>JAWNLB010000144.1:7322500-7922500 GCA_035041595.1 Drosophila basisetae
TTGTAATTTGCTACAAAATCAGCGACAATGGACAGAAACAAAAGCAGAAATTCGCTTGATTCGCTTGGAAAAAAACTGAAGCATAAATGACAAATGCACGCAACTCTAGAACTCCAAAGGAGCAAAATTGGAGGAAAATGAAGAGGGTCCTAAAAAAATGCTAAATGAAATGAAATGAAATGAAATTACGGTGTGCTGCTTCATGTTGTGTGCCCCACCCTTTTCTGTGTGTTTGCCATATCTTTCTCTTTCTCTATCCCTCTCACTCTCACTCTCTCTCGCTCTCTCTCTCTCTCTCTCTCTCGGTGCTGCTCCATGTGGCATGGATGCAAATGTTGAAATTTTAAACCCTTGAATGTGGCCATTGTCTCTGATAGGTCTGCGCCTGGGCAGGGTTCCTAGGAACCTCTTGCAGCCCATATTTATCTACACTTCAGTACCGTTCGCCCCCTCCCCCCACACCCCTTCGCTACAGCCCCCTCCCACCCCCCTCCCTGCCTCGCTGGCTACCTTCACCACAGCCGTTGCCCATTTGCCAACTGGGCTGTAAGTAAGCGCTTTTAACTATATATTTGTTTTTTGTTTTTGTGTTTTTTTTTCTGTCCCACGGTTTTTTTTTTTTGATTTTGTTTTGTCTTCGTTTTTCTCATTTGTCTGCTCGCGATTTTCTCTATTTATTTTTTAATTGTATTTAGTTACATTGGTAATTATTGATTTTGAATTGTACAGTTTTGCCCTTTGTCGAAGGCAGATGTTTTTTTTTTGTATGCTTCACTAATTAAAAACTTGTAAAATAGAGCAGCGGATGTAGCAATTATATAGATTCCTGATCAACATCATAGCTTGAGGACAGAGCATTTGTAATGAGTTGGTTTTGGATTTGGTTTAGAGCTGCTGTCCTTTCGTGCTTTTCAGCTGATAGGAGTCTAAATAGCTGCCTGGCTGGTGGCATAAGTTGGATATCTATACTCGAAATCGAAAATTGGTAGAAGTATAGTAGATATCTCTTTTAATATAAATCCCTTATGGCATTCTCAAGTCTTTATATAAATTAAAGATACTCTTAACTGTCAAATTCGATCATTTCGATGATGAACTGCACCCCTGGATGGATGCCACATTTTTATGTTGTTTGTATATAAATTTCCTAAGTCTCTGAAATGCACTTCGAAGACTTAAAGTCTCTACAAGATTATAAAACACGAATGGCATTTAAAATGTAGATGTTATTGTTTTATATTGATTGATTGTTTATAAATTAATGATAGTTTTTTCAGTAGCTTAGATAATGCCAGATGTATGTGGTCTTTCTGGCTCGTTGGATATATTTTTCGATTAATTCTGACCCATTTTGGCTACTGTTGCCATTTGGCTAGTAGTTGTGCATCAGTCGCTATCTTAGTTGGTTGGCTTGCATAGTTGCTGCTGGCTGCATTTATGGTTTGGACCGTGTATTGCCTTTGGTCAAGTCTTGACAGTTTCTGCATACTGCAAGCTGCACTTTCCTCTCGCCAACAAAGCTGTTTGACATCAAACTGCTTGCAGTCATCTATTATTTTTTTTTATGCCGCTGTTTCCTCGCTTAGCTTAGTTTAGCTGCTGCTGTGTTTGTTGGCTTTTGTTTCTGCTGTCAGCTGTGCTCGGCGACGCTCGGTTTTCAATTATGTGTGCTCGGTTCCTGTGTGTGTGTTGTGTGTTGCGGGTTGGCTTTGTGCCTGTCCTCGCCAGAATATATCCGGCTCCGACTTGTTTCTGCTTTGGCTTTGGCTTGGCCATTGTGTGGGCCATTTGAGCTATATATCACTCATACGCAGCGTGGACGCTTCATTTTCATGCACTAATTGCGTTAGAATTTCAATGGAAATTTGTGGCAACCAACGCCTTGGTCTTCGCATCCCCATCCCCACCCCCCTCCCCCTGCTCCGTTTCTCTGCTCTCCTCTCTCTCTCCCTCCCTTTGTCCCTCTGGCATTTCTCATCTGTCGAAGTTTAACCCAAACGAACACTTTGATTTGACTTTGGTCACATGCAGATTTTTTAATTGGAACTCAGTCTCCGCTCTTTGCCATTGCTGATAATCGAAGCCCGGACACGAGGCTGTCTGTGGGCGTGGCCTGTGCACTGATTTTATATATGTACACTTTTTTTTCATCTCTATTTTTGTATATTCTTTTTTTTTGTTTTTGTAAAGGGGTTGGTTGGCAACTACCATTTGTAACAGTTTTTTTCCACCATTTTGCCGTTCTCCGTTTTTTTTTTAAGATTTCTTTGCAACCTTTTTTTTTTACATTTTGTACATAAACCCAAGTCCAAGTTTCAGTTAAAAATGGAAGAAAAAAACGGCTTTGGCCATTAGAGCTTCAGCGTCGACGTTGACGTCGGCAACGTAATTAAAAACAAGAAATGCTGAACAAGTAGAAAAACAACAAAAATAATAACAACAACAACAACAACAACAAGCAGAACAACAACAAGAAGACAAGACTAACGAGAAAAGTAAAAGAAATGTGCCAAGAAACTGGCCAGGCCTTTCTTCTAGCCATCCACCCACCTAGCAATCCTCAACCACCGCCCCACCCCGCCCCACTTCTGTTCACAGAGCCCAACAAATTTATTTAAATTTCGTGCGCCAAACTCTTTTTCGTTGTTCTATTTTCTGATGCCCTTCAACTAAGGAAGAGTTTTATCCTTTTTTGAGCTGATGTGCGAGTCAATGAAAACAGAAACGCTTAACTTGAAATTTATAAAGTTGAATACAGATAGCATTGATGAATAACCATAAATGTTTAACTCTAGAATGCCCCTTAAATGTTAACAATTGTGTGGCTTAGACTACTTCCTTATTTGTTAGCTGGCAAAAAGATACAATTTTGTATTTATGCAAAGTAATTATAATAAAAAAACCAATTGCATTGCGATTTTTGTTTATTTTAGATGAAGTTTCAATTTGCATATTGAAAGCAGTTTCGTTTCGTTTATTTCTTTTTCCCCTAGACGGTTAGAATATTTAAAATTCGACTTGCCAAAACTTCTTTTGCATTTCTTATAATTTGTTTCGCTTTTTTTTGTTGTTGTGTGTTTTCTAGTTATTTTTAATAAAGTGGCGAGTGGCGAGCGGCGAGCGGTGTACGCAAAAGGGCCAACAAAAGTGCGAGTAGCTGCAAAAAATGTTGCGTAAATTTGTTATGTATTTTCATTTTTATTCCTGAACTTTTTTCTTCCCCCTTTTCTTTTATTTTGTTAACTTAAATAAATAAATAAGGCGCTGGGGCCTTCGTCGCGCTGATGAGCCGCAGCAGCAGCAGCAGTGGCAGTAGCAGTGGCAGCCACGACCGCAAAACCCAGCACCAACAGCAGCAGCAGCAGCAGCAGCTTTTGCTCCTGCTCCTGCTCCTGCAACCCTTCCTAGCAATCATGCATCCTTTACTCGTTTCCTCTCCGCCTGCCCCTGCCCCTGCCCCTGCCCAGCACAACACACCGTCGCGCATTTCCATGCCCCGTACTTCCGTTTCCGGCGCCAGCCATTTGCATCTACAGCAAGAACAACAACCAACAAAATTTCTTCCATTTATTCGAAGGTTCTGTCTCTCCCCTCCCCCCTGGTTGCGCCCCCAACTTATATATGTACATATATGCATATATATACAGATATTTGTGTCGTGTCGAAGAAGAAAAGTTTTTTTTCTTGTAAAAGAAAAAAAACACAGCAACTGACAACTGGACTTGCAGTGGTCAGAAGGGGTCAGGGGAAAGGGGCGGAAAGGGGCGGAAAGGGGTAGAGTTTTGAGTGGGGGACTTTGGGTAGCTGGGCGTGGGAAGATCAAAAAGGGGGTGGTTCTGCCAAAACGGGCTACACACATTTTTCAACCTACTCAATTTTTCGCCTTAATTTCTTTTTTGTTTCTTCGACTGCCAAGGGACACCGCAGCAGGAGGCGGTAATAAGAATTTTTTCTTTAGTTCTTCTCTCAGCAGCCTTTCTCACCCTCTCAAGCATCCCTTCTCCAACCGACTCCATCCGCTCCTCCCCTCCACCCACCCGATTCGCTGGCTGGCCTGCCTTCTATGCGTGTGCGCCGAAGTGTTTTTTCCGTATTTTTAATTTAAAATGCGAAGCATGAGAAATGAAAAAAATTAAATGCGCTTGGGGTTGAGTGCGGCTCTGAGGCAGCAAATACAAAAAATTATATAAAAAAAGGAGGAAAACAAAACGAGAAGAAATGAAAGGAACAGAAAAGAAAAGAAAAGCATCTCCGTCGCACTGCTTAAAAGAAAAACTTCTGAAGTAAATATTGGCCTGTCCAATTGCTGCGACTGGCTGCCAACTGCAGTGGCCACCAGAGCTCTTCTGCTGGTGTGGGCAGTGGGCAGTGGGTGTTCTGCCCAAGGTGGCAGGCGGAGAGCTGGGCGAATGGTGCATCAACTCTGACTAACAGCAAAAACTGGACCCAGCCCCGTGTTGGCCAAGCCAAAACGAAATCACAGCCCAAGCACTAAGGCGCAATGACTATTCCAGGCCAACATTTTTTACCTAACTGTTTGTCCGTCTGCTTGTCTGTCTGTCTCTTCTTGTACCTGTCTGTTTCTCAGCATCATTCGCAAATGGTACATACAACATTTATGAATGCAGACCACGAAGAATTTGATTATCAGAATCAAAAAATACAGGGAGAATTTTAGAACAAACTCGATGAGGAAGTAATTCATCTGCGGCTGAGACCCAAATATTAACTGCCGAATTGAATTACAACTATTGAAAATATAGAAGGAAATATATAGAAATATATAGAGAAATATATGTAGCAATAGAGAGAGAGAGATACGAGATGTGTTCAAAAAGTATCGCGAATTTTGTGTTTTTTCAGATATTATTTATTTATTCATGAATATCTATTTTGTCCCCTTCAAAGTAATCCCCATGAGATATTATACACTTGTGCCAATGGTTTTTCCAATCTTCGAAGCACTTCAAAAAATCATTTTTTTTTATCTTGTTCAGCTCCTCCTTCGAAAATCGAAGACGATCCAAAACACGTGCAAGCAAAGCAGCTGTCAACAATTAAGTGAACATTCAAAATGGCCGAGCTTGTCGGCATAAGTGAGAGACATGAGTACCAACATAACGCTACAAAAAAATCGAAATTCGATTATACGTAACCCGCGAAAATTCAAAATTCGCGATACATTTTGAACACACCTCGTAGGTCTGCAGTGAGAAGTTGCTATAGAAAAATAGAGATTGTTATGGAAGGAAACATAAAAGATAAATATATATAGAGCTGGTGAATATATGGATATATGTATATATAAATATACATTGGGAAACATAAGAGAAGTCAAAGAAATGCAAAGGGATGGAAAAAGAGTTAGTCAATCGAGATAAATACAGATATACAAAGGAATATAACTTGAATATGCAAATAATTATTTACTTAGTTTAAAAACAGTCGACAAAAGACTTAATTGTTGCAGTAAAGGGAAATTAAGTTATTATGAAAAATATGCAAATCAAATATCAGATTAAATATAATATAAGGCCCCAAAAATTGAGAAATTCATGCGGCTTTTGGATCAGAAATTGATTGCTTAATTTAAATAATGCCTGCCTGAAAATCATGGAAATTGACTGATTCGCTTTGTTATCCATTCGATTGTTTTGCAGGGTCTGCTGCGCACCGCGGAACAATTGAAAATCAAGGGTCTCTGTGAGCCGGCTGAGAATACGGATGATTTAAATGACGCGGCTTTGGCGACAATAACCGTATCGGAGAACATACAGCAGGCGGTTGTTGGCAACATTGTGAATGCGAGCATAGTGCCCGGTGCGCCCTCGCCCACGATCGAGCAGCAGCAGCAGCATCATCAGCAGCAGCAGCAGCAACAGCAACAACAGCAGCAACATCAGCAGGAACACCAGCAGCAGGTGCAGCAGCAGCAGCTGGTCAACAGTGCTTTGCTGACACAGCATACGCTTGCAACAAACAGTGGCATACAGTTGGCCAACGCGGCTGGGCAACAGCTGCTGAGCAATACAAGCGGCAGCAGTAGCAGTCTGCAGCAGTTGCAGCAGCAACAGCAGCAGCAGCAGCAGCAACAGTTGCAGCCAACGTCGCGTAAATCGCGAGTGCGAAAACGCTCGAAAACGCCTGATTTGCAACTGGGTGGCAACGCCGTCGTTCAACAACCACAGCCGGCTCACCATCAGCAGCAGCAGCAACACAACCAACAACAACAACAACAGCACCAACAACAACAACAGCAGCAGCAGCAACATCAACAACAACAACACCATCATCCGCAAACGATACTCATCCAGGGACAGAATCAAACATCGATCGTGAGTCTACAGCAGACGGCAGACGGCAATTATATACCCGTTGGGTCCGCTGGCGACGATTCCGATAGCGATAATAAGCCGCAAAAGATTTGCAAGACAGAGCAATCGGTGGCCTCGCCGGCATCCAACTCGTCCACATCGAATAATGCAGCGGGCGTGAGCGGCCAGGCGATTGTGACACAAATTGTAGTAGCGCGCGACGGAAAAGATAAAAATATGACTAGTTTAGGCATGGGCATGGTAAGTGTCGCCACAGCGAATCCCAAGCACTGTGTCGCGTCTCTCTCTCTCTCTCTCTCACTCACTCAGTCACTCACTCAGTCACTCGCACACTGACAGACACACTGACAGACACACAACATACACACAACATACACACAACATACGCACAACAACACACATAGAAACACACACACTACTCTCTGTGTGGTGGTGTGGTGTCAGTGAGTCGTCTGTGTCTCTCTTTCAATCTCTGCTGCACATCATCATTGAGCAATGTCTAACATATAATATACCCTCCTCTCTCTTCACTTCCTCTCCCCCTCTCCTGTGGCCAAAAAATAATTGGCAATTGCAGAACGGCGGTCTGTTGGGCGTGCCCATGGGCTTTCTGGACTTTACACCGGAACCACCAGCACCATCAGCCACACCAGTCACCGTTACGGAACACGTCGATCTATCGTGCAACCCCAGCACCGATACACGCGATCTATCAAGTGAGTCTCGGTAGTGTTAGTCCCTTCCATTGTTTAAGTTTCAAATGAAAAGTATTGAAAATTATATTACTTGCTTAACTGATAAATAATTATTGCAAATCGAGAAATTGACGCTTTAAGTGTCTGTTTTCCGATTCAAACTGCTGTAACTTGGCCAATAGTTGTCCAAAAAAGTGATAAATAATTATTGCAAATTATACTAGTTGAAGTATTTTATACATGCTCAGACGGGTGGTGCTTAAGACTTATACTAATATAGTAATAATATATAATAATATATATAATAAAATATATATTAATATATACTATGTACTAATGTAGTACTTGAAATAGTCAAATATGCAACGAACTTTAGGTGTGACTTAAAAAACACGTTTAATTACCAATATATCTTGGCGGCAGATTATTGTTTTTATTACAATATTACTTAAGCTGCCGGAACACAATATGTTTAGTAATTATTTTCAGAGACTTGAATTACTTAACGAACTGTTGTTATTTGTATAGGTGCAGCTGTCAGTCGTGTAAGCAATTAATAAGTGCAACTTTATTTATGTGTGCTTTACTTTTAATGGAAAATATCTTTTTATTATACCTATTAATTATATTATTATTGTGTTTATTAAATTAACAGGCAGAAAATCGCATGTTCGTAGACCACTTATTTGGGATATATACCCATATATATATTCTTGAATATATAATCTCAAAGACTATAAGAACTAGAGACATTTTGAATGCACTTCCTCGAATACCAGGCACATGTTATTGCATATCGTTTAATCAATTTTGAGGGTTAGTCAGCAAATGTGAAAAGTAAATGATTCCTTCAGAGATCGACCAACTTTAAATGCATTTGATGGTCGAACGTTTACTGCGAGAAATACTTAGCTACATTCATAAGTAAGCCTTAGAAATAACATATCGTTGTTAATATTTATGCAATAGTTATTTAATTATGCCAAGTACAAACAGTTTTACGATGTATTTCGAGTCCGTCGCTGTGGCTTAAAGTTATACAGCCGAGTAACGTATAATTTCTATTTGCTTGCAGATCCCACCGAACCGCTCGACATTGACAATCATTTGGCTCAGCAAATCCATCGGCTCGATCAATCTCCCATGCACTCAATAGCGCATCATCATGCAACCGGCGACGAGAGTAACTCGAATATGGTGCAGCATATCAAAAGCGAGGTGATTGAGGCCAAGCACTTGGCTCATGTACAAGCGCAACAGCAACAGCAGCAACAGCAGCAACAGCAGCAGCAGCAGCAGCAGCAGCAACAGCAGCAACAACAACAGCAGCAACAGCAGCAACAGCAGCAGCAGCAACAGCAACAACAACAGCAGCAGCAACAACATGCACATCATCATCATCAGTTGCACGCTCAGCAACTGTTGGCCCAGAGTCAGCAGCAGCAGCAGCAGCAACAACAACAACAGCAACACCAACAACAGCAGCAGCAGCAGCAGGCGGTGCATGCCGCACAGCATGCAGCGCATGCCACACATGCGGAAATCAGCGGCGCCACTGTCATGGAGATTGATCCGAGCCAGATTAAGAATGAGCCGGGCATGATTATAACGCCAGAGATTGTCAATATGATGTCCACCGGGCATATGGGTAAGTCGATTGCAGCTTAAGAGATCTGTTGAACCTGCCACTAACAATATATTCGATATATTCTGTTGTTGCAGACATGTACAACTCGGATACGAGCGAGGACTCAATGATGATCGCGAACGGTTCGCCGCACGATCAGAATGAGCCGCATTACACGAATTTGGATCAGCAGCACGGCGGACTGGGTGGCAGCGTTTGCGGCCCCAGCGTCGGTGGTGTTGGTGGTGGTGGTGGCGGCATTGGTGGTGGTGGTAGTGCTGGCGAGAAAGGTCAGTTTAATGGTCCCAAAGCTTGGACACAAGATGATATGAATTCAGCTTTAGATGCATTAAAGAATCAAAACATGAGCCTGACGAAAGCATCTGCCATTTATGGCATACCATCAACGACCTTATGGCAGCGAGCACACCGTTTGGGCATCGAAACGCCTAAGAAGGAGGGCGGCACCAAATCGTGGAACGAGGACGCCCTGCAAAATGCCTTGGAGGCGTTGCGTTCGGGTCAAATATCGGCGAATAAAGCATCGAAAGCGTTTGGTATTCCCTCATCGACGCTGTACAAGATTGCGCGTCGCGAGGGCATACGGCTGGCGGCGCCATTCAATGCCGCACCAACCACGTGGACACCCGAGGATCTGGAGCGTGCATTGGAGGCGATACGCGCCGGCAACACCTCTGTACAAAAAGCAAGTGCCGAATTCGGCATACCGACAGGTGAGTTCCCAGTTCCCCCGTTTTGCGTAAGACATCCCCAAAAACGAGATCGCCGACAACTGTTGCTGCTGCTGTTGCCACTCGATACTCGTTACTCGTTAGTCGTTACTCGTTGGTCTCACTCGCAACTATCTAAATTCGTTTCAAAACTCGAGTGGCTTTCGTTAGTTGTAACTCGTTAGTTCCTCGTTAGGAATGGCTCGTTATTCCTAATATGTACTCATTAGTCGTAATTCTTTAGAATTCTCTTACTTGCTATCCTCATCACTCGTTACTCTGTATTTGCTTTACATGTTGAATAAACTCGTAGGTTTCATACTCTTACATGTTGCTCATTGCATACACCTCTGTATTCGCTTCAAGTGAGAAGTTCTGCTCCTCTGCTAAATATTTAAATGTTAATTGTACTCGCAAGTGGTACTTGTTGTTTACGACATATAAGCCATTAGCTTTGGGGCTTTGCCCGCCGCCCTCTTTTGTTCAAACTGTCTACAGTTAGTAATTTGTGCATAACCCATTCCCAAAAAGGGGAATGGGAGGACTTTTGCTTTTACTCGCCATTTGTTGCTAATTCATGTACAATTCTTAATGCCAAAGGAACACTTTATGGACGCTGCAAACGGGAGGGCATCGAACTGTCGCGTTCGAATCCAACGCCCTGGTCTGAGGATGCTATGAACGAGGCATTGAACTCGGTGCGGTATGTATGCAAATTGACTGGCTACCAATGTCTACTAAAATCGCAATAACAATACAATTCTAATGTACCTTTTTCTGTTGCAGCGTTGGCCAGATGTCCATCAACCAGGCGGCCATACACTACAACCTGCCCTACAGTTCGCTCTACGGACGATTCAAGCGTGGCAAGTACGATGTGGTTGCCAATACCAGTGGCGTCTCGCTGAACAACACCTCCGGCAATACGACCGGCAGCATTGAGATTATCGAGCATAGTCAGGAGAATTCGGTACGCTACTAAAAACAAATCGAATTAGCAACCAAAACACACACACACACACACACACACACACACACATACACACACACACACACACACACACACACACACACATACACATACACACACACACACACACACACACACACACACACACACACACACACACACACACACACACACACACACACACACACACACACAGACACAGACGACACACACACACACACACACACAACACACACACACACACACACACACACACACACACACACACACACACACACACACACACACACACACACACACACACACACACACACACACACACACACACACACACACACACACACACACACACACACACATACACACACACACACACACACACACACACACACACACACACACACACACACACACACACACACACATACACACATACACACACACACACACACACACACACACACACACATACACACACACACACATACACACACATACACACACATACACACACTACACACACACACATACACACATACACACACACACACACACACACACACACACACACACACACACACACACACACACACACACACACACACACACACACACACACACATACACACACACACACACACACACACACACACACACACACACACACACATACACACACACACATACACACATACACACACACACTACACACACATACACACACATGTGTGTGTGTCTTTGTGTTGAATCATTTGTTGGCACACCAACACCAACACCCACCCAGCCACCACAACGACACCGACACCATTGCCAATGCTTGACTAACCAATAACAAATTTATTTATGCAAAGTTGCATATGTTGCAGCAACAGTTCCCGTACAGTCCGTCGCCACATCCGCCGACGCCACAGCATCATAGTACGCCGCAGCATCACAGTTCGCAGCAGGGGCCGCCGACGCCGCAGCATATGCAACAGCATGTGGTGCACATGCAACAGCAGTCGCCACACCAGGCGCACCATCAACAGCAGCAACAGCAACAGCAGCAGCAACAGCAGCAGCAGCAGCACATGCAGCAGCAACAGGATGTGGTCACATCAAGCAGCCAAGTGGTGCATAGCCAGCAACAGCAGCAGCAGCTTCAGCAGATCTATCAGCATCACGGCACGCCCGAGCGCAGTTGAGAATCACTGCATGCTGCGGCAATTTTAGGCGGCGGCGGCGGCGGCAGCAATAGCAGCGGCAACAACAACAACAATAACAACACAGCAGCGACAACAACAATAGTAACAGCAACACCCTTTGCCAGCATCTCGGGACTGGCCAGCGGAGCAGCAGCAGCAGCAGCTGGAGTAGCAGCCGCAGCAGCAATGCCACCGTCCACAGCTGGCACCAGCAAACGCAAGAAAGCGTCCAAACAGAAGCGTTGAGAAAACGCCGACGGAGCCGAAGACGCCATCGATTGCATCACCACCAACACCTCCACTGAAGCCGCCACCGCCGCCGACGCCGCCGCCGTCATCAAATTTCGCTTCAACTCGAAGCATTGGAAGCGCAAGCTGAGGCAATTTCATTTGTTAATGTCAAAGTCAACTTGAGAAAGCTCACAAAAACTGCAGAGGGAAAAAATCAACAAACGAAACAACAACAAAAAACAAGAAAAACAAAGAAAAACAAAAACAATCAAAATTTAAAGAAATTAATTAAATTTGGAGCATTAATTACACAATTTGAGATGTGTATCAAATGTAAATAATAACCTTATAATGCTAGTTGTATATGAAATATGCTTTATCTACACCACACTCTACACTACACTACACACTACACATAGTTTTCAACTTAACTCGAAATGAAAATGAAAGGAGCAGGAGTTTGTTAATTATTCAAAGACGAGTGTTTCTTCATATATATATTTATATATACATATTTTCTTTGATCGAGACATAAGCATTACATAAAATTAAGTCAAAGTGAACATTTTGTAGCAGAATTCTGATAAAACATATACATTTTTTTGATCTGTTTCTAATTAGTTAAGTGTGAGACTGAAAATGAGCCCACAACTGTAAAAGCAACAACTGCGGCAACACACACACACACACACACATACACAGTTTATATACATGTATATAATTTATATATATGTGTATATTTATATATATATGAAAAATGCTTTATAATTTTGTTTAGAAGAGAAAGAGAAAATACCTTAATAATATATATATGTAGAATTAAACCAAAATCATCAAGGTCGTAGCAATTAAACTCATTAGCATGTAAAACAACTTAAAACAAATCACAAAAAAAAAACTACAAAAAAAAACAAAACGAAAACAAAAAATATCATTTGAATTTTTAGAAAGAAAAGCGTGAAGCAAACGAAACTGTAGCAAATGCAAAAAACTATATAATTGAAGTAAACTGAAGATAAACACATGAAATTCAATGTATTTTTGATAAAAGAAACAAACGTTGTAAAAAGTTTCAAAATACTGTTAATATGTTAAAAAAAAAAAACAAAACAATGAAAAACAAAACAATGTCAAAATCAAAACAACATTTATAAGCAGAAAGTAAACTATTATAAACACATACACTCACTCACGTATTTAGAGAATAATGTAAAATTTTTGCTAGTGTAGCGTGTCAACATAGAAATAATGTCCTAACCACCTTTTTCTCAACCCCTAAAAAACATATAGAAGACCATTAAACAGTTTTATTTTACATACTTATTAAAATACATAAATATATCTCAGTTAAGGGTTTAGACAAACTATCAAAGAAATGTAAGAAAATCAAAGGAACATTGAAAACAAATCGAAAATATTCAATAAATGTAAAAAAAAACAAAAAATAAATTTAATTTTGAAATGACAAAAGAAAAAACAAAACAAAAAATTAATATAAACTCTGTATAGCTTCCATTAGTATATAGAACGAGTGCAGTATACACCGATCACACACTCGCACACACACACACACACACACACACACACACACAACACATACATATATATATTTGAAGCTACTTCAAGTTTTGGTTTCAAGGAGAAAAAAACAAACATAAGAAAAGAAAAAACAGGAAACTTTTTTGAAAAACTTTGTACATATACATTACACATATTTAGGTTATAGACATAAATTAATGAAGAGAGTTACAAAAATAAATTCGAAATGTTTGCACTTATTGCGCCTAATTTATTTAATGCATAATTTAAACCATATAGTGTGTTTACATACCGTAGAACTGAAATGCAATATGCTTACCTTAACTCAATATAATTTAATTCCTATTATTTTTAGTTGCTATCCTTCACATATTCACAATGTATGTATTTATATATATTTGGATGAGTATCTGCATATATTTATATACATACATATATATATATATATATGTATATCTAGATATATATTTTATTTGTATTTACAAACTAGGCAAAACTGTATATCACTGTAAAAATAATTAACACTTCGATGGACAAGTGACCAGCATATGAATTAAAGTCTATAAGAGTTGAAGAAACCAATTAAAAACAAAAAAAAAAACAAAACAAAAAAATACATATATCATAATAACATTGTTAAGATTGTCGCAAGAACAATTAAAAAATAAAAGGAAGAAACGAATGCGAAAGATAACTGAGAATTGAAGTCAGATCAGATCACATACAGTACATACTATATGTATCAACATATATGTTTGAAATCTATCAAAACATTAAAACAAAAACAAAAACACAAAAAACAGAAAACAGAAAACAAAAATTATACATATGCATTGTATAAGCTTATTAAGTGTGGAAGTGTAATCATTTGCCACACAATATTATAGCACATTTCGGATTATTAAGTATGCATATACGGAAAATATCGATTATAAACTTAAATGTTAGCCCAGACGGAACCATACAGACCTAAATATTAATAATATAATAACGCAAATGTCCTAAGACATGCGAATATATGTAGTTTGATGTATGTATATGGCAAATGGAAGGCAGTTTAAACAGCAAACATTTAATGTAATATTGGTATAACGTAATTTTTAAAGTGAGGTACTATAAATAAAAATTATTAAATAATACAAATCATAACCGATTTTTTTTTTTCATGTGATTGTTCTGTATTTATTACGGTTTTTCATTATTGCATTTTAAGAAAAATGAGCAGATCTTGAGCAGACTAATTCAAATTTAACGTATTGAAATGCAGAGCTGTTAAGTCCAGTTGCCCTCAAACGTTGTACATTTAACATAATTGCTCCTCACTTAACGAGCTGCTTGTATTTGAATAATAGGACATTTTTGTAATTTAATTGGCTTAGCAATGTTGTGCTGGGAAAAATATATAAGGGAGGGATAAATTGCAAGGGTGGTAATTTGCAACTATAATTTGATTTTTTCTCTACAATGAATAATCATAAAAATAAATAAATATCTTTGCAACTTCTGCGTCGAAATGGTAAACAAATGTTAATAACGGCCTTAAGTTAACAGCCGTTGTATCGATATATCGAGAAAGTATATCGATACAGCGCGCTTTAGGATCTTTGAATATGTGAGCGCAAGCGAGAGATGTTCCTAAATTAAATAAGAAAAAACCAACAATAAATAAAAGTTTATAGGTGATCGGTAACTTATTATTAGAATATTAAAAAAAATTTCTTAAATTAATAAAATATATTTTAAAATTTGTATACTTATAATAAAGTATGTATATTCTAATTTCGATTTTTATTTGTCAGTTCTTTTTCACCTACTCTCGTATAATTCGATAGTCGTGAATTGCACATTCTGCTCTCTGCGCAGCTTTTATTCTCTTTCCTTCTCTCTAACGCTTAAAGTACTTAAAGTATAGCATTACATTTTAACATTAACATAAGCATTTAAAATTCCATATTTCAGTTGGAGTTCTGCGTTCCGCTGAGACAGTTCGTGTTTCGTGCGCAGTTTGCTACGTGTTTCTTGGTGTGTGAAGTTTTATACGCAGAATATTGCAAAAAAAAAAACATAGAGCGCAGCAGCATTTTGGTGTACAAGAAAAAGTGGTGCGCGAAACAGGAATTCTCCGTTGTTCTTCTTCTTCTGCAGCACAAGGTGTGTAAATAAGAATATTTGTCAATGCAGTCAGATGTAAAAAAAACAATACCAATCAAAACTGTAAACAAAAGCGCGCAAATAAATCTGTAGGAGTGTTTTCCTGTTTGTGTTTGTCTATGGGCAACAGGGTCGCAACCTTATCAGTGCATAATTTATTAATTGATAAATACGTATAGCAGTGATAATATTACAAAGTTGACTCGCCGCAAGCGAAAGTTAATTGAATTGTAGTGCAACAATTGGCACGGATTGTGTCGAGAATTTTGCAATTTAATACGAAAATGAAAAGTGGCAGCGGATGTGCCAATTTAGAAGAAATGTTAACACAAAAACCAACCGCACGAAATGAGGATGTCTGTGCAAAAATATATAACATATATAATTTAACATGGATGAAATATACCGCCCTGTATTAGGTCATTTGGGGCGACAGCAAGTGGCTGATTGGCACAGCTTCATGCAAAAAAAAAGTACACGGCTCATTGTGGCGCAAGCCAAGACAGCCCCGGGCAGGCAAGCACCTGTCTACAATTAGAACTGCATAAGCAGTTTATTTTTATAAGGGAAACCCAGCTGCAAGCTGAGAGATTTGTATGTGCGCTTACAGAGCCTGTAAACCTAATATACGCATGTTAGACACACACACACACACACACACACACAAACACATGCGAGCAGCAAGCTGCTTTGGCGGTTACCGTTCGACATGTTTTTCCAAAATTAACTTATCAAGACAACAACATAAAATACATAATAATTACCGCTAAAGGCTAACAGCAACAAGCAAGCAACGTGCATGCTTATTGGAAGAGAACGAGCGGAGAGAAAGAGCAAGAGAGAGATGGAGTGTAAAAGAGTGAGAAACAGGTAGCCTCGCGGTCCGCGTGGGCGAGAGAGCGACTCAATTGAGCAAGCTTTTTTTTTGCACAGCTGATTATAAAATAGCGTCAGAAAGTGTGAGCTTATTTGCATGTGTATGTGTTCGTCTGCGTGTGTGTGTGTGAGTCTGAGTGATTTTACACAGCAGACACCCAGCTGGACACCAAACAACCTAAAAAAAAAAGAAACAGCAACGATGTCTGTACGACAACAGGTTCCGCCTGCTTGCTGTGCGTGTTGTGAGGGTTAATTAAACTCTTAGCCTCATCCAATTTACCCTCACATTTATTCGCTAAATTACAAGGTCTAGGTAGGACTGCTAGTAGCGCCTACATTGACATACTTTTATTGCAGATTGAGTTTGTGTGCTGGCTGTCAAGTTGCCAAAAAAAAAAACGGAAAACAAGTGCAACGACTAAATGATGCTGTGTAGCCAGTCCATTCATTTAATTACTGTTACTAGATGTACTAACAACTGCACTAAAGTATTCTTCTTGTTATACTCTACCTCTTAACGTATATCTATATATATATATATATATATATATGTGTATATATATATAATAAACTTACTAAGTATAACTACATCCTCTTCTGCTCTTTTCTTTATAATCAGAGTATTAAAGTTTTGAGTCTGTCAAAGTTTTCTTCATATTTCTCATAGGTACCCGAATGATAAATACAAATAAAAATAGGAGCAGGGTCGCCAGTGCTCACCTAGTTAATTTGCCATCAAATAATTCGATACGCTTTCAATTTAAATATGCGTATGAAATGTTAACTGAATGAATAAGCGCTAAGATTAATGTTAACTTCGACAATTACGCTCGCTGTTAATGAAAAAGATATAAAGAATAAAATAAGCATATGTAAATTTAATGATATAGCTATTAATCCAAAATGCTTACATCAGCTTATGTCAGCAGAAATATTTAAATGAGCTTCCACAGAAATAACAAAACTTACAGTAAATTTCGCTGAGCATACCCTTCTGGCCATATTTGGAACGGGTATTTACGCATAAAATTAATATTATGAAGATGTAGCGGCATCTCTCTGAATTATTTTTGAAGCAGCAATTAAAACTTTGACGAGGGTCTTAATGGTGTTTTCAATTTGTTTGACACAACTTTTGAATATGGCGCATCACAATAAAATATAAAATCGACAGATAAGTATTTATTGATATTAAGACATACGTTTTTGGCTCGGCGTAGTCCTAAATCAAGCTGAATCCAACCTTTATACGCCTACCTTATCTGCTCTAGCTCTTTATGCATTTCCGTTTGGACCGGCAACAGCTTCAGGTGGGCTTTGCAGCCTGGATGTGTGTGGGTGTGTGGGTGGTTGGGGTTTGGTTGTGTCGTCCATATCCTGGCTGCATTTCCTGTTCGCAAAATAAAATTGTAAACTGCGCAATTGCTGCGCAATGTGATGTTGTCTCGCCTGCAAAGTTATTTAAAGTTTGTGGCGCAGCTTGCATATATTTGCAAATTCTTTAGCAAATTGCGCAATTTGAGTTTAAATTCATAAGTTCTTTTCATTTTTATACTTACAGGCAAGTTAAGCAGCAACCAAGCTGTGGCTCTACTCTCAAAGTTATTGTGCTAGCTGTTGCCGGGTAACCAATCGACAAGGTCGCTGCATAAATTACCAACAACATCAAGAACAACAACGAAAACAAGAACAACTTGACTATCACTGGAACCAAACGTTGCACGCACGTAAGTTGCCTGTTTCCTTTAGCTGTATACTGACTGAAAGTAAATATGTAAATACAAAAATATTGCTTGGGCAGCCGAGCTACTGTTAAAGCTACACCTTCTCCCGCACGCACTCTAATAGTGCCTATTGATTTCTAAACAATCAGCACTGCTTAATAATGCATAACAGTTAGAGAGAGTACTAATGCACTTAAGAGTCCATGTTCTATAGCGTAGTTTGCTTCGAATAAGCTGTACGTTTCGGCGATTCTAATATCTAATATCTTCTTCTAATATTTCATTTAATAACCATTCAATAACCAACAATCTGCAAATATCACTTACAACTTAAACTTGAAAGATTGACTTAAAAAATACATACTGATTCAGCGTATAACATTCCTTGTAGACTAATTGCCAAGCTTACCTCTCAAATTGTTGGTAATACTCGTATAGCAACGAGTGGACTTCGGTGTTAAGAGTATATTAAAAGCAGCCTATTTTATTGGGGCTGTTTAGTCTTTTATTGTGTTTAGAGTATATAAAAAGTGTGTTAGGCTGTTCACAAAGGAAACCATTGTGTCTCGGATGAAACTGCTGACTACAGCTTATTTAAGATTTATTATTTACATTTGTAGCTTAGCTAATATTAACCACGGATCACACCACCTAGTTGCGTCTACTGCGACAAGTTAAGTGATTTATTCTTTATACTATTTAATACAATTAAATTATGTTAAGGTCAATTTAAAAATCGCATTTCCCATCCAAATTGATACTAGGCCACATAATAAACGTCCAACAATTTGATAAAGGTAAATGCACACTTGTCAGTCCAACTTATACTCAACTGATTCGCTGATTCCCTACTTTAGTATGCTTCAGTGCAGATCGTGCAAACAAAGCGAAGGAAAAAGGGACCAGATTTTTTTTGTAAAATATATTTGTAAATAATTCAACACTGATTTGTTTTTCGCTTTTTACGCATATATTGAATATTGTTTTTTTTTTTTGCATTTTGGCTTTCTCTTTTTGTTGTCACTTTTTTCTTATGTAAAAATACACTGTGAAAAAGGAATTGAACTTCTACTCTACTTAATATGCTAATCAAATTTGTGTGTGTGTGTGTGTGTGTGTGTGCGTGTGTGTGTGCTGTAACTGCTGCTAACTTGCGCTACATGTTCCTAACTTTTCCTACAGCCACACATACACATGTATGTGAAAGTATCTGTGTATTTGTGTATTTTTGCCGTCGAAGTTTCGTTTCACTCACGCCACAAAGTGGACTTCTTTCTTTTTTTTGGCATCACGAGCCGTTGTTCATTTAGTTGTTCCCTTGGGGCTGCGAACAAATTTTGGCTTCTCGACCTTAAAGCTGTGCGCCCACATCAGGACCCCAACATGTTGGCCTTGCCACACACACACACGCACACACACAGACACACACAGACTCACACGTACTTTTCGTTTTTTGCACAACGCTGTTGAAGCATTTGTCAATTGACCCTTGACTTTCTTTCTTCAAAGCTGTCTGCTCGCAATGAGGTACCCGTTTGGGTTTATTGCTGCCGTTTTGGCCCTGCCTGGGTATGGATCTCGGTCTGGGTCTGAGTATGGGTCTGGGTCTTAGGACCCTCGAAATCATTGCATGCGATTGTTTGGCCTGCTACTTGCACTTGCTGGCCTTGCTAGCCTTGCATATCATTTGCTTTTGCCCTTAAGCTGCACGGATTAATGTTTGAAGTGCAACCTTTGTGTGCTGGAAATCCAACTAACTACCTTAAATTGATTAAGTTGCGGGCTCTGCGGCATTCGATAATTAAACTTTGCCTTTCGTATGCCCTAAACCCATTAAGAATGGGCAAAAAGTTGTGCAAAAGTATGTAGGAGGCAGGCGTAAGCATGCCGCAGCAGACACCACAAAATATACATATATATTCCTAATCAGCATCTGAAATATATATATATACTCGTATATCAGTGATTGCCAGCATCCCTACCATAATTTGTTGAGAGTTTAATTGAATGATGGAAATCAAGCGAGAATCGTGTTTGTAAGTTTGAATGTAGTATTAATCTGGATATCAAACCATGATTAAGAAGCGATGGCTTTTGAATATTTAATTTGTTCATTATTCGCTTTCCAATTGCATTTAACTGCGCAAATCCCATCGGTAATTTTGCGGTTTGACTGCGATGACGGACGAGGCAGAAAACCACACATTATAATGGCTCACATATAGGACTTTAATGTGTATATATAAATAAGTATTTGTATCTGTATATATATATATATTCATATATATATATATATATGTATATATACACTTTTGTATGTACATAAATTCGCAAACACATTGGTATGCATTCAATTTGTGGGTGTGTGTGTGTGCGTGTGTTGTGTGTGTGTGTGTGCGTGTGTGCGTGTATGTTGTGTGTGTTGTGTGTGTGTGTGTGGTTGTGCGTGTATCACGCATTCCCAAGGAGCTGGAGACAAATTCGCATCGATCTCAGCCTTGTGTTGGCCCAAATCGTTGCGTATACGTAATATATGCATGCTTTTTCATGCGCCTGGTTTAATTTCATTATCAATGCCAATGCTGACTGCTGTTTTATTGTACATATATATACATATATATATATATATATATGTAAATATATGTAATAATGTGTACAACTGCTCAACTGTCACGCACAATTTCATTGGCATCTGTGTGCTCCTCGTCGTCGTGTGTCTATCTCTATGTTTGTCAGATTCTTAAATGTCTCGCAGGCTGAATTGAGGGCATGTATTATTTTTAGTAAATATTACAATGCAAATACACAACTGATTGTAGAAGTGAAAATGATTGATAAAAATACAAAGAGCTTTGCTAACAATTGGGTGTTAATCTTGTCACGTCAATGTTCCTGTGTTGGTATGCTTTTATTTACTTCTCTTTCTCTCTCTCTCTCTCTCTCTCGTTATCTCTCTCTATCTTGATATCTGACTTGCTCTTGACATTGTGTTATTATTTGTGTGTTATTTCTTTAAAATGCCCATTGCGTGTCACTATTTATAAAATAAAGAAGCAAACCTTTTTTTATAGCCAGTTTTTATCATTACTAGTTATTATTAAAGTAGGATTGATTATTATTAGCTACAGAGCATTAGCCAGTCGTTGCAGTCCAATTATATGGAGCTCTCTCAATATGGGTTGTCCCTGCGCTTGTCGTCGTCAGTTCCACTTATGATTCCGAGACGATTAATGACAATAAATGCGCACAATGCAATTTTATTGAACGTGTCACTGAGTGAATGCTGTGAATGCATTTCACTGCTGAGTCTCAGTTTCTCACATGCACAGCTCGTTGTGATTTTCATATTCGCTGTGAGTACATCTCTCTCTCTCTCTCTCTCTCTCTCTCTCTCTGTATACATATATCTCTCTCTGCATTTCAGCTCTCATTGTTTGTTTTGTTTGCATTGAAGCGATTTGATTTGAGTGGAATTTGTATTCAACTATATTTACGCCATATGATTTGCATTTCATTGTCGTCTCTCGAAGCGCGACGCTCGCGTCGGCTTGTAAACATTTTTAAACAACAATATATATATTGTATATATACTCGTATATACATAAATAAATACAAATTAGTGTTTGTTTTCTTTCTTTTTTTTCGCTTTTGCGCGCGCCTTTTTATTTTTAGTTTTGTTTTGGGTTATTGCAAAATGCGTCTACGTAGTATTAAATATGCGACAAGTGTGTTGTAAGTGATTTGTATGCAAGTTGTGAAAACGCTTTCAAGACCTGCATCCAATTCTGCATTCTTTTCTCGACTCTGTCCAGCGGCTACAGGATGAGCAGCAACAGAAACAGCAACAATGACGGCGGCGGAGGAGGGAGTTGCCCATTGCCCACAACACCAACAGCTGCTGCTGCTGCTGCAACTACAACTGCTGCTGCTGCAACTGCAACGGCAACGGCAACTGCAGCAACAACAACAACAACAACAACTGGCTCAAGTCGCCGATTGGTGCATTTGACTGGCGGCAATCGTGGAGCTGCCATGGGCAATGTTGTTGGCTGGCTGAAGCAGGTTTCTGTTTATCCAACTCTCTTATCTAGTTGGCCCTTCTATCTATCTGTTGTATCTATTTGTTGTTTGCTGCACACCAAACTGCAACCATAGCTTTATCTGCTGTAACTATAGCCAAGTAGCTGCTTAGGAGCTGCTCGGCTCCAATTACCACACCAAACTACACTCGCATCCGCACACACAAACGAGACACTCACGCACAGCAAACACCCGCAAACACCCGCAAACACCCGCAAACATTCGCAAACACTTGAGCAATCCTTGTTGTATTCGTAACAATATCCTGCACAAGCAATTCCGTAATGCAAGCACCTGTCACCCCCTTAAATTCCCCCCCCCCCCCCCCCCCAGCCCGTTCCCCTCCACGCATACCAATCTGGCATTTTAGCTTGAATATATTATATATATTGCATAAGTATTTGAAGGTGACATGCAAAGTGTATTCACTTCACGCAGTGGCATTGATAAGATTTTCGAAAGAAGTGAAACTCTTACAATATAAAAGAAGAAGAGTTCACGACCAGCAGCTACTCCCTGCTCCACAAACAATCAGATACATTGCATGCTGTGCTTTCGATTAAAAAAAAACATAGCTCAAAAATAAGCAAGACATTTTTGCTTTTGCCATTTCATTAATTTTTGGGAAGAACAATATTTCGAGTTTTATATTTTCGATTCTACTATTTTAGCTTTAATATTATTATTTGTTGAATATTTAACTAACTATTTGTTTCAATTGATTTTCTAGAATTCCTTAATTAAGATACACTTTAAATTTTTTTTTTTTGGTTCCCTAAATTATGTTCTCGGTTTGTCTTTGGCTTTTCAGAAAAGCGTACAGGTTTATTATGTTTATTATTTTTTAATTTTATTAGTTTGTTATTTTGGGATTAACATATTTTTTCAGACTTTGTTCATTTTAATTGTGTTTAATAACCACTTTTATTTTTCAAAGGACCTCAATAACTTATATTATTTGGGTCTTTTCCAGCTTGGAGCTTATTTTATGTCGCCCCTCTTGACCACCCGCTCAATTCTAACAAAAATTGGCTATGTATGTATAAACTGAATGCCAGCAGCTAAAATGCCAGCAAAACTAATCTCTCCTTGATGTTGTTTGTCAGTCCATCGATGTTGTGTGCTCGTCTCGCTATACTGTTGATAATATATATGTTGTACCCCGATTCTGATGTGCGTGTAACTCTACATTTTTGTAGGCTTCCATTGAGGTGCGGGACGCTGGCACTCGGACGCTCTCCATGCTTCAGAGCACAAATCCGAATTTTCGATCGCTGGACTTGTCGCTGGCGCCAACGGTGTCCGTTTCCCCCTCCTCGAGCAGTGTGCCGACCACGACGAGCGCCGAGGGTTCGCTGAGTGGCTCCGCAATTGTGTTCGACAGCGAGGATACCTGCGATACCAAATTGTTGACACGAACTCGCGCCTACGCGTCCGTTAGCCAACCGCAGAGTCCGCGGCATCGATTCCGTTTCACTCCGAACGGGATGAACGGACGATCGACATCGATATCGTCGCAGCTGGAGAAGACCAAGAAGCTGCTGAAGATGACGGAGGGCGAGGATAAGCCATTGACCATATTGCACTACAACGATGTCTACAACATTGAATCCATGGGCGAAACTGAGCCCATCGGTGGCGCCGCCCGCTTTGCTACAGCCATCAAAAGCTATGCGCACCTGAATCCACTCGTCCTGTTCAGCGGGGATGCCTTCTCCCCAAGCATGCGTATGTATCACAATAATACGCAATAATCCGTATCGGTTATCCGCATCACTTATCAGTTAATTAATAATCAAATTTATGTCCCCTTCATTTCCGCACAGTGAGCACGTTCACGCAGGGCGAGCAAATGGTTCCTGTGCTCAACCAGGTGGGCACACACTGCGCCGTCTTTGGCAATCATGATTTCGGTGAGCTTCAAACATGATTTCATTATTAATTTAAGACGCTGACAAACAGCTGAGATGCGCGCAAAGTGAAAGGTGAATTTGGAAGATGTTAAAATAATAAAGATTCCATTTAAGGTGATGACAAAAGCTTGGTTGGTTTTTAATCTTGCTTTTATTTAAGTATCTGTTTTGCTATAAATAAAATCTTCTTTAAATCTAGCTTTTTTTTATAGTTAAGGATTGTGTTAGGGTAAATAAAGAAAAAGTGCATCAATTTGTATTTTAAAGTTTTTTTAAGTATGCAATAATGTTAAAAAGAATAATGCAAACAGTTAACAATAGGACTCTAATTAATGGACATAGAACCGTTGCTGGTTGTTGTTAATTGCACATGGAATACATCTGTTAAATGTAAGCCCAATATTATTATCTATTTATCTATTACTTATTAGATCACGGTCTGGATGTGCTGGTCAAGCTGATCAAACAAACGGAGTTTCCCTGGCTAATGTCCAATGTGGTTGACAACGAAACTGGCCGTCCGCTGGGTGGTGGCAAAATCACCCATTTCATTTTGCACAATCAAATCTCGATTGGCCTGATAGGGTTGGTGGAGCGCGAATGGCTTGAGACCCTACCCACCATCGATCCCACCGAAGTCACCTACATTGACTATGTGGAGGCAGGGAATCGGCTCGCTCGCGAGCTGCGCAACGAGGGCTGCGATCTGATCATTGCCCTGACGCACATGCGTACACCCAACGACATCAATCTGGCCGAGAAATGCAATGGCATCGATATCATCCTCGGTGGGCACGATCATGTGCGCGAAGTGACCGAAATCAATGGCAAAATGATTGTCAAATCCGGCACAGATTTCCAGCAGTTCTCCGTCATAACCATCGAGCGACAGGCCAACAATCGCACACAGTTCACCACGGATGTGAAATGCGTGGATGTCACGGCCAAAATACCTGAGGATCCCCTGCTTAAGCAGGAACTAGCCAAATATGCCAGTAAGTGGATCTAATCAGAACAACTGCTGTATACATTATAAGTAATTTTATTCTTCATTCCGCTTTCAGAATTCATTGAGAGCAAGCTATCAGATGTAATGGGTGTCTTTAGTGTGGAGCTTGATGGACGCTTCTCGCGTGTGCGTACCCAAGAAACGAATCTGGGCAATTGGGTGTGCGATGTCGTCTTGGCAGCTGTGGGTGCCGATGTGGTTATACTAAATGGTGGCACCTTTCGCTCGGACCGCATACATCCTGTGGGCGCATTCACAATGGGCGATCTGGTTAATGTAATACCCATGCGCGATCCATTGATACTGGTGGAGGTGACGGGCAGAGTGCTGTGGCAGGCATTGGAGAATGGCGTGTCCGCATATCCCAAGCTGGAGGGTCGCTTTCCACAGGTGGCCGGCATTAGTTTTGCATTCGATCCGCAAGGGGAGCCAGGCAAACGCATCGATCCGCAACTCATACAGGTGGGCGATGAGTATCTGAACTTGGAGCAGACCTACAAGCTGTGCGTCAAGAGTTACTTATTCATGGGCTGCGACGGCTACACAATGTTCAAAGAAACCAAAGTGCTGGTAAGATGCTTGTGAATATTCCTCTAATTTAAATAAGGTGTGTTCAAAAAGTATCGCGAATTTTGAATTTTCGCGGATTACGTATAATCGAATTTCGATTTTTTTGTAGCGTTATGTTGGTACTCATGTCTCTCACTTATGCCGACAAGCTCGGCCATTTTGAATGTTCACTTAATTGTTGACAGCTGCTTTGCTTGTACGTGTTTTGGATCGTCTTCTATTTTTACCTATTCAAAAAAATGGATCAAAGAACCTGTATCAAATTTTGTGTGAAAAACGAAATTAAGTGCGCGGATGCATTCCGAATGTTGATTGTGGCATACGGAGAAGCTACCTTGGACATATCATACGTAACCCGCGAAAATTCAAAATTCGCGATACTTTTTGAACACACCTCGTATAATATCTCATGGGGATTACTTTGAAGGGGACAAAATAAATATTCATGGATAAATAAATAATATCTGAAAAACACAAAATTCGCGATACTTTTTGAACACACCTATATATATACATATATGTATAAAGTTTATTATTCCGACTTCCAGATGGACGACGATGCGTGTCCAGAGCTGGGCATAACGCTGCAGAATCATTTCAAGGCCATTAATTCGCGAAAATGTGGCCAGAATACAAAGCATCGACAGTCGCTGGTGACACTGTCACGTCGGCATAGCCTCGTGCAATGCCTTGACAGTCTGGATCTCGATGGCCCATCGCCCATACGCAAACTATCTGTGGGTCATCACAACAAGTCTCTGGATCTGACCCATGGCAATTCACAGAAGGTAAGAGAGAAATTTGAACAAACTCTGCATCAATAATTATACCATGTTCAAAGTTAACTAACACATTTCTTGGCTTGACAGATGCTGCGTCGCGCCTCGCTCGATGATCTGGAGCAGTCCACATGCGATCTAGCCCCTCAGCTGGAGCACCGCATTGTTATGATACAGAACGAAGAGGTAAATGCCACAAATTCACTTTATTCTTCTAGAGACTTCTCTAAATGTTTTTTTGGTCTAATTTCACAGCATTATCGTCAGCTGCTGTTCAAGAAGGATGCGCAGATTATGAACTCAACCATTACCGAGGCGGAGGACGAGTAAATTTGATAACTTTTCTATTTTTGCGTGCATTTCATTTTGATTAATTTTGATTTTTCAATTTCTTTGTTTCGTTTGTTTTATAGTTACAAATGTAGGCAACTTGAAACGAGTTGTAGGGCAGTAACCGATTTGGAAAGACATATGTGAGTTAAGGAAGTACAGTTAGTAGTCCAAGTTTAGTTATGCATCGATGGAGGTCGTCTTATTTATAAATATAATTAGGTCTGATATGATACGATACGTTATTTATTGATGTTGTTATTATTATAATTAATTTTTTATTAAGTTTGATTAAAAACGATTTAAGACTTCTTTAAAGACGGCAACAGAAACCAACGCGAAGTTGATATTGATATTAATATTGTATGTACCTAAAGTTTAACATAAGTTTAGATAAATTACTAAATTAAGTTGATGCAAAGATAAAAGATTTTAAGACACATACCTTTGATTTATGTATATTTATGGTTTTATCATACACAACCTGAGACGAGCTTCAAAAAAAACACACACAAAAATATATAAAAATTGTACTCGCAGACATTCCGTCAGAACATTTCCAGTTAGACTCTTCTCAGCAATGGTTGTAGCAGGATTTTGTATGTATTTTAGTTTTATGTTCTCTTAGAAAACTCTTAGCTAGTGTGCATGGGTCCGGTTCGGGTAATGATATTAGAGGAAAGCAAGCAATATTTTCGAGAGCTACACAAATGTGTTTAGGATATTGGATGTAGGTATTGTATGAGCATACGAGTATATAGATATGTATATTTTATGGCTACTTTAGGAGTGCTGTAAACTGTTTTGAAAACAATGCAATCATTAACTATATATACACAAACACAATTGAATCAGTACATAATCTAAAAGATTTTTAAACCAGGAAGGGAAAGACCCACAACGTTTTGGCAATTGTTCCTTAACCAAGCAACAAAGTAGCATACCTTTCCAAAAATAAACTATATGTAAAACATAGTAAATGCAGTGGCGCAATATTTTAGACAAATGCAATTGAATTGCCAACAAGTATAAATACAAAATATATACGTGTATATATATATATGTAACTGTATATATATGCGTGGGTGTGCGAGCAAAATGCAAAAACAGACCAATGAATTCAATTAAACAATGGAAGGGACGAGACAGGTACTGAAATAGTTTCTCAAGATATGCGTAAATAAATGTCCATGCTTTACATACAACAGTTAACTAAACGTACAATATAGTATACATATATCAAATAAAAAAAAAATATATATATATATATATATAATAGAGTTTTCATAGCCGCAAATAGACATTTAGTTGAATATTTTTACGTTAAAAGGCCAGTTTCATTTTCTACAACATATTTCTTTATCTCATAAATATATACATGTTTTTTTGCGAACATTTCTTTCTCTCCAGTTTCAACAACCTAACAAGCTCAAGTCTAATTGGTATAAAAACACAAACTATTTTATTCAATATGCTGTTAAACATATTGAAAAAATCGCTTTATGTAAAACATTTATTAATACAAATAAAAAAAACCTTTTGCTTCATGTGGCAAACAAATTTCATTGCGTTAGTCAATTAAAGGGAAGCACTTGGTTAGTCTATAAGGGTCGTGAGTCGGGGAGGTTAATACTATAACTGTAGTTTAGCTTAAACGCTTTGAAACACTTTCGGGGACTTAGAAACTACAAATTGGCATACGCATCGTCGCTCAGTAGAACTGCAGCACAAGGGTCTTAATGGCACTGGCTATGTGGAAGGCACAATCGCGCACCTCCAGCGTATTCTTCTGTATGGCCAGCTTATCGTCAGCCTCGATGGACTTTTGCAGATTCTCGCACTCGTGCTGGATGAGTATATTCTTGCGTGTCAGCTGCTTGAGAGTCTCGCGCGTTGTCTCGTTCGCATTTGGTGGCTGTTGAAGTGTAAGAGAATAGTCTCAGTGTAATAGCTGGTTTCTAGCATCGGATCAGCTTGAAAACTAACCAGATTTGCATATAGCGCTATCAGGTCTGTCACAGCGCTCCGAATACGTTCACCATGTGGTGCAACGGATTGCTTCTCAGCCTCCGTGGTCGGATGCATTGCCTGTATGAGCTCCTTGAGACAGCGTGTGACCAGATCGGAGCGCAGTTTGACCTCCTCGCCAAATGGCTTGCCATCGCCAGCCATTTGGTACATGCTCGTTGTGTTGCGCACATCGTTGTTGCCCTTGGCCAAATTGTTGGCCAGACGACGCTCATACATGCTGGCGGGTCGCTTGATGGTCGATTGATTGGAAGAATTGTTCGATGAGGCACTGTCCGCACCAGCAGCAGCAGCTGCAGCATTGCTGCTGCCCTCCGGCAGTGACATGGGCTCATGCTCAGAGTCTGGACTGTTTAGACTCAAATCAATGCGACTAACAAAAGAACAAAAATAAATAAAAGGAATCAAATTAAATGAAAATTGAATTGAAGTAAATTATAAGGCGGCTCACAGTGGCTCATCGTAGACGCTGTTGTTGGAGGCGCTGTTGAATTGTGATTTCAGCTGCGAATTCTCGCTGGATAGCTGCTGCACCACATTCTTCAGCTGATTGATCTCACTTTTGTATTCGTTGAGCTGTTTCCGCAGCGTTTCCATTTCGTCCGCATTGCGTGGCGGAGTATGTACAATGGCCTGGGTGTTGAAATACATAAATAAATAATAAGTAAAACAAAAGAAACGTAACTAATAATGACTTAAAGCTATGAATAATGACACTAATTCAAGTTAAACTACACTTTTACATGAGCAACTAATTTTATTTGACTGTAGACCATGGACTAGAAAAGCTTACAACTAGTTGGGGTATCTACTAATGAGGTTTGCATATAGTCTATATGTCTGTATATATTTTATATGTGTCTAGGCACTACATTGACCATTTGAATACACTTGTTTCTTTGGGAGGGGGCTCAGTCTAACCGAAGCTATTGTTCAGCTTGAGTATCTTTTGGCGCATTAGGTTTACCTGCTGCGCCATTGGCGGCACCGGTGCATAGTCATCATCGCTAGCCACTGGATCGTAGATTGGCTCATCATCCGACAGATTTGGATCATGCACGCTCTGCTCAAACGAGCTGCTGTACATGGTTGAGTTGTTGCCATACGGCAACAATTGCAGAGATTGCGTTGCCAAAGGCGCATCCAACGGCCTCAAATTGGCCATATTCTGGCGTCGCAGCGCATCGATTAGCACATCAGTTAGCAGTCCGGCGAACTCGGCGCGATTGAAACGTGCCAGCTTCTGGCGACCCTGTTTGTTGTAAGGTTAAATTAATTAGTAAACTATGCGATAGTTGGATAGTACGGCACGGCCAGACCTGATTGCGAGTGGCGCTCAAAAATGGATTTGCTGGCAGAAATGGCACCGTCGCATGCTCAGCATTCAGCGTGCTTGTGGACCAAACTATAAAGAGAGGTTTCAAATGCAATGTTATGTCAAACTCAAGTCCAAGTTTATGCAGCATTCAGAACTAAACAGACAGTTGAGTCGATATAGTTGTACTATATCCAACCTGCACCTATAATCTTGATGAATCTCGAATCGATATAGTCTGTATCAATTCCAACTAGTCTCTCAAATAAATCTCATTAAAGTGTATAATATCATTGCCATATGTCTGTCTGGGAATTAAATAAAAATAATATTGTTCCTGGTTTCACTCACTGGCTTCGCATTCGCGACGATCGACTTCGTCGTACAGATCCATGACGAGCTCCTCAAACATCTTATTGGGCACCAGCTGCAGCTTGCCGCGTGCTATTTTCAATTGTTCGCTGATCTCGGCGCTGTTTGTATCCGGAATGATCAAGTGGCGACCGCACTGCAAATGATTCCAGCATTATTATTATCTATATGAAATTGTTATCAAATATGCGAGTCTTACAGCATGATCCGGCTTCTTGCCGCCCATGAACACAATGAGTCTGTCCGTCACATCGTACATGGCGTCCAGCAGACGCTCTGCAATGGTGCTATGATTGTTGGCCTTGGCCAACTCCAGGGGCGTCATTCCATTGCCATCCAATGCGTTCACATCAGCGCCATAGATGAGCAACATTTCAATTTGCGAGGCTTGGCCAAATTTGGCCGCCATGTGCAACGGTGTGGAGCACTTCTCCTCATGATAGTAATTGGGATCGGCGCCCTGTACGAGGAAACGCAATGATGTCTCCAGATTGCTGGTGCGGACGCTGGCATGCAGCTGCCGACTCAGCTCCTGTTCGAGACTGCTGCCACCGCCGCTGGAATCGTCATCATCCTGTAGGCTGGGCTTTAGTACAAAATTTAAATTGACATGCTTGGCCTTGATGAAATCCGATTTGGTTGGATGAAGTGCATCCTTGGGCGTTGGCTTGCGCCACCGAGGCAAATGTTTGCCGCCCGAAGAATTTGTACTGCCATCCAACAGATGATGCTCCCAGACACTGTTGGCCCCATGTGCGTTCAACGAATTGACAAAATTCAGTACCGACGGCTCCCAATTGCCCTGACGCAGCGATTTCACAATGGAAATGTGCCGTCCCAGGCTGCGATGCACCGAGCAACAGTCCGCGCACAACAAAATGCCACGATTGATGGATGCCCAAGAGGGATCTGGAAGAGGGAAATTGTTAATGTAATTTATAGTAAATAGGAAAACCCCTCTAACTAACCCGATGCTCCGCAATCGCCGCAGACTTCGGTTTGCAGACGGGATTTGCTGCGCGACATTTTGTTGGTCGATTTGCGTCTGCTGCTGCTACTTGTGGGCGTGTTGCTGTCTCGAACGTCGGCCTCTGGCGCTATAAATAACTTCTTATGCGCTTCGATTATGCTGCTGGCGAAACACATTCATGCATTTTTCACCTAAACACAAGGGGCGATAAAAAAAAAGTTGATAAATTTTTTATTGAGATTAAGTCGCGAGTGAGTCAGTGTGGAGAATGAAACTGTGATACAGTCGCTGTTAGACTAAACTTGTTAACAGCGCTCGGGTCACAATCGAATCAATTATGGAAATTACTTTTAATTAAAAGTGTGTCGCTGCCTTCTTGTTGCTGCACTTTTTCCAATTCCAATTCAAAGCCAGACACAGCACAAAACACCACAAGTGTACATACAAACAATGTTTATTTATAAACAGCGCAGAGTTGCCGCGTTGTGCGAGTCTGTTTATCTTCCGCATATTTAGCAGAGCAAGCCATTGTAGAGCAAAAATTATATGCAAAATTATTAAATGCATTTTTTTATATTGAATTCGGATTGTAGATAGTTATTTATTAAATATGTTCGCTTACATCAGGCATATATTTAAAGTGTTCCACAGTCCGGCAGCACTGTGGAGTTACCATACTGTTGTTTCGCTTCTGTCGCAGCAACAGCTGTTTATGCCTACAGTTTGAATTGAATTGAGCCCTCAATCACCGCACGTGTGTAAATATTCCAAAAAAAGAAATATTAAGTTTTACCTGTAAAATTGGCATGCAAGTCACGAATTTATACACGTCAGTGGCCTGTAATCGCACCACGGAGTGCGCCGATTGGGGTCCTAGTGGCTTGATTGCCTATGGCGCCTGCAATGCTGTTGCAGTGCTGGATCCAAGAGTATGAAATCAAAACAGTTGTCTATGGTTTTCTTATAAAAGGGTATTTGTTGTAGCACAATGGAAATTCAGCGAAAATATTGTTCACGCTGGTGGAGCACACAAAACGTGTGAATACAGTCAAATGGCTGGATAAGTATCAATTGATTTCCGGTGCCGATGATAGCAATGCAGTTTTATGGCAACTGGACGATTTAGGCGCCGAAAAGCGCTTTTTGCTCAAGGGACACGAAAGCGGCGTTAATGCTGTGGATGGTGTACGTCGTCCAAGTGGAGTTTGGCTGTTGGCTACAGCTGCCGCCGATAACAGCATCAAAGTGTGGCAGATGCAGCCAAATAATGACATCAGTTGTCTCCAAACTATACATCTGGCTGGCGGATTCTGCTTTTCATTGCGCCTCAAGCTTCTGCCCAAGAGCGAACAAGTGTTCCTGGCCTTTAGCTCGGACGACGAGACAGTCTCCCTGTATGCGGAGCAGTTGGAAGCTGCCAACAGGTTTGAGCTGGTTCACAAGCTAAGCGGCCACGAGGATTGGGTGCGTGCCCTGGACTTTGTCTACGATGGCGATGACATGCTGCTGGCCAGTGGTTCACAGGATAATTTCATACGTCTGTGGCGCATTGCGCCGCGCAGCGAGCAGCAAGTGTGCGAGAATCGCATGGACATCCTGGACTTTAGCGCAGCGGATAGCGGCGAGATTCGCGTCGAGGAGAAGATTGTTCAAGTTGGCAAACAGTCCTGGTATGCCGTCAGTCTCGAATCAGTTCTCTATGGCCACGAGGGCTGGATCTACGGTGTGCACTGGCACAAGAACGCCGATGAGGGTAAAATGTAGTAAATATAAAAACTAGATTTTTTTTAACTTATCCACGTTTTCCATTTGCAGAACTGCGTCTGCTGTCTGCGTCCATTGACAAAACGGTCATTGTGTGGGCGCCTACAGAGGAGGGCGTGTGGCTAGAACAGGTGCGCGTTGGCGAAGTTGGCGGCAATTCGATGGGTTTCTTTGGTGGCAAGTTCGCACATGATGGACGCTCCATAATGGCGCACAGCTACCAGGGCGGCTTTCACATATGGAATCAGAGCGAGGAGCAGCAGCAGCAACAGCGCTGGACACCAAATGTCATTGTGGGCGGTCATTATGGTCAAGTGCGTGACTTGGCCTGGGAGCATGAGGGTGCATATCTGATGACTGTATCCGCGGATCAAACGACACGTCTGCATGCGCCTTGGCTGCAGGCGAATAAGTCGACCACTTGGCATGAATTGGCACGTCCCCAGGTTCATGGTTACGATATGCAGACACTGGCGCTGCTCTCGCGCTATAAGTTTGCCAGCGGCGCCGAGGAGAAAATTGTACGCACATTCCAAGCACCAGCGAATTTCATTGAGAACTTTCGACACATCAGCGGACTGCAACAAGATGCTGCAGGCGATGCTCTGCTGGACTGTGAGTAGACAGAATCATTTTCAACTTGATGGAACTCGTGAATAATTTCTTAAAGATTAAGAAAAAAGTTAACCGATTTTGAGAGCAAATGTTCCTTGCTTGAAATTTCGTAGTCAAAAGCAGAACAGGAATGGTACTGGAGCATGTCTCAGGGTGGAATCCTTATCCCCTTTCTTTAGCAAGAAGTGACTGTAGAGAGATGAATAGAGAGAGATCCTGTAGCCATCATAAACGAAGGGAAACTTTTTCCATGTCAATACGATAACTTATATAGTCAACAAGGAATAACAAATGCTAGGATGTCATCCTCAACACATATTATTCACTGTATATAATGCGGGCACATTTAATTTAGCTTAACTCTATTTATCAGCTCTGCCCAAAGGAGCTTCGGTGCCATCGCTGGGACTTTCCAACAAGGCCGTCTACAAAGTTGAAACGGGGTCCGAGAAGAACTCGACGGCCAAAAATGAGTATCCCGACAACTACTTTGTGCCCATCACGCTGCAAACGCCGCCGCAGGAGGAGACACTGATGCAGAACACTCTCTGGCCAGAGTTGCAAAAGCTGTACGGACATGGCTATGAGCTGTATGCGCTTGCAGCCACACCCGACGGACAGCTGCTGGCTTCCACTTGCCGGGCCAGCAATGCGGAGCATGCACAGATAATAATCTGGTAAGTGCTGAAGCAACTGCTCACTGCATATGGTTATTGACGTTGAGCGCTTCTCAGGAACACAGCCAACTGGAAGCAGCTGCAGAAGTTAAGCGGTCATCAGTTGACTGTTACACAGCTACGCTTCTCGCCGGATGCGCGTTATTTGCTGTCCGTTTCCCGCGATCGCCGCTGGTCACTGTACGAGCGACAGCAGTTTGAGGAGCCGCTCAGCAACTATGCACTGGTGGCCAATTCGGATAAGAGTAACGGTGTACATACGCGCATTATTTGGTCCTGCGATTGGTCACACGATGGCAAATATTTTGCGACGAGCTCACGCGACGGCAAAGTGGTTGCCTGGACAAAATCGGAGCAGGCGACGGAGCAGTCAGCTGCCACTAGCTCACTGAATGGCTGGCAAGCTGCTGGCACGCTTGAGCTGAAAAATGAATCGATTACGGCTATAAGCTTTGCGCAGCGCTGCTTGGATGAGCAGGTGCAAATCTATCTGCTGGCCCTGGGCACCGAGAGTGGCATCATCAAGATTTATCAGTTCACCCATGGCAAATGGCAGCTAAGCTGCGATTTAAACAAGGAGTGAGTGCAAGCAAATTATATTATTTTTATATGCATACTTATTCTCTGTATATCTTGCAGTTCTGCACATCATTTGACTGTGAAGCGCTTGCAGTTTCGACCTGGTCAGCTGCAGCTGCAGTTGGCCAGCTGCGGCGAGGATCATTTGGTTCGCATCTATGACATTAAGCAGACATAATAAATACCTACTGTCATTCTATAATTGCTTTTGCGTTTAATTAGAATATGTATTTCCGTCTTCATCTCTTTGTCTATCTGTATCTTATCTAATCACTTGTAATTGGTCATGTCGCTCTCGTTATGCTCCACACTGTCAGCTTCTGTTTTGTTGTTTTTTCGCGTTGATAACACAGTCTATTGACTTCTAATTAACTTTGTTAAATTGGTGCTCATATTTTGCGACTATTTAAATGGCACTGTCGCCATAGTCGTATCATAGTCTTTTCCAAGCCCAAGATGAAAGTCGCAATTTTTATTACACTGGCTGTTTTGGTGGGCAGCAGCGTTGCTCTGACGCTGGAGCGCGCTGGTCCACCACCCAAAAAGAACAGTAAGCCATCGGCACCTAAACTCGATGCCTCTCAATACGATCACATTGAAGCTGAGGTGCGTCCAGTGAAGAAGACTCAGAATGCCGTAGAAATTGTCCCTTATCATCCCGAGGAGGAGAAGCAGTTTGAGGTTGAAGTTGTGCATGAGCACCAGCAACAGAAACCTCAACATATTGAACTGGAAGTGGTTGTTGAATCCGACAAGAAGCCAGTGCACCAACTGGTTGAACTCGAGATCAAGCAGGAGCAGAAGCCACATCATGTTGAGTTTGAGATCAAGAAGGAGCAGAAGCCACATCATGTTGAGTTTGAGATCAAGAAGGAGCAGAAGCCACACCATTTTGAATTTGAGATCAAGCAGGAGCAGAAGCCACATCATGTTGAGTTTGAGATCAAGAAGGAGCAGAAGCCACACCATTTTGAATTTGAGATCAAGCAGGAGCAGAAGCCACATCATGTTGAGTTTGAGATCAAGCAGGAGCAGAAGCCACATCATGTTGAGTTTGAGATCAAGCAGGAGCATCCAAAGGAATACAGCGTCTCGCAGCTCGTGTCGCTTTAAGTCTGCTGATTAATTCAGTAAATTATCTATATATATGTATATATGTATGGTTGGAAAAATGTCCGCAACTTAATATATCTTATTAGAGCAGCGAACAATTGTGTCAAGTATATTTAATATAAATAGAAATCGGTGCTCTTTTTGGCGTGTCTGCCGCAGTTTGCAATTTCCGTTCGCTGTGAAAACTGGAGTGACTTTAGGAAAATCGAAAACTCTGTTGCATAGTTAGTTGCAAGCCGGCGTGGGCTATGTGGCATGGCTGACCGCAACTTGCAATTTCCGTGCAGCAAGTGACTTTATGATTGCCCCAATTGTTGTTGTCTTTGTGTTCTTTGTTGTCATTGCCGCTGCCATTGTTCAAAGCTGAAGGCAACGCGACGCGGTTAATTGGCTTTGGCTAACGGCAATTGCCTCTTGCATTTTTCTTTGGCATTTTAATTATATTTCGTTGCCTTGCAGGCAGCTGGAACTGCCAAGTCGTTGAACTGCCAACAGGCCAGGCCTTTTAGGATAAGCGCTCGCATCGTTGCTGGCCCCTTTCTGAAAGTTAACCTATTGAATTGCATTTAGGCCACTTGTCTGTACAACTACAATACAACATTTGTATTCAATTTTTTGTTGATTTTTTTCTTCTTTATTCTTATTGTTTTGCTCTGCAATCTTTTTTAGCTGCTGCCAAACAAAAGCTCTGGGCAGCCATTGCGATGGAGCAACATGCGTTTCCGCTTCCGCTGAAAGTTGCACACAACTTTTGTTTAACTTGCATTGTGCTTTTGGCTTTTTTGTTGTATTGGATTTTGTATTTTTCTTGATTCCACATTTATTATTGCTGCCTGTCGTGTTGTTTTCCCTGTTTTCACTGTTTTTTCTCTATCCTTGCATTTTTTTGGTGCAAATTTTTGCATTTCATAAGTTTCAATTGCGCCCAAGTTGCTGACAGCAGCACTGGCAGCAGCCTCAAGCAACTCTTGCCGATCCCATAACATGTGTAAACAGGCTAAATAAAATACAAAAAAAAAGAAGAGCATTTTTCGTCTCTCTCTCCAATCCGATGTGTCCATAATGTACATATGTATTTAGTGGCATCCGGCAGCATTTATATGTGTGTCAGTAGTCGAGTTTGCATCGCTTGCGCTTTTGTAAACTTTCTGTTTGCCTTTCAGTGACCTTTTGATACTCTAATTTTAGTATTAATATTAAATTATTAAACAAATAATGAGAGCCACGGTTCTTACCACCTTCACATATTATTCTGAACTATGTATTAACTTTAGAAAAAATTAATATTTATAAAAATATGAAAATGCCCAGCTACGGTCATGATTTCAAAGTATTTTAATTACAATTTGTATTCAAAATGTGTGGAAAACAATATTTTAATTATAAAGAAAAGGCCTCAAAGGCACTAAATAATTTATGAAAAAATTCGAAATGCATACAATTTTTACGGAAGTTAAAATGCACGGTTTTTAAAGAATAATTTTAACAATTATTTTGAATATATTTGATGAAAAAATAAATGTTTTATCAGGGTATCCATTAGCCGACGACTCTAAATTGACAATACGCTTATTGCCTTTTTGGGTGGGGTTTTTTTTTTGTTGTCTGCTGCCAGCCGTCAGCTCGTTCGCATATGTTGCACGCATATTTCCGTTCCGTTTCGTTTGGATGCGTGCAACAAAGAATGCGTTGCTCGTTCGTGATTTGTGCATTTCCGCGTTTGGCATGGCGGAAAGTGCGAACGTGCGTGAGTGGTAGGAAGAGGAATTGGTTGGTGGCTCTGTGACCCACTGGGGCATCGAGCCTGTCTGTCTGTGTAGGCTATCCTTGAAGCGGCAATTGATTGAGTTCATATTTTGCACTTTTTTAGCGTGCTCAAAAAGAGTTGTAATCAAAAGTTGTGCTCTGTTGCTGTGTGCGCAGCCCAAACGCAAATCGTTCAAAGTTTTTCAATTACCTGACCGCTATGGTAGCATCCGATTGTCTTCTCTGGCCAACTCGGCCAGCCAAGCAAATATCAAATTTTTGCTGCTTTTCTAAGCTAACAAGTAACAACTGCAGCTTCTGTAGCGACCACAAATCCAAATAACGGCTTTATGCGCGGCTGAGCAGCCATGGCAGCAAATTTAACAAGACAGCGAAACTAGAAAGTGGCAAACGATGAGTGGCAAGTGGCAAGTGGCAAGGGTAAAGTGGCAAGTGGCAAGCGAAAGTTTCCTGCGGCCTTAAGTGTTTTGCATACTCAGGAAAATGTTGTGGATTCTGCTGATGATGAATACTGTGGCACTAATTTACTTGGAAGATGAGTTTATTAAACACTTTCTCTTATAGATTTTCGTTGTTTTTGTCTCGCAATTAATATATATGTGTCAGTAAAAAATGTATATTATAATTAAGGTAAAAAGAGAAAGACAGCAGAGAGCAATATCATGAAATGCTCGGGGAGACGGCTGAGTCGGAATCAGTTCTGTTGGTTTGAAAGTCTAGAATCGATATAGTATTCCAACTTTAACAGCTTGATTAGTAGTTTGACTATATAAATCCACTTTCTTTCTTTACTAAGAATCAATTTCAAAAGCTTTAGTGATTTTAATAAATTAAATACATTTTAAATATTTTTTTGGCTAACTACATAATTGTGATATTTGAAATGTTCTTTGTGTACATTTAAATTTATAGTTTTGTTGATTGCCCTAGCAGAATAAGTTTAGTATTTAAGGGCAATTTCAACATGTATAATCTCTTAATTGTTTTGTCCATGTCTGAAATACAGATTCCACTCAGACCATTTTAATTGAACCCTGCCCGATTTTTTTTCCGCTATGCCCGTGCAAAGTTTTCGGATCGCTGCTATCGCTGACTAAAGGCCAGGATAAAAAAGTTGTATATCGTTCAAATCCATCGACTTTATGGCTTAAGCCACGTGGCTAGTTGGTGTGCCTTAATTGTTTTCCAATTAGCGTGCTGCAAAAACTTTAAAGTTCATTAAGTTGCACGCTTTTTTTGTTGCACCAAAGCCAACGCCAACGCAAACGCTAACGCCAGCTCCAATGCAAGCACCAACATGGCGTATGATGAATTTTTAATTACACTTGCACAACAAAAAACGACCAAAAGACTGTTGGTAAATTGTAACTGTGTAAAAAAAATTCAACACACAGAACAAATGTATGTTTTTTTGTGTGTTTCAAATGCTTTATCTGTCTGTGGGCGAAGTCAACAAGCGGCTTGCAACAAAAAAGATTGATAAAAACTAAATTGCTGCCATAACTGCAACAGCGACTGCAATTGTTGGCCAAATGCCAGCGACCACCAACCGAGCCACGTTAATTACACAAACAGGCCGAGGCACGCTTTGCGGCGGCTGTTGCATAATGGTGCCGCCATAAACATTGCACTTGACAATGAATTTTGAATGTTTAAGTGTCAATGACACAAGAAGTTCTTAAACCATTTGTGAACAACTCTGAAGAGCTTGGCCATTAAAACTATTTAAATATATTTTACCTAATTCATGTAATCAAGCAATACAAAGCTAAGCTTAAATTCTCAAAAATACGGAAATGACTCTTTGAGTACTTATCTTTTGGGTAACTTCTAGGTTTCGGCTGCTTTAAAAACTTCAGTTTAAGATATCTTTTTTGTAAACCTTTAAATCAACAATGTGACTACATATAAAGTGATTTGAGTGTAAATCAGCTCAAACATTTGATAAAAGCGTATTTAAATTGACTGTTCGCTGAAAAAGTATACTTTGAAGTGTATTAGTTGAGCTTTCCCAATTGTATTTTTTATATCGACATTAAATACAGTTTTTGATTGTTTAAAGTGTGAAAGTTTTTTCGGCAAACCTATATATATATATATATACATATATACCTGATTTCCACTTTAAGTGAGTACAACTGAGGGATACCGGGTAAGATGATACCTCGACCATTGAATAATCATTAGTAGACTCTTTAAATAGACTTATTCTAGCTCCAACATATTTTTATTAACCATCGAAATCTACTGTTAGAATCTGTCTTTCAAATTTGGTAATTCTTCATCAAAAATGTGGGAGTTAAAGGTTTGATCAACCTATTGGGCCAGCATGGGCGTGGCCAAGAAATTTTCTAACCAAGTTTAGGAGAAGGTTTTTAGAAATCTATCATTCAAGTTAATTGACTCTACTAATCCAAAAATTGTGAGAGATATGTGGCTTCATCTATTTTACAGATGTCATCGATTTACCAATTTTCCCGACGAAAGGCAATAAGCCAATGTACTCTTCTTCTCTGGTATCAGAGTATGAAAAAAAGAAATGCAAATGCGAATGCGAATGGCGAAAATCGCGTAGTGTCAACATCAACATCATTATTAACATCCCTATCAGCAACATCATCATCAATAAAAGCAAAAGAAAGGCAAAAGCTGTAGGCGTAGGGTTGTGGGTGGGTATGGGTATGGATGACAGTATCAACCACAATGATAACCCGTTGCTGCTGCTGCTGCTGTTGAATTTAAACGTGGCCCGCACTCCGTACTCCGCTCTCCGCACTTCGCCCTCCCCTAACCACAAACCATTTTCAACATTTACAATTTCCCTTATTGGTTGCACATTCGTTGCTTGATTTTCTTTTTTCATTGTTGACAATTTTTTATATATTTTTTCTTTATTATGTTTCATTTTATATATTGCATTTTCCCATCAATTCAACATGTAGCATGTTAACTTCTGCTGCGCGTTAATAAATATATATATATTTTTTAAATGTGTGTATATTTGTGTATATATTTTGCTTTGCTTTCTGTGGAAATTCCAAAGTAAATTTGTTATAGTTTGAGCACTTGCCATCAGCTTTCCATGCACTTTGCGAACACAGGAGCTAAAAACTGAGCTGGAACGGAAATACTGAGAAAGTTTCTTGATATCCATACAATGACAGGCAGCAGGTGACAGAGAACTCGTCTTGTTAGGAGTGCTTTATTATAACGTATGACTTTGCAGCTAGCCTTTCACAATATGAATATGCGTTGGCAGATTGAGGTTGTCGATATGTTTAATTTTCAGTTGACCCACATTGTTGATACAATTATTTTTAAAATGGCTCAAATGTGTATTCGTATTTTACTTCTGCAGTTATTGCTAGCAATCATCATTTGCCCGACTTGGTTAGTGCTGTTATTATCAATATTATTGATATTTATATATATATTATTGTAGTTATTGTTGTTGCTATGATTATGTTATGATTTTCTGAAACAAATTGCTTATATAATACATTTGACAAATGGATATATATTAAATTTAATTGCTCCAACAAACTAAAACAAATATGCAGTCAGGAAATGCACATTAATATCTAAATATATATTCGTTATTTTGTACACTGATTGAAAGCAAACAATGCAAATTATAAATTGCTCAAATAAAGGCTATAGATGTATTAATTCAATGCAAGTTTATTTGAGCTCGCTCATAAAGTTTACTTAAATTGTGCTGCTGAGTTGCGTTTGACATTGATGTGGTTAGCCTGTTGCTCATTGTTGTGATTATTGTTGTTATTGCTGTAGTTGTTTGTCAGTTGTCCAACTGCAAAGGAGCTGAGATAAGCTGTCAGGTACAGTGCCTGCGCAGGCGGCGTATACGTAATTTTATCAGCCGGCATTAAATCAACTTTGATGGAATTAGAAGCGCGGCCTGCAAAGTCTGTCTTCAAATGAAATAGTGTTCAGGAGTGAAGTGTGAGTGGATGTGGAAGTTGGTGCTATAGTTTATGCCCCCCTCTTCAAATGTCTTTAAGTTAAATAGGTGCATTTTCAATTCGCACGCCAAGGCAACGGGACGCAATATAAATTCTTCTGCTCAACAACTGCTCAAGTAAGTTGAATAAGTTGCTGTGTGTGTGTTTGTTGTGGCTAAGTGTGTGATTGTATGTGTAGTATGGTCTGGGGCTAGAAAAACTTTGAAGCAACACGGAGCCGCAACTTTACGCGGCGACATTTCCTCTGGGCCTTGACGCAAATTATGTGGCTGACAGAGCAGGCAGTAGGCAGCAAGCGGTAAGCGGTAAGCGGCAAGTGGCAAGCGGCAGCTGGGATCCGCCAGCCGTTCTTGCAACACGCCACCTGCAACCTCCATGTCTGTGAGCTGCCAGTGAGCGATGACTGTTATAGTCGTCGTCTGTGCTGTCATATTATATGTCCCAAGTAATTTGTAAAACAGCAGACGTCGTAATTTATGCATTGCTAAAACATATCCATCAATTGCGCGACTCCTGTAAATTGCTTTCGTGCATGTGTGTGCCTATAATAAACACAGTTTACCAGCATTGGCAACGGCTCAACAAATTCCATTTGTCTAAATGTAATATGTTTGTGGCTTTCCTTATTTGCATACGCTTTGAGTTGAATAGTTAAACGAGGCTAATTTCTGGTTACATCTCAATCTTGAGGCAAGCGTCTATTTAGATTAAAAGTGACCTAAAATCACAATGAGCGTATTCAACAAACTGAAACCCACAGTTAGCTCTTTCCCTACTAGATTAATTGATTTATGAAGCTAAGATGCAAAGGTACATTTCCAATTAGGAAAACAGCAAGTGCAATATGCATGCATGCCCCCTGCCCGTATTCTGACCAATGTTGCAAGATTGCAACGCAGCAACAGCAGCGATGTCAAAGTTCAAATGATGAGTTCATCAAATGTCGTGACGCACACAAAGCGACACTAGAAACAAAGCGCAAATATACTCAACGACAGACAACTCAAGTGCATTGTCTGCAACAGTGTGTGTCAAAAAACACACATACTCCGCATGGGCTCCCTGCTGCAAGCATGGCTGCAACATCATATTAATAAAGGCGATGCAGAACGAACGAGAAACATCACAGAAGAATGTGGCTTGGAAGTGGAAGTAGTAAGGCTTCAAGTCAGCGACATTTGTTATAATTGCTGCAATTGTCATGTAAATGTAAGGAAACAGTTGTTATTATTATTTTGTTTAGTTAATTCTGTGAAATGGAATTGCAAATGCCCTGCAAAAAGTGAAAAAAGTAATGTGAAGTTCATGGTATTTTTTGCTGTTGGGCTGCGCAACCATTTTTCAGTGAGTTGCTTTGTGCAGCGGACAAATGGCTTTGGTTGAGTGGGTGAGGACGTAGTGGGGGCTTGCACTTGACGATGTGCCTATGTCAGGGCTTGGGTTGGAGCCAGGCTGTCTCTGACCGCCAACTCATTTGACCATAAACTAGCTTGTAGCGCCACAACAACAACTGTTCAGGGTGAATGTAAAGCTGGAATTGTTGACTGTTGACTGTGGATTGTTGATTGTTGCCTGCCGTTTGAGCCAACTGTCAAATGTTGCGAGGAAGCGCTTTAGCTGACGCGTTGCTTTTGTCATTGCACCTGCTTTGTCCTTTGTCCTCGCTCAGTGTGTGTGTGTGTGTGTGTGTGTATGATAGCGGAAGTGCACTTAATTTAATTAATATGTTTATAATTGCAATGTGCAATTTATTAACGCAATTCGTACTCATATCGCTTGAGTTACAGCGCCCTTTGTTGGGATAGCTGATCGCTGTGCAAATAAAAAGATCCATTAAAAAGAATTAATGTAATATTTAAAATGTTTGTTTGCCGCATAGGTATGCAGTTGAATGAGACTACATCCAGCCTTTCAGATAATATATATATAGCTATAGCTTGGCTATGAGGAAGCTGAATCTGAACCGAATAGTATTTAGTATAAGAATGATGCGAGATAAGTGGCCTCCCTTACTTATTATCATTATCATTAGATGTCGCTTAATCTAAATATTTTAATTCAGAGTTGCAAGAAATCTGTTGAGCTTATAATTTATACTTCATACTTTATTCAAATCAGTTCAGTACAGCAAATGCGAGTGTAGGTAAAGCAACAGAATTTCTTTCGCAATTTAAAGATAACATGCGACTACTTATAAATAAATACATATTTATTATTGTGAAATGCTGGCATTCATTGTTGATAAGGAACCGAATTCTGATTCTGAAAATTAAAAGCAAAAAATCAGCTTTATACTGAATAAGCTTACATTAACTTATCGGTCGTGACACGTTTCAGAATAAGCTCATATTATTTTCGTATTATTGCGTTTATCTCGTTACAGATTTTTAAAATGATGCTCTCAAAATGTTTATTGTGTCTTGTGTTGCCTTTTATCTGTCTACTGGAAGTGCAAGGACGTTTAACTATAGTTGAGGATGCTGCCCGCAATTATATCCGTCATGGCATCAAAGAACAGACCAATGATTGTATGGTTGATAAGACGATTCTACAATCAGTACGTGAGAAACTGATAATTGATAGAAAAGTATTACTCGATAAGATCGAGAACGTGATGAATGGGCTGTATACAGAAATTAATACTTCGTTTGACGACATCGAACTACTCTTGGCCAATCGGGATCCAAGGAGCGAAACTAAAAAAGTTATGGCTGAACCAATCACGGAGTCCGATCCAGCTGCCAAGCCGTGTGACATTAACATGGAATGCGTTGAGGTTTGGATGTGCAGAAACAGAACGACTGATGGTAAAGGAAACTACACTATTAATTTGCATTCTAGCTACCATCCCGATGAATGTAATTACAATCAAGTCTGTTGTCACATTGCCGATAAGGTGAGTATACACTCAAACTTAATCAAAACATAGGAATGTACCTCGACATAAAGGATTATCGGATATTATCTGGGGTGCTGATCGTAGATCTGTGTTCAAAGTATTTAAAACAAATTCAAATGTCAACTTTTTAAAATTATAAAAATACATAATGATTCAGGCAATTAGTCCATCGACATAATGTTGGCTTTGTCGCAGCAATTTACGGGTAATAAGGTTTTTGAGCAATGTTATAGATACGAAATTTAGTAATAAAATGTATAAAAATTTACCAAGAACAAATTTGTCCAGGAATATGCACTTTCTCGAATTACTTTATTTTTGTAAACAAGTATTAATTATTATATGTATATTAATTATTATTATGTCTTACAGCTTCTGACAAAACCGTCATTCGAGCCGATGCCTATAATGAAGAGTTGCGGTTACCGGAATGAGAATGGAGTGGAGCTGAACATCGACGGAAATCAAACTAATGTAGCGAACTTTGGTGAATTTCCCTGGATGGTGGCCATACTGGTGAAGGATGATCCACTGTTATTGTCCATTGGAGGCGGCTCCCTGATAGCACCCAATGTGGTGCTAACGGCTGCCCACAAGGTGTCGAATCGAGATGATTCCACCCTAATTGTTAGAGGTGGTGAATGGGACCAACAAACAATACATGAGGTGTACGATCATCAAGACATCGCTGTGATGCAAAAGATCGTGCACAATGACTTTAATGGCCATATAAATAACATTGCATTGCTCTTACTGATGGAGTCCTTCATGCCGAGCCCGCACATCACTCCCATCTGTCTGCCCGATGCGGGCACAGTTTCTGACAACGCGCGTTGCATCGTCACCGGCTGGGGCAAGAGACCGCTGAACAGCAACGAATATGCCCGCATTCTCAAGAAGGTCACTGTGCCCGTGGTGCCTTATAAGAAGTGCATTGCCAAGCTGCGAAAGGCCGCCGGAGCGAACTTTAATCTTCACAGGAGCTACATCTGTGCTGGCGGCGAGAGGGGCATCGATAGCTGTTACGGCGATGGCGGAGCTCCTCTCGTCTGTCCCATTCAAGGCAGCCCCAATCGCTTCTACCAGGCAGGCATTGTCAGCTGGGGCATTAAGTGCGGAATGGAGGATATGCCTGCCGCTTACACCAATGTGGCGTATTTAATGCCATGGATTATAGGCGAATTAAACAAGCTCAAAATCCAACAAAGTTTCTATACAGCCTAAACTGATAAATCTTTAAATGTCTTGTTCAACTTTCCTTATCTAAAATAATCGGTGTGCTTCATGTTTTTACCCCTATAAATTACCAACATTTCACATTTAGTTTTCCCAAAGTCTAGCAACAAATGTTGAACCATTTTTATTTGAATAAACCTGTTAATTTAATTAAATATTTTTGTAGTATCCAATTTTATTTTAAACTCTTATCATTTCAAATTAATTTTTAAATATTTGAAAAATTTCTGTGTGCATTGAATAAATAAAATAAAAGCATTAATTGGGTCTTGTAGTAGTTTTCCCGCGATTGGGGCATTCTTACTGCTTTGCTGATTGGTGATGGAATATGTGTCGGAATTCTTCTCGTATTATTTATTATTTTATGTGCTGTAACTTGATTTTTTGTAAATTTGCACTAATTGGTAATTCAAATAGCTCTGGCTGAGTGCTTCAATCAAATGTGGGTTCAGTCATTTGACATATATTTGTCAGTTGTTGTAGTTGTTTGAGTACAAGCAGTTGAGTTGCATAATGAATGCTCATTTCATGTCGCTCGTCAAATTTCAGCATTGTTTAATCGACTTAATTAGCTGCCACTTTGCCTTCCAAATCAAACGAACAACTTGCCTCATGTGGCACTACACAACATCAATTATTCAATTAGAACTGCTGGTGGGACGGTTGCAGTAACCATAGTAATGAACATCATTTCACAGCTTTATTATTATAGTTTTACAAGTTTCTTAACGAATGTATAACATTTAATGGAACATAAACTGAAAAAACGGTCTTTACAGTCGCTGCCGAAGTCATTAAAAGTTATTGCCCGTAATAACCAATTAGAGTGCAAAAATAAACATCAATTATCGGCAAGCGTAGAGCAAAATAAGTGTAAGAGGTGAACTTTCATTCAGCTCGTGCAACTTTCTCTGTGGCAGCCACAATGTGTGGCGCGTTCTTTACACATCTGTACACACACACAAACATTTGTCTAGCAGTACTAACAGCCGTCTAAGTAATGTGCAGCACTCGTATGCCACACTCGAAATTTATGCACTTTGTTGCACAACAAATGGCAGCATTGAATGTCGCATAAATAATCAAGTAGCAACCAAAAAACGAAAAACTAACAACGACTATTTTCCATTAACTCTACTAAATTTCAAAGTGCAAGCACCAAATAAATGCATGCAAAATATTTTACAACAGCTCCAATGTGTGAATATATATGTGTGTGTGTGTGTGTATGTGTGTGCGTCTTAAGTTGCACGGATAAAGAGGATAGCCCCTGGACGTAGGCTATGTGTAGTAAATGCACTTCAGCTGTCCATCGCACTGTGGGACAAATGTCCATTGTTGTGCTGAAGTCTGTCACAAGCAGAAGGAAGCATCCCCGACACATAAACTATAAACTATATACATTCTTATTCATCGTTAACAGTCTAGTTTTCCTGCCTCAGGGACAATTGCAAAGTGTAATTGTCTTACTGATATAGCATAACTTTGAATAACTTTAAAAATTTCATCAAAATTGCTTAGGCAATACAACCGAAACAAACATTTATGAAATGAGTTTAGTATAATAATTTGTATTCTGGGTATCAAGCTCTCAACACAAGATCATTCTTACTTCTCTCATAATAAATTTGTATCTACAATATAGAGATAACATATATGCTTACAATTGTCTCTACCGGAAATCGAACTCGTACTTTTCCACTAAATCGGATGATTTATCTATTGAAAGATAAAACTTGATGCTATGCTTGATTAAATACTAGTGCAGAACTGTTTGTTTAGGATTCAGGGCATTTTCCGACCCGGTCATTTTCACTTGCTTATAAATGATTTAATTCCACACAAATTGCGTATTTTTCCCATTCTGCTTTGTGTATGTGGATTTTCCATTTTACATAAGTCACACCTTGAGGTCTCTCAGGTAATACAGCACAAGTATCTAATAGATATTTTCGTACTATGTTCAAGTGAATGCTCAAGTGCTTAGATTGCTTGTTGCTTTACAGTGGTATTGGTAACTCCCCAATACTCCACCCGCTCAAGAGGAAACTTTGCTTTGCCTTTATCAATGTTTTTTTTTTGTTGCTTGTTTTGCTTTTGCGGACTTAGCTAACTTTCCCGAAAGTTAAACACTTTGCGGGCACAAATTGTCAAGGTGGTTCCTTAAGCAAAACTCCAGCATATACACTGCTCGAAAAAGCTACGCATATCGTAACATTTAAACAGAATATATACTTTCGGGTTCACAAAGAATTTTAATTGTTTTATTATATTTCCTTGCAGGTACTGCTTACATTTTCATATTTAATTCCACTCTCCATTAATAAATGTGCTTTTTGAATGGCTTACATTTCCTTTGTATTGATGGTTTTTTAAAAGTTGAATTAGTACTGAAAGATAATATGTTATTCATATATTTCTATATTCTTTGGCTTCTTTCATATAATCTACAGTAAATTAACATAAAATTCTTTGAGAATTAAGCTCTAAAGCCATTAGTACAAGAAGCCAATGCTCTACAGGCACTGTCCACAATCCAAAGTCGTCAAGAAATTAACAAATTTAGTTTGTCCACTATCTGTGTCTGTTGCATGAATCCCCGCAACGATAATCTGTGTCTGTTGTATGCTGCAATTGGCCATTTAAATGGGTATACAGGCTTACTTATGGCTGCTCAACTTCCATTTGTCATTTGAACATCAATCTAAGTGTCGAAATTGGCAGCTCAGTTGACGATAACAGAAAAGAAAACAAAAGGCTCAGGTATCATGTATATTTGGCAAGGCAACATGTCGAAATGCACACTGGAAACTTCGATGCAAGGACAGAAAATCTGAAAACCTGTCGGAAAACAAAGTGAGCCAATTGGATATTTGCTGATGTATCCCGTACAACCTGAAGTCTGCTGACGAGCTGCTGGTGTCAGCGTAATGGACGGCAAACTGTCACAGCTTGCGGTTAATTAATTGCAACACTGCTGGCCGCCGATTGCAGGTGCAACATTGCAAAGTGGAATAAAAACGGAGCAAGTGTGATTTCATGTTGCAGCTGGCAGCATTTGCATTGTAAACCAAAAATTCAATTAATTTGTGAATAAGCTCAAATTGAGTTGTGTTGCTGTTGACGTTTGCTTTATATGTTGCTGCCTCAACTCGGTGGTGCATAATTGCCAGTGACATGGCCGCACTTGCACTTGGTTTGACGCAAACGCCGGCGTGTGAAGCATGTCGACGCCATCTTTGACGGCTTCTTAATTAAAAGACTGTCAATCTGTATGTGTGTGTGTGTGTGTATATATGCAATAGCCGGGCACAACAAGCAAAACCATTACAGCCAGGATATAGACAGGCATAGAGCTGCTATAGAGCCAACCAGGCAGCAGGCAACGAGCCTGTCACTGACTGAGTTGCTACTCCTGCTGCTGCCTCTGCTGCTGCTCCTGCTGCTGCATCCGGGAGTGCTATTGTTAGCATCAAGTCATGCGCGTGGCAAGCAAAACTGGATAAAAAACACACACACAAACACACAGCATGAGCAGCTTGGGCGGGGAGTAGCAGAAGCAACAGCGGGAGCTGTGCTGCAATGCAACTGCATTTCGAGCTGAGACTTACTTGAGCGAAGAGTGTGTGCCATAAGCACAGGCATTCCGACTGAAATATACCCTGTAGCCAGCCCGAAGGTATTGATGCGTATATAGTGTGATCTCTTCGATTATCGTGCTCCTCTCTTCTCCAACATGCCAAATAAACTCGGGTGTTTCTTGTACGATTTGTATGTCATTTTTACAGTAGTTTAATAATATGTCTAAATACATATCGGCTATATGTGTATCGATATTCGCAAGACAGGAGAGTGTTATCGAGTTATTCCACTAGCCGCATACGTATTTTATTTCAAATTGAAGAAAGAAATGCTCTTGTTATTAATATTTAATTACTTTCAACATTTTGCAACAAGTCGAGCATGTCCTGCTTTGAACAAATTTTTTTTAGCTTGCAGTGCATAAAAATGCAGGAAAAATGACTTATAAAACACATTTGGAGTAACGCAGCACGCAAGACCCCAGCGGGACAAACCTCGTGCACACACAACCACACTCACACACACACACACACACAGACACCATGTGAGAGCTGTGCTCATTGACAGCTCGCTGACGTGATGTATTTAGGTTTCTCTGTGTGTGTGTGTTTGTGCAGCGTCAGAATGCTTGATGTTGCATGCTCTTAGGCTCTGATGTTGCCACGATACAGAAGACTGGCTGTGCGGCATGACTGCAACGACAGCATCAACGTTCAACTTCAACGTGCCACAAATATCAATATACACGGCAGCAGCAGTTGGAGCAGCAGCAACGCTGAAGTTGCCACAGGAATATGACAGGACGCGTTGTCTGTATCCTGGGCAAGCGTCTTGAACACGCTTCGCACGTTTCTCAAGTGCTATAGATGCCCAAGCCCCGCACGCCCCCCCTACAGACAAACCCCCTGCCCACTGCACTTACGCTTCTGTTGTCAGCAACTTTGTTTTTGCTTGATTTACCGCACGGATACTCGTATATTTGTCGTTTCAACGTAATTTGCATATTATTTACAATCGCAGCGGCAGCCAACGGCAATGGGCAAACTTTAAAAGCATCTTTCACACCTGCTGGCCAAACACACTCACTCACACACACACACACACACACACACAGTCGCGGGGGGAGGGGTGCAGAGATTTTAGCGCCCTGCTGACGATGAAAAGTACCTGCTGAAAGCCCTTTTCTGCCGTGCCGCGAAAATATTTTTAAAGTTTTTGACTTACTTTTTTGTGGCAACGTTTCTTCGTAGCTCCAGCTGCGCCAAGCCCACTTGAGCATGCCCCAACGCACACACAGTTCGAAGTGCAACGCGACTCGCGACGTTGGCTAATGAGCTGAATTGTAGTTGCAGTTGTTGTTGTTGCTGTTGTTGCATGTAACGGAAGTTGTGCGTAATGCACTCGCCCATGCATTTTTTATCAACTTGCCGCACTTTAAGTGGACACAAGAAAAAAAAAAGAGAAGACAAAAATGAAAAATAGAATTGTCAGCAGGTGTCGCTAAGAATGGCTGCTACTAATACACTTTTGAGAGCTTGGTTGGGGCGTGTTCTAAGTGCCTATGCATAATGAGTTGAACAATGTTATTAATAATTCAAATTGTTCCACGCTTTAGTTTCGTTTTGAACTAGCCACGATTCATATTCTTTTTATTGCTTTTTAACAATATGAATAAATCATCGATAATTGGGTTTCGTTGAATGCATTCATAATAAGTTGTAAGTCAATAATCGTAGCTGGATACATCAATTTTTTAAATTTAATACTCAGCTTGTTAAGTAAGTTTCTTGATACGTCGATAAAAAGACAGTAAAAGGAATCAATTTTATTTTGGTTTTCTTGCTATATTTCGGCTTCTAAAAAGCAATAGTAGACAAGTGTGTCCAGTTTCAATATTGATTTTCATTGTTCCATATCAATAAAATTGTAAATTGACCTCATTTGCAACAGAAAGTGATATAAAAGGACTTAGTGTATTTATAATATACCAATTGAATATCTGCTGTGCTTCTTGCACGATTTTAAGTTGTCTGCTTTGCCTTAATTTCATTGCTTTTAGCCGAAATTCATTGCATAATTTTCGGGATTTGGTATCGATCGAAAGACACATTTTTTGCCATCGAATAAATTATTTGATCTGAAGATTAACTTTCGTTTTTTGTGCATTTAAGGAGCACTTCGTTTTTTTTCTTTTGTCATTTTGTGACAATTTCAATTAATTTTCACTCATTTCCATATCAATAACAGCGGTCCGTCAAAGAGCACCAGCCACCAAAGAGGAGCAGAGCAGGAGCAGGAGCAGGCAGATGATGGGGAAAAGGATGGAGGTCAGCCCAAATCGTTCTCGCCAACGAGAACGACAGCTCTACTAAAATCGCATTTGGCTCGTGGATTATTTGCTATAATTCATGCTGTCAATGCAAATTGAAATTGTGTCACGCAGTCAAGTCTGTCGCGACAGCCAGTTTCACTGTTAGCTGTTAGATACATTTCCAGCTCCAGTTGCGATTAATTCAGCTGCTGCTCCCTTCCATCGATTCCATACCTCGTTAGTTTTCATACCCTGCAGCCATAAAAATGGACTGAGATCATGCTAAGTGTGTCACAGCCAGAAGTAAATGTATTTAAAGTATTTATATTTGCTTGATCAGTATCTATGATTGAATTGATCGAGTCAATAGAGAATTGATATATCGATTTATATCGCTACTGTCGATAAGCGATAGCAATGAGGCTCAGAAATATGTGGAAACATAACTCGGCATATTATTGATCAACTCTAGAAATTACATCAAGATCGATTAAAAAATGCATTGCTTGAAACAGTTGATTTAATTTATATCGATAACTTCTATAGCCGATAGCGATAAGGCACAGAATTATTAAAGATAGAGTACTCATATTTTGTATGAATATAAATTGGCAAACTGTTGATCAACTCCAGAAATGTTATCGTGGCTTAAAAATACAGAAAATGGAAAAATCGTTTATTTTTTTTTAACAAAGTTAAGCTGTCGGCAATTTATGATAATTTAATGCTTGATTGCAGGGTATCAGCTGCTCGGGCAGTCGCGACTAGATCACACTCATTTATTTTTATTTGCATATTCTTTTTATTTTTATGTCTCTTTGGTGTCACAGCAATTGTTGCCCAGTGCCCAGTCTTGGGACACCAAAAAAACGTTCGCTGGCAAAATCTCAAAACACAAATGGATTTTTAAATTACCCTCGTGGCAGTCAAAAAAAAAGAAGAAAAACCTAAGAAAATGAAGTAAAAATAGCAAATGTCGAAAATAATTTCCTTTGTAGCTTGTGCTGTATTTAGATAGGTAAATGCATTGAATTATCTTGTGGCAGGCAGCTGCAGTTTGTTGAATTCAAGCGAATTCGTATTTATGTGCTGAATAAATGCGTGTCCTTTGGTATCAACTATCCAAAGGACCACGTGCGTTGAACGCTTAACAATTTTTTACATAGACGCGATGAGAAGAGCGGAGGGCAGAAGATAAGAGAGTTTGTGCCTGCGCTTTTTGCTGTGCGAGTGTTGAGTTATGCTTTTTGTGCCCTGCTCGACTATTCAGATGCGCTCAAGCGGCTGGTAAGTTTAGCCAAGGCTCAGAAGACGACCCTCTCCTCACAACTGCCCCACTTTCCTTCACACCTCACCCTCCTTGGGGACGCGTCCCTTTGAATTTATTTCGCCTGCAGGCGCCAGTTGCATGCAACGTCAACCGATTCGACTTAAAGCTGGCACTATTGATATTTAAGCTGCAATGTCACTAGCCATAAAACTGTGCGATTAGTCAACTTTGCCTTGAACTTTGAGTTTCAACAGAGCTGTGTGAGAGCTTTAAGCGAACTTTATTTTAACTTTAACTAACAAAAACTCTCTTAATTAATAAAAATATGACTAATTTTATGGTGATCAAATCGATATCTCTATTTTAAGACGTGCTTAGGGTGTGCCATTAGTTTAATCTTAAATCTTATTTCAGTATACTCAATGATAATAATAATAATAATGTTTGCACAAATCTGTCAGGTGCTTTTAAAACTACCTTTATAAATATTCACCCATGTTGTTGGGGTTAAGAAGGATTGTGGGAGAAGGCGCTAAGTAATTGGCAAAAGTGGCAACTTGATAACGGATAAGCAGACAGCTTGACAGCTGACAGCAAAACCAGAATTTATTAGCTCAAAAAGACAACTAAAAAGGGGTCAGGGGAAGTGTAAGTGGGAGGAGGCTTACCTGTTAAATTATTCCGAATCAATGAATACAAACCCAAACTGAATGCAATTAATCAAACGTGAAAGGCCAATGTCAATTGCATGCAACACACACGAACACAGACACACACACACCCATGCAGACAGAACAAGCCGCAAGGACAACAAGAGAGATAAACAGGCCAACAAACCCATTTCCGGTTCTTCGCCAACACTTTCTTGACCAGCAACAACTGCAAAATCAAAAGCAATGATTGATTTGATTCGGCAAACTAAAAATCCTTTGGGCCATGTCTACGTATTATGTTCTCGAAGCCAGAACCATTTGGGAATTACTTGATGAGTACGTTGAAAAAAGCACCGCAAAATATGCAACACTTTTTTCTATAATTTGTCATTCCGTCTGGCCAATGAGTACGTTGAACAAAGCCCCACAAAATATGCAACACTTTTTTCTATAAATTGTCATTCCGTCTGGCAATGCAAATTTCAAATGTAATTTTATTTTATTTTATTTTATCGATAACTTTGCACGTTCTGCGAATGGAAATCGATTTCCGAAAAAAAAACAATAATAATACTTGTAAGCAAAAGTTAAAAAAGATAGATAAAAAGATAACAATCTATAATCGGCTGACCCCGGAAATGCCGAGGAGCGACATCATAACTGAGAAGCTTTATTTACCAACAATAATAGAAAGACAAAATATCAACAAATATAAAAATAAATGCAAATAACAAAAGTAAACATAAACAATAATAATACTTGTAAACAAAAGTTAAAAAATAGATAAAAAGATACAAATCTATAATCAGCTGAGTTATTCCTGCTTAATATTAACGTGGCAGCGGAATACTCCATGCTTGGCCAACTACTTTGTTCGCCTCCCAGTCCAGCCCAGCCTCTTTTAAAACCAGAGATTTTGGATCTGGTAAGACACAAGAGAGCACTGCGTCGTCAATGACCGTTTGCACAACCACGTCAACCCTTTGGCCTGCACACTTGGGTCAAATACAACTCGCAGGAGGTTGAAGCGCCTCCACACCAGCGACCTCTGGACTGTAGGGCGTTAAATTAATGTGCCACAAATGTAATATTTGATGTTATTTATTAACTGCTAAAACCTGTTCTATGTTTATGTTATAGATTGTAATTCACTGCTATTATTCATTCTGTTCCAAATCAATGTTTTATAGCCTTTGAATAGGTTGATTAATGTTTAAAATATAACTGTTATATAAAAAAAAAAATAATAATTAGAGTTCAAAAGGTCTTAAATTTTTTAAATTAAATAGTTACCTTTGCATATTTATCAGCTCAAATGATACTATTTTAATAACTTGATTACTTAATTATTTTTTTCAAATGTAATTCATTTAATTTATATTTCTAGTTTCAATTCTTCATTTATTTATTTATTTAAGTGTACTCAATTTGTATAGCTTAAATCCACGCTTGTAAACATTTGCTTTACCCGCAACAATGTGGAGCAACACGTAAGCATATAAATTTTAATCTGCTGTTGCGCAACATTTGTTGCTACAGTCAGCTGAGACTGCCAAAAGTACGTTAAATTTGAAACTAAAGTTAAACACTGCTCAAAGAGCAGTTTGTCCATTTCGGAGTAAAGTGCAAGTAAGAGATTCTTATAGATTTATTTCCAAATGCTCAAAATATCGTTAGTGATCTGCAACATTTTTGGTCTCAGACGCTCAAAAGAGTATTTATGTTGTGCTACATCAACGTTTGTCTCTCCCATACTTACCAAAAGTTATACTCACCACGCGTAGTGGTGGTGGTTATGTTGCTAAACGTCTACTGCTGCCTGGCTGTACGTTACGTTACGTTAATTTAGTTTATGTTGTGACTTCGAGCCGTTTGGTCGTGTTGGCGATTTTACTGGGCTCCTTACCAATCTAGCTGAGCTACGCGTGCGCGCGCCTTAAGCAAAAGCAAAAAAGAAAAATCAAAAGCAAACACAACAATAATAACAGAAGCGGCAATAGGAACAACAACAACAGCAACAACCACCACCAGCAGTAGCACCACCACAACCACGTCTTGTGTGCAGTGGCAATAAAAAAAGGCAGCGACGCCGTCAAATTACCGGTTTTGTTGTCTGCGCTGAGAGTTTTTAGCGTCGCAGCTTGCAAATAATTGCACGTTTTTCTCCATTGTTGTTGTCGACGTTGTCGTCGTTGTTGTTGTGGTTAGTGCTAAAAATCAAGTTGAAAAAGTGCGTTGGCTTTTTGGCTTTTCATAGCCATGCGCGACAAATGGCTTAAATCGCACAATTAGCCAAATATTGTGAATATTACAAAATTCAAGTGAGAAAAAAAAGAGGATTAAAAAATATTTGAAACAAATATATTAAATATTTAATCCATACTATACGTGTTTTGTCTGCTCTACGAGTGCCATAAATATCACAAAAAAAAAGAAAATAATTAAATAAATAAATAATAATTATATATACATACGTCATAATAATGAATGCAATCTGCATTGTTTTTATGGCTTTTCACCTTATTGTTGTTGCTGCTGCAGGCGTCTAAAGCGGATTATTTTCACCAGCGCAACGCAAAAAGAAAAAACAAGCAAAACCAAACAAAAGCCTGTAAGTTTTACCATTAACCCCGCCATTTCCTCTCACTCTGTTAACCGTTTGCATGTTTGCATGTGTGTGTGTGTGTGTGGGCGCCATGTTTTGTTGCATTCGAAGGGGAATCTAGTCTGACACCGGCTCGTCACATGAACGCCAACTATTCACAATAAACAAACCAAAAATGTACACAAGCATGTGTGTATGGGTGTATGTGTCTATGTATGTGTGTGTGTGCGTGTTTGTGTAAGGCGAATTGCGAACTATTTTGATTTTGTTTTGTTTTTCCCTCACCAGAATATTTCAGCTGTGCTCTAACCATGTATTTTTTCCTATGATTCAATAAACAATGCTGGACAGCAGAGTTGAGGGGAATACAACAAAAATTTGGATGATTTTATTGCAATGTTTTAGAAATTTTTACTCAGTTTTTAATGGCTGCAATGTGAAAACTGAAGGGACTATTAGTAATATTTTTAAAGAGCTTGGTAAATTCATTTTATTTGTTTTTAAAATCACCTTCACGATCAGCTTGCAAGCGTAAATATTAGCTTAGATCTTGATATCAATCAAAAGCGTTCAGCCTTACTTTTTGAGCAGTGTGTAAGCTAAAATATCATCAAATTTTCTGTCGTTGGATTAACCAAACTGGTCAAAAGATTTGAAGGGAGTACAACTGAAATTTTGAAGAAAAAAACTTGATGCACAGTAGTTACCAGAAAATTTAGAAAACTCAGCTTAACTCTGTGTATTAGTTTCTCTGTAATTTTGAGTTCTTTGGTAAATTTTGTCTTAACTTTACTAACTGCTTTTACAACAATTCTAAACACATAAAATAAAATGGAGACCGCAAAAACGTCCAATTAGCAGTGGTATAAGCTAAAAACCTGAATAGAAGAAACACTTGGACAAATCTAAGAAAAAAATAAAGAAAAAAGTCTATAAAAGAGAACTAAGCCAGAAAAGTATTTATCCGCTTTTGCCGCAATTCACACATTTGGCTTGGCTCAGAAAAGTTCAGTTTGCCAGGTTCAAAGTGAAGGCGAACATAAAACTTGAATTCCAAATGAGACAACAAAGAAGGAACCACAATAAAAGTCACATTAAAACGTGTACGAGCGAAACAACAACACGAAGAACAACCGCAAAACACGTGTGAGAGAATAACAAACAAAAAAATACGAAACTCAGATACTAGATTCAAATGTATCTTTTTGTATGTTTCGACTGCATTTTTGACAAGTGACTAGCGCATTTTGCGCCATTTACACGCTCTTTGTATGAATATTTCAGAGCGACGAAATATAGTTCGGCTCTCTTTCTCTGCATCTCTCGCATCTGACAGATTAATTATTAACAGAACGCTTTTTAGCTTCAGACAGACACCAAGCAATTCATTTGTAATGCAACTGAATTTTAATCTACTGGCTTTTAGTGTGTGTGTTTTTTTTTCTTTTTGGGTGCCACAAATCATAAAACATAATAATTGCTGCTGCAAAGCTGCTATAAGACTCATAATGTGCTGCTGGCGCTGCTGGTGCTTCTCTTTCTAGTTGGAATGTTGGGCCAATCAGAAGGCAAGTCCAGTTTGGCGTCTTCTGCTCTGATCGGAGGTTTTTGTGGCAAGTTGTGGGCCAACTGCATCAAGTAGCAGCAAATTGTTGTAAAACGGGTTTCTCTTATTTGCCTTCTTCTTGTTTCTTTTGTTGCTTCCCCTAATGTTGCTTTGCTACTAGTTGCCACTCTCTCGATCTGACGATTTCCCTCTCCCTCTCTCTCTTTATCTCTCTGTCTCGCTCTCTGTATGTCGCTCTCTCTCTCTTTCTCGTTGTGTGTTCTCTTTTGACCACAACATGTTGGCCGAGGCAACCTTTGCATTGCCGCTGTGCGTGGCTCTAGCTACCCAAATGGGTTTCTTTTTTGCTGCAGCTGTCGCTTGGTCATCCTGCCCAGAATATGTGCAACGTGCGTCTCACCCCGTGCCCATGCCCCTGCACTCTTTTTGATGTGGCAAATATTTCTTGTAAATTGCAGCGGCAACCTGTCGCCCAAGCCGGTTTTTTTTACTTTGAACACACGAACTTGAAGATGCTTTCCTTGTTTTTTTTCTTCGATTTTTTCAATTTTTACTTTTATTATTATTATACCCTGTAAACTAAAAGGTAGGAGACTCAAGCAGGCAACAAAGTAGCCATAAAGCATGTGAAACTTCATCAGCAATGTTAATTTGTTGCTCATTAACAGCTAAGATTTTCTTTTAGATTGATGTTAAAATTCAAAATTGCAGACGTTTATCTTATGTTCTCAAATTCGTTTATTCTAGTCTCTAGTATTCAAACCTTGTTTCTAACCTTGTTTTCTTGAATTTTGAATATCTGATTCACATCTATAGTTCTTTGCTTGTAAATCAAAAATACAATAGATTTTAAATCTTTATTTAGTTCAGCAAATATTTCAAGTTTTGTAGATCTGTTGTTCTTTTGGATTCGCATTCCACACTAACAAACATTGAATGGATATTTCCCACATACAAACAAGACTTCCACCTGTAGTAAAGTTTAGTATATGTAGTAGATATACTCATATAATATATAAATATATTATTACACTTTTATGTTTTTTGTTAATAAATTAATACCATACAGGTGCACTTTAGAATTTATATTTAATATATTTCAAAGCTTTCAATCCTTTATATAAGCCCGGTTAGGAAAGTCGCACGTATTTTGTGTTGTACAAAAGAGGAATAATTTCGGAGCTTAAGCATTATTTGATTGTTTTATGGTCATTGTTTCTTCAAGCATTTTTTTCAGTTAGCACCGCAGATGTTGTTTGATCTACATTGTAAGATTCGAGTTGCAATTAAATTTTACAGCTTACTGTCGTGCGGCAGCTTGCCGGTTTGCCACATCATGTTTCCAGGAAAAAGGCAACTCATGTCGCCCAGTTTCCAGCGCTTGTTAACTAACCTCAGTCAAGAAAACGCAAGCCGGCCGGTTTTAGATTTATTTTTTTGCTTGTGTTTTCTTCTTTTTTTTTTAATATTAATAACTTGTTTGGCACGCAACACACACACCGTTCACACATACGTATGATGTCTTTCAACTGCTCATTAATTAATATTTAAATGCGACAAAGTTGTTCTCAGTTTCTTGTTGCTTTTTTCTGATTAGTTTTGTTGCGTGTCAAACACGCGCTGATTTATGCGCAGAAACAAGGGCTTTGTCAAGATGAATTTAAGAAATTTTCCATATGTATGCTTATAGATACATTTAATATAGCTTCTGATATATATTCTTCTATTTGGACAGCTGCACGCAAATTTGGCATCTTACATGAGGGCCTCTGCAAATTGGTAAGTCGCCCGTTCATATTTGTTTTGGGTCATTTATTTGGCCTGGCAGCCCACATCGATGACGTTTACAAAACTCGAATTGACCCAAGCAAACACTTAACAATCCAGTTGATGTGTGTGTGTTATTTTTCCAGACAAATATCTTTGAGATACAAACACGTAACTGGTGTAGGCTGAAAAAGCAATAGAGAACCGGTTTTCATTTTGGGCCATACTCGAAAATTGTTATGTTATGTTATGTTATGTTAGAATGAAAGCTTAATTGATGCATATCCATTCGATGGTTTATTTATTTGTTTCTCTCTCCCTCTCAGTGGTATTCATAATTTTTATTTCTGTCCGTCTGTCCGTCCAGCCGGCCGACACAGCAGCCGATTCACAGCTGGATTGGTTATGTCATGCGGCGACAAGCCCGTGATTGATGAACCGCTTTGAATTCCCAATTTGAATAAGATAACTTCGGAAATTTGAGATTGCCCACAATCGTTGTGTTTGTTTTTACAGCAGCCACAAATTCTGATTTGTACTCATCGCTGCTGCCCGTTGCTGCACAGCAACAGGTGTAGAGGTGCATGAACTGAGCCCACAAATATATATTTTTATTGTGCCCCGCTTATGGCTCTGGAAAGACTTGAAAATAACATTTGCGCCAAGCTCTACTTGATGTAATTATTATTGTGGCATATTCCATCTTTCTTTTTTGGGTGGCATAACTCTTTGAGCAGCTTATCATTGTGGTGAATACATCAACAGCTTTTTTGAATTATTTTACACATAACTTAAATCAATAAGCATATTTGTCACGCGTATTTAATTCGACGCTTATCAAGATTTTGATTTACATATTTTGTTTCTATTGTAATTTGTTTATTCATGTGACTAAAATCTGTTAAAACATTTCATTCAAACGAATCGCTCACGCTAGGCAATATGATTTATGCATTTGATTAATTGGCATTAGTTTGAATGCCTTATTTTATTCAATATCAAAATAATGATTTGTCATATATTTGTTTGTTCTAAAGCTTTTGGTTCATTTCACTGATCATAACTTATTTTGTGTCATGCTTTCTATTTTACTCTAATGTCGGCTATTAATAGTCAATGAAATGTATATATAATATGTAATTTACTTCAGACTTACCTCACATTATCTATCTCTTTCTTATTTGTTGATTGATTACACGAATATTCGATTGATAATAATATTTTCGCTTACTACATATATATAAATATAACTGACAATTTAGTTACTCTCGCTTGCAGTCAGACTTGAGCTCACGTTCAAATTCGTATATGCCACTTTTCATATATGTCACGATTATAGTTGAGTGTTTGGCACACAAACTTTGAACTCAATTTGACCCCACTTGAGGGTCGTATTTCCGCCTTAAGTGCTTTTTTATTGTGAGTATTAAACTTAAGCGTTAAGTATTCAAGACAAACAGCTTAAGTCAAATGGTTTATATGCATATTCTGCATTTTAGCTTTTCTAAAATACACATTGAGCAGTTTGGTAACACAGAATAAAGATTATATGGATTATATGCATATTTTGCAATTGCAGTTGCAGTTGGTCTAAATTGTACCTTAAGTAAACCAAAATAATAAATCACAAAACAACTTCTAATACTTTACTGCACGTCTGCCACTGCTGTAATTTATAACAAATAAATATGTATGAGTGCCAAATGGCTCGCAGATACTCCTTGCAATCAATTGAAAACGAATAAACCATTTTTTGCCTTTTTAGTACGCGGTGCCCATGGAAAATGCACTTTCAAATGTATCATTTTCTGTATCAGTATCTGTATCTATATCTGTTTCAGTATCTGTATCCCACAGACACGTAGTAAAACGTGTGAAATCCTTTTCTTTTCTATGTACAACGTACCAATTCGAGCGGAGTTGATCGATTGCTCGTCAATATGGCGAAATGGTTGACTGAATAAATTGGCTAATTGCCGAGCATTTTACTAACTCTGAATCTTTCTAAAAGCTTAACAGCTATATACGTGTATCTATGTATGCCTGTCTATAGCTGAATGTAGATTAAACTAGGTCATTGCTCCCATATTTATTTTTCTATGTGTTTTGTAAATTTATTGAGCTCTCCTCGCTGTGTGGCAGGATGTGTGCCAGGAAGAGTGCTGCCCGTGTGTCCAGCACTGTGTCAGCAGGCAAGTGCTCTCAATTTGTTTAGATTCAACTATAGATACATAGATACTCGTCGAGATGTATATTCATGTAGTTTCATCTGATGTTGCTGCTGCTGCTGCCTTTGCATGCTCATTAGTGTTAATTCAATTACAGCCTGGCTGCCTGTGGCACTTTGGATAATGAGCCAGGCGCTGGTGCGATGACTCGATAGCTGCTATTCAACTCGTTTCAACACAATTTGTTACAATTGCATTAATTAGGCGAAACAAATGTGCCAACGGCGGGCATCCAATAACTATTCAACCTGCATTCAAAGCAATTTCCCATCATTTTAATTTTAATTTTTGTTTCTTAATTAAAAAATTTGTTGGCGCACAACCTGTCGGGTCAAGTGTGAAATGTTATTAATAAAATGTGAGGTCAAACAAGCAAGAGTGCTCTACTCGACAAGGAGATATTCTCGACTAGGAGATGTCGTAACTATATTTAATAATAGGAGTCGTAAATTTAATGGATGTATGAATATATTTGTGAGTGGACACGTATACAAAAAATAATTGAGCTTGATGCTTTTGCTTTGGATAATTTGAATATAAGATACCAGAACAAGTGTGTTTTAAACTGGAATGGGTAATTGACTTTTATGAAAACGGAATAAACTACATGTGGTATACGAGGCCTTATATTCCATTAATGGGTTTAACAAGTTAGCTAGCTATTTTTAATGAGTTTTCTGCTGTAGTTGCTTAATTTAAGGTTTGGTGAGAGGGTATCTGTTGTAGAGTGCGGTAAATAATATACTGCTTAAAGTACCTCAGTTCTGAGGAATGGGTATCTCTTAGTTGAACATGTTCGATGCAAGAATTACACTTGATTTATTTACACCATCAAGTGACACTGCAACTGATTGCATAATTAATCCCATAATACACACTCGGTCGAGTTCATTTGATAAAAACAGCACGATTGCAAGTGCGAGGCAAAGAGAAAGAGAGAGAGAGAGAGAGAGAGAGACTTCGAGAGTGAGAGCAGTAGATATTCTTAATTAGAGTATTCATTTAATAATTAAACTGCACAGCTTGCCATCATTTATTGGCTTAATGAAGTTGACCGCTGCAAACGCAATTTCTTGGCAGCTGCTGCCACTTACTTCTCCGATGTCTCAATGCCAATTTAAAGGCACTGCCACGCCCACTCAAAGTGTGCCCGACAGCTTGTCAGGCTGTGTCAGATGTGGCAATTGTCAGGCTCTGCTGATGATGCTCAGCTATTTATCAGAAATCGTCAAAGTCGACTTTAGTTTGCCACCATACAAAGTTAGTTCTAAGCCCTAACATCGAATTCAACCCCTCAAACAGGGTAAGCCACCACTCTTCCCCTTAGTGCTCATTTCATTTATCACAATTTGCATGTCAGTCACGCTTTCAGCTTTGTACTTGTATAAACTGCTTGCAATTTATCAGCATTTGCATTATCTACTCGTATCGTCTGACCCATTTTTTCGTGTTCCTTCAACTGCTTGCATCGAAAACTATACAACATTTACACAAAGCACTCTGTGAGGAAAGCTGAAGGAAATATAAATGACAGGCTCTTTAGCTGTTGTAGATACCAAATTCATATACATTATATGTGAAAACATTCGTGCATGATAAGTATTTGATATGTGCTGCTATGACAATTCTATTTTGGATGCTTGGTGACCTCTTTCTCTTATTTAAAAATGTATTTCTCTGTCGCCATGGCAAGTGTTTTTTTATTTTTAATACTCAGTCTGTTCAGTCAGCTATGTAGTTTGAAACTTTGTTTTAATTTAGTCAAATTTGATATCACAGCAATTTTAATTTAAAGCAATTTTATTCATAAATATTTGTAGAACATTTTATAGTTGACCTAGTCACATTTATTCTACTTTTATTTCTCTTTTCACAAATTTAAACTAGTTCTCAACAACAAGACAAATTCAAAATGCATATGGCAAAATATGAAACTGTTGTTGCATTATAGTTGATGGTGGTTTTCAAGCGTAGCTGCTCGGAGTTTGGTTTATTTAAATACTTGAATATAAATTCATTTTTAAATATTATATATTGTTATTGGGGGGACTACAACCTAGTTAGATTTATTTTGCCCCTTCTGAGCCTATCACTGAAATGGAGCATTTTTGTGAGCTTGAGGATTTTTATGTGTTCTGAGCTTAAGACACGTTTCCCTGGGATATTGCATCTTCTTCAGGCTAAGGCCACACAATTTGCTCTGATGTACCCTGAGGAATCCCACTCATTGCCATTTCCACTCAATCGGCAAATGCCGCTACTGATTATATATACTTGATCAGCTGGCTTAGTTGTAAAAGTGTCGATAGTTTTCCAAATGAGTTTGCAACTCAGCGCATTTAGCATAAATTAAATTATAAGCCAAGTTCATTTCGAACCAGTTCTTCTACTTTAAAGTGGATAAAAGTCAACACCTATCTGCGGATCCACTGCGCACAAATGTATGCTATAATTTTGTGTGTGAGCTTGTCAAATTTATGTTCTGCTTATCTCATTACATTTAGGCCTTCCACACACGCAATAAAACTGACATTCACACACACACACACGCAGACATACACACACATTCACACAGTCACATATATGGCATTGTCATAATGATTTCACTGACTGCTGCCTGTTTGCCAAATATCGCCTGTCACTCGAAGCTATTAAACGAAATGCACATCAAAGCAAAGGTGTGGCTGTCACACACTCACACACCCTCCGATACACTCACACACACACAGGTAGTTGTGCATGCCGTTTACATAGAATTGCCATTAATAGTGAGCAAAGTCAACGCAAGGGTTTCAGTTGTGCCATCAACATGAATATCTGTGCCATAAAAGTCTCGTTTTTCTTTTGTTATCTTTTCTTCCGTTTGTTGTGTGTGTTTTGCGAAGCGGTAGGTCCATTCCCTCACACACCCCGCTCCCAGCCCTGGTTGCCTCGCAGCGCCCTTTTACAGCTTGTAGATGCTTGCTGAGCACCAAATAGTTCATATTGCATTTTTATTTTATTTTATTATTATTTATTTTATTTGATGGCAACCAGATTCGCTCTGTTTCTAGTGCATTCCATGCACAACTTGTCATATCTGTAAGTTCTCATCTGAAATTTTGTAAAAGCAATTTAATATTTTGCAGAAATATTCATGGGAGCTCTGATAAAGTGATAGACTCACAATTTGAATAAGCCGAACTGAACTTTGACATTAAATTTAAATTATATTCGGCAAGGCGAACAATATGGCCAGAAAAATCAGCAAAAATTGGTCAGACGAACGACTCAGCACTCAACCACCACCAGCAGCAGTAGCAGCAGCAGCATCACCACCAGCACCACCTACTCAATGCCAAACGCCTGACAGGCGAGTGGAAGGTCCTGCTCTGCAAACAAGTAGGGCTGCGTCAACTGCGGCCTTATGCTGACTAGCAGATGACCTATAACGAAATAAGAATATCGTTTTGTATTACAGTTGCTAATTCTTTATTATTTTAAGTATAGAACTACTAGTTTTGAATAGAAACCATAAAACCATTAAAATTGTAGTTCCCATCTGGCTTCCACGGCTATGTTCTCTCTTTATTCGTAGTTATCTCTTTGAGCTGGCTGCTTTGAGCATTACACACTGTTACACATATATTTATTTTGATGTTTAATTACAATGGTAATTAAAGCTTAATTTAATTAAAAGTAAATCATTCGTAGCTATAAAATCACTTTACAATTTTAAATCCCCAATCGTTCCCTGTTGATATTTATGTGTAGGGTATAAGCAGCGCCATCAGCGTCCACAGCCGCATCAGCAATTGCGCTGGTGGAGAGCAGAGCTAAGCATAAATAAGTTGTTAAGCCGTCAGCGTACGTGCTTTTCACGCAGTTGGCAACACTGGCCCGATGCGCGAGAAACAGAAACAGAAATATACATATATGCTGTATATATATGTATGTTTGTCTGTCTATGTGTGTATGTGAGTGTATGGCTGCTATCAATACGGAAGTACGGCTGATGCAGCCACCACCGCATTTTCAGTTTGAGTAAATTGAATTTTGAGCTGCCGCTGCAACAACAATACAACACTGTAAAAGTGGCCAGCAGGCAAAGTGTGTTGCCAACCACACTCATACACTGGTCCTGCTGAGATTAGGTAAAGTTTTCACTCCTTGATAAACAGTTTTTAAGCAGTTCAACTGGAAAATACAATGCATATTTTATCTGTATGTCTGTTTCGTCTGAGATAAGCTTATAAATAACAGCTGTGGGTGAGGGGGAAGAGGAGAGCTGACGCTCGACCTTGTGCCCACAAATAGTATTTATTATCGTTAACAATTATGGACCCGTCCTTCGAAATAGATGCGATTTGTCAGGCTTAAACGTGATGATGCCGCCTGATAGCCAGATTAGAAAAAGGTTGGCCTTCAGCCATGCCTCGGACTATATCCTCCTCCCCTAATAAGTTTTGATGAGGTTTGTGGGACACAAAACAAAGCTGTGCAAATAAGTAAAATCACATTTTCATATGGCATCACTGCAAATACAAAGTTTATACAGTTTCATGCTGAAAACTTGTAATTTCGAAGATTACTTGCAAATTACGAGTACCGCGTATTGGGACACAAACTTTTGCCCTTTCATTTATGTCAATACCCAGTGCGTATCAGATCGATTAAGAAGGGTATGTTAAGACTGTTGAATTGAACTGGTTGCTCTAGTCACAGGGTATTTGCTTGTATAGCATTCTTGGTTAGTGGATTTTTATTTGTTTTTTGCTTCAACTTTTATTTCTGCTGAGTTGGCAGCATTTTAATGACAATCTCCTGACAATTGTCAGCTGATTTTTTGTCTGGTTTTTCCTCGTTTTTTTTCATTGTGCTTTTCTGCATTTTTGTTTTTGTCGCATATCTTGTGCCAATTGTATTTCCTTTTTAAATGTCCTCCCTGGCAATTATGCTTTCCTTTTTAGCAAACAATTTCCTGTGCAAAATGCTCAAAGCTAAAAAGTTCATTGCAGTCAAATGCATCCCATAACTGACCCAAGGAGCGGCACATACCAGCCTGAAAGGATATGTAGACAAAGAAGCCATCCGATAGACGGCGCCACATGGGCGAGACTTAAGCAGACGGCATAGACGACATAATAATGATAGCCCAGTTGAACTTAATGGTATATAATACTATTCTATATGGTAGTCATGGGAATGAGCTTTGCTTTCAACTTGTAGCATTTTTCTATTGTGGTGAAAGGAATAGCAAAGAGACTCCTGTCTGTTTTTGTAATGAGCGATTGTTATTTTTGATACAAAATTATGTTGAATTTATTCGGGGATATTGTGTCCAAGCAATGCTTCAACTGTTTTCATTTCTTTTTCGCTCTTATCTAAAGATTTGTGGTTGGCGAAATTTAAATAAATTGAGAATTTGTAGCTCTCACAAAACCAGACAGATTGTTCCCACAGGAACGTGTTCTGTTTTCATTTGTTTTGTTAGCATGCTTGTCGGAGTCATTGAATAGATAAATGAATTTGCAATAATTTTCCTGGAAAATGTATGTGCTTGAAATAAGCAAATGAGCAAAAGTAAATGTTACTTACTTAACTTACTTTAGTAATACAATTTCTAGTCCTACGCAAATTATGAAATTTTAGAATTTTTGCTCACCTGTTACAATTTAATTACCACATGAATACTCAAGATATATCCTCTAACATGACGTCTATTCTGCCTGTAATAGAAGTAGTTTTGCGTGTAATGCATTTCCCACTGGGTAACCACTCCAATTCCTTTTGTTAGACACGCACTCACACAAAGGATATTCAGCATGTCCAACTGGTTGTTCTGGCCAAGTTTAATCAATGAGATTTGCAATTGGTCTGCTGGCAAATGAGTTAAGGCACAGATTGCTTCGATATTGTGATATTGGTTATATTGATTAAATGTCTGGCAAATCAAGAGCTTTATTCTGATTCTTTACTCTGTATTTTTCTGTTGTATTTTTTTTGTCTCCAGCCAGACGAAGCGGGCGGTTTGTTCTAGCTCTAGCTCTTTTGCTCGTTTCGGTGGTTGATTTTCCAGTGCATTCGCAGACAGCCCACAAGGGGTGGTTTTGCCTCTTTTGCTGCTGTTTCTTCTTCCTCGGTTCTAGGCTGACTCACGTGCTGCCTCACACAGCCTTCTGCCTGCTTGCTGCCTGCCTGGTCACACTGGCTGCAAGGCTCTGCTGCTCTGTTCATTATATTAAACAAGTTTGCGCCATAAACGACGCTGCCTGAGGCGCACAGACAGCCAGACAGTCAGACACATCAGCCAGGACAGATGCCGGCGACAGAAGCCGGCTTTGCGTGCAGCACACTCACACATACATACACACAGTCAAACACATACACACACAGTCATACACATGCTAACAGGGTTGGTTGTTGTCCGGGTTCTGTGTTTTGGCCATAATAAAGTCGAGCGCAGGAGGCAGCAATGCGACAGAGGCAGCCGCATGACTCATGCAAGGTGTGTTTAATGTGCATTCTAAAGGGGGCAGAGGGGGAAGGTGCGTGGTTAGCCGCCTTAAATTGTACCTGAAAGAGGATTGAAACTGGGATTGGAAGTGGAATTGGGTCTGCGATTGCTGCTGCTGCTGCTGCTGCTGTGACTGTGGCTGCAACCCGTCAGAGCCATAGTCACATTAAGCAGCTCAAATGCAGCTCTTTAGAGGCTTTGAGCCGCCACTTGTGCATTGCTTTTGTATACCCTGTAAAACACATAATCAACATGCTTATGAACTGTGGTAAGTTGTTAAAGATATATGTGATATACTTTGAATTACTTTCTATGATCTCTACCGAATTTGAATAGTCCGGGATGTAAAAGACTAGCTTAGTAATTGAAATTTAAACACTTGGGATCATCGCATCAGGGCAAAAATTAATTTTTAAATTGATTGAATTTTAAATTGCTATCATAAAAGTTGTTATGAAGCAGTTGCTATGTAAATAAGTATCAAAATTGATTTTACAGGGCATCAGCTAGTCATTTAGCTTGGCTCAACAGTTCTTTTTTTTTTGGTTATTACTTTTTTGCCGGGCTCGCTTGTTCATTCATGTGTTTGTAATGCTGTCAGCCTGCTTTTTAAGGCTGTTATTTTTGTGTTCCTGTGTTGTTTGTAGTAATTTGCGTAGTTTCCTTTTTGGCATACACACAAATGTGAGTGAAAGAGAGGGTGATGGATTCAGCCAGTTGTTTGTCTGCTGCAAAATACTTGTAGTCCTCATTTGTCGGGCGATGTTGTTGTTGTTAAATCGTTTCGCATGCGTAGCGAAATGCTGTGTGTGTGTGTGGGAGTGTGTGGGAGTGTGTGCATGTAATTTGACTGTCCAAATATTTGCATATCATAAGCTACACACATATGTATACGAGTATGAGCTGTGTCGCCGTTGGCCTTAACTGATCAGGCATTTGTGGATAATGGTAGCCCAAATCGAAGAGTCCGAAACAGCTGGCTTGAGTTTTCCTTGTGAATTGTTGCTTGTGCCACATGCTGATTGCATTTCCTTTGTTGTTGTCTCGCTGCGTGAGTGTGTGTGTGCGTGTGTGTGTGTTCGACGGGGGGAAAAACTAACGGAAAACAACCCCCACGCGGTGATGCGGCGATGGTGGTGGATGCGATTGTGACAAAAATCAATATGTGGCCTCTGAGTCCTGCGTCCTTCGTCCTGCGTCTTTCTTTCTTTTTTTCGGGTAACAGCAATGCCGGCAAATGCTTGTTATTATTGTTGTTGTCGTTCATGCTTTTTTGGCCTTACGCTGCGCTGAACACACAAACAACACACACACACACACACACACACACACGCACACAGAGGGATAAGTTCATGTTAGGCTTTGCTTGCCGCAAGAGTTGCATTTAAATTTTATTAGAAAACAGCAAAAAGGGTGCCAGGATGAAACTTTGTGAGGGTGTGTGTTTGGCCAAGTGTGTTTGAGTGCGTTGGTGTGTCGCTTGAATGGCCCAACGAACTGCATCAAAGAGCGGCAGGCCACAAGCAAATGTTGAACATTTTTGTGCATTTCCATTAGAATTTTATTTATATTTATGCGTTTTGATACCCTTAAAGAGGGTCGCTTGGTTATCAAAGAAGGCACATAAATTATACGGAAGATTATCAAATCGGTTCACCTCGTTTTGCTTTTAAAGATATCAAAACTCATTTATAACAAACTTTATTTAAAGATATCAAAACCCGTTAATTACAAGCTTCGGAAAAGAAGGAAAACGAAAAGAAGAATAAATACATTGGCAAGGGTATTTGCTCATCGGCCATTCTTAGTATGCTTTTTTAATTTATATTTTTGTTGGACTTTGCGAGTTGTTTCTCTTTGCGACCCCATCGCGTGTTTGGTCTATTATTTTGTGCTTTTATTTATTTAGTTAAAGTCCTGCAAGAAAAAGCAAATAAAATGATTCATGCGGCGCCCAAAGAAAGCCAAACAGGATATTAAACCAATAAATAAAAATGAGCTGCGACATTCTTTTATATGTCTACAGTTGGTTCTTAGTCAACCCCCACAAGCCCCTCCCCAAACCACCGCCCACCCTCATTTTAATAGGAAATTCCTTGCGTGCTAATGAAAAAATAATCAGCTGCTCATTTCGTATGTATTTTGATTGTGTGCTTAAGTGTGTTTGCAGCTAACCTCAGAGCAGCGGGATGAGCTGTGATGAGGGGTAAAAAGGAGGTGGGGGAATGGTAAAGGGGTGTGTTGGGGTGTGTTGCTTAATGATTCTATCAGGGATGATTCATCCGTTACACGTTTGACTGTCTGTCATTTGTCAATTTGCTGTTTTGCTGTGGAAGTTTTTAAGAATTTGGCAGCACTTAGAATGATTGGATCTAAATCTTGGTAAACTTTGCAACGCTAAACAGCTCTCAAAGTTTCAAGCTATCAGTTGCACATGCTAACCCCCATCTCGCCTTCCCGCTCACTATCTCTCCTTCTCTTTCTATTCTTTGTGAAAATTGGCAAAAGAACAGTTAGGTAAAAACAAACACTAAAAATTAAATATAACTTTCGTAACAAAAAGTTGAACAATAATGCATTCGAAAATGTTTTATGCTTTGCTAAGCCGCAAAGTTTAACTGTAACAACAAGCATGGCACATAGCACACACACATACGGACACACACACACACACTCACACCTAAATACACATTGCTCCTTTTGCCAGCAAAAGTGGAAGAGGAAGAGATGGGTGTGAGGGGGAGTACTCTATATCCCTCTGCTGCGTTTCTGCCTTTGCTTAGACAGGCATGCAGAATTTATGGTATTGAAACACGCAAAAGTTCAGTTGGAGTCAAATCGAGAGCTGGGGCGACTTGAAAGTGCCAACACACACACACACACGTTTTCGCTCACATACACACACATACAGATACACACATGTAGGAACCATTTTGCAAAAGGCCTCGAGTCCAATCTCCCTGAGGCTTAACCCTATATGCTCCTTAGCCTCAGGCTTTGCTCCAAGCTGCTGTTTGACATTCCCCACAATCACACACACACACACACTCACATAGTCACATTCATGCCTTGTGTGTGTGTGTGTGTGTGTCTGCTTGCGCCATAAGGGGTGATTAACCTTTGGTTTGTGGCCACTTGCTGCCTTTCGATTGCCATATCACTAACTGATTCCAGCATATGGGCAAACTACTCGTACTCGATGCCTTCACCACATTTGGCTTGAATCTTTTCCAGCAATGTGATTACATTTACCTATAAAGAGCCACTGATTGGCCATTTTCTATGTTTTTGCCAACGTATTTAGTAGTTGCTGTTGTTTTTGATATGTTTCTTTACTAGCTAGATAATGGGCCTGATTGATTTCCATTTAAGTGGATTTGACTAACGGTAATGCGATTATTGCCATTTTGTTTGATTGCATGCATTTTCCATTTCCCATTCCCCATTACCCAATCCAGATACACCATTCTATCGCCTTTTATCCCATCCCATACACATATAGGTTCCCATGCATGTGTTCCTCACGTCCTCACGTTCTATTGCGGTCATAGATTCCAGATACATGTTCCCATCCACATGCGTATTTAGCAGCTTTACTGCCACGTATTGAGGAAAGCCAAGTTTTTCATCCTTTCCCTTTTTGCTCTTCGCAAATCACAGAAGGCACTGAGATAAGCAGTGAGCAAGGAATTTGTATGTAAAGAGCAGACAACATGAAATGGTTGCCATAGAGACAGAAAAGGCTGCGAAATAGTAGTGTAGCTGCAGTGAGGCAGATAAAATACAATAACAATGGGACCATAGTGGATAGAAGATATTGGCAAAACAATGGACCTAATTCAATTAATTAATTTTGATTTATGACTTGAACATAGTTTTGATTTCTGTTGTAGCTTATTTGCAATGAATATTCTTTGTCACAACTTTACTCAAGTGAACAAAATTTCATTACGATCGGCTAAGAAACTCGAACACAAAATGACCCAATTTGATGTTTTTTTGTATAAAATATAGTTTTAATTATTCATATCAATGACAAGGAGTAAAGAATAATCAAAAGAGTCATAGTAAATTGATATTCTCTTAAAAGTGTATAAGGCAATCTTTAAATGTTATTGCAGACAACATTTTCAAATTATTTGTTCCAGGTGGTATTCAATATGAATGAATACGCAAAGTAAAAGTGAAATTGATATAAGGGCAACGAAGTCATCGCGATATTTATTTAAATTTCATCAGCTATTATTGGGTTTTTTGTTTTGAGTTGACTTCATTAGCATTTAAAGCGAAATGCGATGGCATTCAATAAGAAATTACTGAAATATGTTGATAGAAAATGATTCGGTTTCATTTTTAATTGCACATTATTTTGCATTTTAATTAATCTCATCTGTAAATTATCCATTGATGTTTTATTTTTATTATATTTTGAGGGACTATTGTTGAACAGACTGCAAGCAATTATCAAACAATAAATATCTCATGAAAAATACACAATAAACATAAAAGTGTTTAAAAAATGTTTCAATTGAATACATTCGAGGGCAAAAGAGAACAAAGTCAAATGAATCCGTGTGTATGTTGAAAAGCAGGGGCTGTTTGGGGTTGGTTTCTTGGAGTACGCTTGCTTGTAAGCAATTAATGTAATTTGTCTCTGTCTCCCTCTCTCTTATTGTTGCTGCGTCTTGGATGAATGCGTCTGACTAATGGCATATAAATTGCGTATACGCTGCGTGTGCAAATCAGTGGACATCCCTACAGATTTATAGGGTTGCTCGCAGTGTGGGTTTGAAGGTGCTTTACGCACCATTTAATTTACGGTAAATATGCCAATAAAACTTGAAACATGAAGATGCCCTAAACAAATTTCAAGTGCATATTTGCTTTTAGGCGCACATTACAGTACCAAAGCGAGACTGCTCGACTAGCATATATCCTGTAGTTAGATCGATAGTTAAACAGCTGCTTTTGGACAGCAATCGTATTCTTTTCTCCCAACTGAAGTTATTAATTTTTGCTAGGAAGATATATAAAAATGTAAGTGCATAGAAATATATATATAGATAAATAGATACGTTGATGACTTTCGACTTCTAATGCACTATGTAACTCGTTTGAAATGAACACAGGGTATACGAAAAAAATAGATGTCCAGAAAGGTCCTTTGGCATTTACAAATTGGCTGTGCGTTAGCACGATAACTGTCCGGGCCCAAATGGCTGGACTTCACATTACGTTTAATTAAACGAAGGTTGACCATCAGGTGTCGAAATGTTTTTAGCCACAATTGTCAAGTTGCCGCTGATGCGGCTCTTCTGTGTGGGTGTGGTTGTGGGTGCCTTCATATTTGCTGTGTGCACACAGGAAGCTCAAACAGGTCGTATAAATGTCAATTGTAATGTGAATTTCATGTTAAGCGAGGACACACAAATATATTTTCATTATTCCGGAATATTCTAAAAATATACGTATGACCCCAGCCAAAAACTTTGTACTAAATATTACTAATTAGTTTGAGGCTGCACTCTACTGATTTATATGTGTACATTATATATATATATATATATATATATTTTCATTGTTCATGCACGAAACGATTTTTTGGCTTGTTTCGTCAACGTTATTTTCGCTTTCTGTTGGGGCATTGTGGTTTTGTGTGGGGGAGGTGGATGTGGTTGCACTAAATTATTAACGCATGGCGGGTAAAGCAACCCACACACACTCACGCACACCACTCTGCCAAACACACTCACACACACAGCTTAGATGGCTGCTCAACAGCTTTGGCGTCATAATTAACTGCGACATTTTTGCTGTTGCTTTCGCAGCAGTTTTTCAGACGTTTGGCTAAACCAATTTGCCAGGTCTTAGATTTTAAGCATTATTAATGAGCTCGCTGTAGCCAGTTGCCAGTTGCCAGTTGCCAGTTGCCAGTTTACCTTTTCTTTTTGTTATTACATTTCATTAGCTTGCATATTTAAATTTAAGCTGAGAGGAACCAAAAAACACACACATACACGCATACACGCATACACAAAGTGAATGAAGGTAAAACCCAGCTGGCAGCTGTCACAACATAAATGTCTGTCAGGACTCCAGTGAGGCATGCAAAACCATAAAGTTAAACATGCATAGATTATATTGCTGCGGGACGAGGGTTGTTCCATATATTGAATGCTGCCTGGCTGCCATTAAAACTAATTATGATACGTCTTCCGATAGTTTTTTGAAAGTCCCCCTAGCTTGTATGTAAATTTTATTTCACTTTCGGCTCCTAAATATTTGCTTCACGAATCTCATGCATTTTAATACCTTTTTTTATTGGTCATAAAAGCGACGCTAAATTTTGCGAATTGGAATTTGTTTTTGATTTGCTTTTGCTTTTGTCTAGTCGCTTACTTAATGAACTGCCCTCTTGATCGACCTTAGACTTTGTGCAGATTGCTCAATCAGATTACAATTAAGTAGACTTCTACATATATGTGTATGTTTGTGGTATGTGTGGCATGCTTCGAACTGTTGAAATTTGACACAACCATTTCAATTTGCTTCCAGGCATATTTTTTTTTACATAGACTCTATGCTAACTAAGTAATTGCCCTCGTAGCCCACTCTTTGGCTCATTATGTAAGCAAACCCTAACTAAAAGCGCCTACAAAACTTTGTTATTACATTTTTAGCAATGCCTCGCTTTTACGAGTCCTGTTCAGAGGACTCGCAGCTGCCTTTGCCGTTGCCACTGCCATTATCCATTTTTTTCGCTTCTCTCTCGCTTTGGGCAACATTTTATGAACGCCGTCACGTTTATAAATGCAAACATTTAGCATTACTTTCAGGGGGTTAAAAGGGTGAGGGGTGCTTGGGTGGATTGGTTGGGATACATTTTCGGCATGCTGTTAACTATTTAACAGTCGTGGAGCGTTTTTAGTTTCATTTTCATTTTGCGACTGCAGCAAGTGAAAGCAATTCACACGCATTTGGCCGAATGCGAAACGTGTCTTGGCCCTTAAATTTTTATGGGCGTGAATTGCGTACAACAAAACCCATAAACTGCCAAACATCAACACACTCACACACACTCACTTAGCTCACCCCACAATAGAATGAATTCGTTGTGCTTTTGGTCACTGCAAGTCGGTCAAGTGGCTTATAGCCACAGACAAAGCATCGTCCTGCACATGGCCTAGCTGTTTATAGCTGTATCGCCTTAGATGCCACTTTCAGTTGCACTTTTTCGCCCTTACACACACAGACACTCGGACGCACACACATACACACACAGTTGCACTTCGGCCTGAAAAGCAGCAATTCTCGAGCTTAGTTTGTAGTCTGATTAGATAATTTGTAGTTGTTGCAACATTGCTCAAGGGGGCTTGTTGTTGTGGCAGAGCACTTAGCTATAAAGCTTATTTGGCTCTTTACTTAAATTGTTGCCTACTTATGCGGATTGCGAGCTTGGACAATGCCAGGCATTGTAACGTTTAGCTGCAACATTGGTCGATGTCGCAACCCATGTTTGTTGAAGTTTCTTTACTAAAGAAAATAGTGAATTCGATTTTAAACAGAATGTTGTTGCGAACCATAAATACGTTTGGCAAACGCAGCAAAAATGTTATCAAAGCTTTAAGTAAGCAACATTGAATTTGAAAAATTCAGGTGGTTTTTTTTCTAAGTGTACTCTTCATATTATTGACGACTTGCTTATTACATATTCAAAGTTTAGTCAATGAATTGTTCTAAATTTGTTTATATTGAAATAAACAATAACCCGGAAATATATAAGACAGTTGAAGATTTCTATGGAAAATAAATCCTATTTCAATTTAAATTCGATTTGCTGAATCTTTAGTCGAGTTGTAGATTGCTTTTCTCTGTTTGAGCAGATGCAGCACAGTTTTGAAAAGGATTCTCAGTTGAGACGAGAAAAACTTTCGCTTTGCCATTGACTCTTGCATAGATTGAAGTTTAAAAGTAAATCTTATTTACAATGTTTTTATCTTGTTCTGAAAATTGAAATACTTTTTCCATTGTTGTCGCGACTTGCGATTCAGCTCTTTATCTCATCGTCTCCCTCTCGCATTCTCGCTCTCTCTCTCTCGCTCACAGGAATAATGCAAGTTTTTGCCCCACTCTGATGTCATTGTATGGATAAAGTTTTGCTAATACTTGGCAGACGTCCATGCCTTCAATGTCTTAGTTTCAGTTGCAATTAATGGCAAAATTTCATTTACGTCACGTCGCCGACATGAAAAAGCAGACGTTTTCCAGGCGCCTCACATTTCATTCATGTGCCACTGGCCGGCGTTTAAAATGTTTGTCATCCTCATTTCGGACGCTGCAAACAGTTTCTGCAAGTGTTTTGATGTGTAAAACGTGATGGTGGTCTTAAACTGCCGGATCCATGGACGGTCACGTTTCTCCAAAGGCTAAGAATAGAATCCGCCCCGGCTTACCAAGAGCGTCTGTTCGTCAAGGATCACTAGCCACTTTTTAATTTAAACAAAAAATGTATAAGGCATACCAGCATAAATTGATGACCCTAGCTTATTTTAAAATCAAGTAAGAATGACTACAAGATACCCTGACCCCATCTGTTAAATATGTTACTTGAAATTTACAGCTTATACATCAATAGACTATTGATTGTTGATACTGATCAATAATATATACGTTAACTGATCGGAAATCATTTTTTCTGTCTCTTGCATACTGTTGCACAAAACAAGATACCCTCTTTATCTACTTCTAATGGGTATTGGGTATAATAAAATCGACTGATGCCTGGCGATTTCCTTAAGCTCACATAAATAGAAAATTGTTCCCATTTTTTAATAAATATTTTACTTTAATTTAATTGCTCAGTGTTTGGACCTCTGGCTTATCATCCTACAGCAAATTCAATTAAATTAAATTTCTTTTGCAACTTTTAAATAAAATATAAATACGTAAAATTAAAATGATGTGTAAGCCGACGCTCAATACAAACATACATAAATAACTGGATCAACATTGTCTGTAAATATAATGCGTTAAATCGAAATTGTAAATTGTGAAATTCTGAAATTCCATTTATGGACGAACACAACCCGCCGCAACTTTGGGTCGATGCAATCTATTAATACAAATACACGCACACACACACACACACACACACACACACACACACACACACACACACACACATACACATACACACTCACATACATCCATTTACACAAACTGCCCCCCAGGAGGCAAAAAGGATTGCTTGGAAAATGCAGAAGAGGCTAAAAAAAGGAATTGTATTTCATGGAAAATTAAATTTTCGGTACACAAATTCAATGGTTAGGGCATAAACATTTTGGATGACCCTCCCCCACATTTATTCTTGCCGCCCCCACTCACTTTTGTGCAGTAAATGCCCCGTTGGGTTTTTTTTCTTCGTTTTCTCAGCTCGTCGCACGCATGTTGTTGAGCAAGTGTGTGTGTGTGAGTGAGTGGGTGTGTGTGTGTGGTTGGATGTGTAAGCTGACAGCCTGTCCAAGGCCAAGGCAGAGATGAACATGAACATGAGCTGTGCAAGTAGTTTTTGCTGTTTATGTGGTGTGTAGTTACATTTTGTACTCATTGATAGAAAATCAATTCAGTTTTGTGCTTCGTTCGGTGTTTTTTATTTTTTTTGCGTCTTTCTATTCATTTTCAATTCATGCTGCAGTGGCTTCCTTTCAATCTTGTTGCAGTTATAAGTTTTTCGAGCAATTCTCTCCAGCACTCGACACATTCTCATTGTTGCTGTCGGTAACTGAAGTACCAAGAACTCGCAAAATTGCGGAACTGAAATCTGAGCCGTAATATGATTTGCTTCCGCAAATTTTCGGCACATGCTGCCTGTGCGAATTAAGGCAATAAAAATTCCAATATACCAGGCCAGTCAGCTCAGCATCTGAGCCGTCTCAGCATCATCCTCTCTCTATCTTTATTTTTAGCTTTTTCTGCCGTCGTCAAGCTTTCATCGAATTGACTTTTCAGCCACGTTGCATCACTTTTGCAGCAAATTGTGCAAAGTTCTTTCAGCTCAGTTTCAATCACTTTCTCAGAGTTGTTGTGAACAACCTTGACATATGCCACGCCCACGGCTCACGAGCTGAAATACATGTGTCTTTAAAGTTGAGCGGTTCGTTAATTCTTAGAGCCACTCCACTGGCTCTGCTCACTTTTTTCCATGTCTGTCCGTTTCAAGAAGGGGAGAATGATGGCATTGGCGGCTCTTCTAGTGTGCAACCCACAAAATGTTCTTATTACTTTACGCTTGAAGTAATTTTCCCACACTTGCGTTTAATTTAATTTGCTCCCCAGTTTTCGTTCTTACTTCTTTTCGCTTTTAGTTGCAAGACGCAAGTCGCAACTCGCAAGTTTCCGTTGCACAAAGTTTGACGTGGCGGCTTCTGCCACTCGCCGCCGCCTACTCGAATAAAGTTCAACCAATCCAGCCAAGTTTTACCTCAGTCCCTGTGTCAGTCTCAGCCTAAGTCACGGTCTCAGTTTCTCTCTCAGCGGCATTAGCTCTTCCCATGTCGCAAGTTTGTCAGTCGGAGGCTGCTTAATTAACGCCTTATGCATCAGAATCTGTTGCAGGCAAATTACTGCCTTGATCGGAATTTAAAATCAGTGCAAGCTTTAAAGCAAGCAAAACTGCTAAATTACGCACATACATTAAAAACAACACTACAAAATTAACATTTACATGTTCTAATAGGTGTTATTATACGCAAGAAGATTCTAAGAACTTACTTCAGACAGCAGTAGTTAAAATATAGATTAAGATATATGCATATGCATATACATATACATATATACATATAAAGATTTATCTATCTTCATCTATCTAGTTTCTTCTCTCTCAAGAACAGGCTTGTTAAGTAAAAAATTCTATTCCATTTTTATATTCATTTCAGATATGCTTTTTGGCTTCTATCTTTTTAATGACAGTCAGTCAAGTAAATTTACACACACACACACACACACACTCACTGAGGCACACCCATTTATACGTTGCCTTTGCAACTTGTTTCATGAAGTTCGTTCAGTCAACAACTTTTGACAGATTGCGTTGAGCACTTTACATACAAAAATCGGTTTACGTTGTTTTTATTAAATTTTCTATTCACGTCAGCTAAATGAAATTGCAAGGAAGCCTTATGGCTCTTCCACGCTAGGAGCAAAGTTATTATTACGTTACTATTAAGAGTGTGTGAGCTTTATGAGCTCCATTAAAATATTCTTTGAGTTAATTTCTTCATTAAGTTTTCGTCTCTTTTATTTTCAGGCTGGCAACATTTAGATTAATATCAAGTAGCGGAAATGTGAGTATATAATTAAATAGTTTACACAAATGCGAACCAAGTTTCACACGCATGCAAATCTAAGAACAACAATAACACTTGAACTACAACAAATGCTAGTTGCTGTTCATAAATCAAGTGTAGGAAAATTGGAGGTAGAACATTTGAATTAATTTCGATGTGAACGCACCTTCATTATAATCCATTTAGTTTTATAATGAGCGAAAGATTTTCCAAAACGAAAGACTCAAACAACGAACCTGCCGATCTCTCAGCAACTTAATTACGCCCAATAATGAAAATTATATATATGTGTGTCCAAGTGTACATACATACATACATATACATGCACGTGATGTTTAGTTATATGTGCGTTATATAGTTATAGTTCTGCTTGTTCTTGTTCTTGTACTGGTTATTCATCTCTCTTATGACATTAACAACACGCAAACCTGCCTCTGCCTTCTTTCCTCCACTGCGTCGCCTTTGCCAGCTGCTGTTAACGAGCATTCTTATTCATATACGGTTAATGTTGTTTTTGGTGTGCATGTGTGTGTATTTCTCCCCTTAGCCGTGGGGCAGAAGATTGCGGCTGGCCGTGTTCTTTAATGCTTTTCCCCAAGCGGCGGCGCTTTAAAGTATGGGTCACTGACCACGGACAAATTCACAACAGTTAAACAGTAAAACAGCTGCCAACTGTTGCAAAAATAGCTGTTGTGGCCAGTATCTAATCAGTGGCTCTAACATGCGTTCCAGTATTGTTCATCTGTGTGCCTCGCACTAACTTCAACTTTGGCCGATCAGTTAAAAAATTCTTCACAATATTGCAGCTTACATTTTGCGTTGAGCTTAAAAATTGGTATCCGATAAGTTTTGACAAAGCTTAAGCAATACATGCGCATATGGAGGATCCTTAGCTGAACGGTTAATGATGGCTTAGTAAAAGGGCTCAAATGAAAGCCCGATTTACATATTACAAGCGTTATCAATTACTGAATTGCATATTGTAAAACGCATTTATTATTATTAATTGACTCATCAAAATGCGGCACATAATCAGCTTTAATGCAACATAAGCTGTTTTCATATTTTCGGTATTTATCGTTGATTGTTTGTGAGCTATCAATTGATAAATTAAATGTGATTAATTACAGTGGCAAGTCAACAACAGCAACGACGACAACAACAATAGGCCAAAACAACAACAGATTTCAGTTTGTAGAGTGTGGGCTTGTAATGAGCTAAATGTTATTGTGTTTAGTTCACTGCTTATTTGGCAGCCACTTTTAACATTGTTCTGCAACGGGCATTCACTGCATTTAGTGGCCCACAATTAAAATAACAAATGCAAAATAGCCAGCATTGTGAAATACATTAAGAGGATTTAGTGAGTAAATGTTTTTATTTGTTTTTGTGGAAAAAAAAAATCAGAAACGCGCATTGAAAAGCCACAACTGTTGAGTTTAGTTCTTGTGGTAAACAACAACAGAACTGCAAAGCTTTTGAAATACTATTCGCTAATGGAATTTCTGAAATTTACTTCAAATGGAATGCTGAATATGCATTCCTTTTAGCTTTAGTATGCATTAAATGAGCTGTAGACCTCATTTTAGTGAAAATATTTATCAAATACCATACCAAATATCAAGCAGCTCAATAATAATAATAAGAAATCAGTATTTAATCTAAGAGCCTAAGAATAATGTTACAGTTATTCAAATTTTATATTTACTTGTATTTTAATAGACTGCCTCTAAGTACAATTTATTTGAGAACCATTGAAGTTGGTACAGATGCATTTGCCCAAATGTTGGGCAGTTCATGACCGTTTCACAAGTGCTAACTACGGCAATTCTAAAATTTGTTGCCAGACTCTTGCACCCATAAATGTGCCGGTGAGTATTTTTATGGAGTGGTTGAAAAAAGTGTTGAAACATTTAAACAAAGTTTACATGCTTCACTTGCCTTGCTTATTTTATTTTATTTTATTCTATTTTACTTTTTATTTGTTGCTTGGCTTGTTTGCGCCCTACTGTTTGCCACTCAATTTGCTGCCATGTTGAGGCAAGCTGATGATGCAGCTGTGTGTACGTGCGACTGAACATGATTGAGGCATCTCGTGCATCTCCTGTACATGACTCTGTTTGATATGCCACTGGATGCACATTGTACATATACATATATTTATTTACAAAGTTTGCAGCAAAGTTTTTGCATTAATATGCCAAACTAAAAATTCCAATGAATACATAAAATCAAAGCTATATTTTTATCTTGTTCACCAACTTGTTTGCATGGCTAAAACAAGCAAAGTTGCTCTTTTCAGGGAACTTCGAGTAACCAGTTAATCTGAACCAAAGACTTTACTTATCATAAATCCCACAAACGGAGTGTGAGGTTGTGAGTACATAAAAAATAAATGTTTGCTTTGCCGAGTTGCTTGGTCAATGTCAATATACTATTTGTTGACAAATTGTGATTCTTAACTGATCACTGCTCATGATATTAAGCCAATGTATACTCTTAGTGAATTTCAACAGGAGTTTTAGATAATATTGATCAAATTAAATGATATCAACGACCCTTGGGATATTGAAGGCCGAAAAAGTAGCGAAAGTATTCCAAACAATTTTAATCAATTTCATTTACTGAACATCGACTAGAGCGTAATTTCTTGTTTAGACTTGTTTTTACTATCCATTTTAAAACTCTTTTCGCATTTGGAAAACGTTTTTTTGCAGTGGTCAGCTGCCCATTTAAGAGAGATTGTTGTTATACAAGACATGTGCTCCACACAATTACTTAATATCTATTTTTTTTATGGGTGTGATAGTCACGAGCATATTACATGCAGATTGCAGTTCGAGACTCAAAAACTGGAATCTTTCGTATCATGCAACATTCAGCACGCCATGCAAAACTACCAAAACAACAACAACTGTTGCCACAATCGCAGAAAGGCATTATAGTCAACATGGCAGCAACTGGAAACAAAACAGTTTTTTCTCGGTATTAAGCTGGTTTTGCTACTGGCCATTAAAAATTGGTTGTAGAAAACCAACATAAAACCAAGCCAAATAAGCTGGAGGACCATGAAAGACCTGCACCAAGTTACGCAGTCTAAGTTGTTAAAAGCATAAAGTAAATTTAATTTACCAAGTAAATTATTTTATAAGATAATACCATTTATTTTACCATATACCATGAGAACACTCTGAAAATAAATCGCCCTGAAATTTAGAAAATTGCGTTAAAATTCAAATCGCTCTTTTACTGCCTTATATGAGTACTGATCAAAATTTCAGTATTGAATGTACTTATGCCATATCTCATGCATGTATTATTTATGCAAAAAGTATAGCGCGGTTTGATTCCACATTTATATGCATCGATCTCCCGTTCCTCGGTCGCCTTCGCTTTTTGTTGGTAGAATTGGCGAAGGCCGTTAGAGTGTACATTATTAATTGGGAGCAGTTCTCAAGGGGCGCATTCTCAAGCTGCAGCTTGAGTTGCCGCAACAGCAAATCGTTAGCTAAAAGTCGAGAAAACGTTATAAATAGCCTTGAGAACTGTTGGCCAGGAAAAATCGACACTGGGCTTGGCTGAGGCATGAATTGCAAAATTCGTAACTGACACGCGAAACGGTAAACTCCAAATTAAAGTAGACTTATGTAGAGAGAGAGAGAGAGAGAGAGACAGAGAAGCGAAGCAAGAGCAGAAACTATTCCAATCAATTGACGCTCAAGTCGCAACTAAAATCGAAGTCGAGGCTGCTGAGAAGCAATCAACGTTTGCCACAAAGGAGCGTAGAGACTCAGCGAAGCCAACTGGTCAAACTGGTTGACACAGTTGGCCCAAAGGCTACATGGAGAACGGGGGAGGTGAGTAGCTGCAGCTGGGACATTTACAGAGGAGATAGATAGAGAGAGAGAGAGAGAGAGAGAGAGAGAGAGAGATAGAGAGACGGATTGGGAGAAGTAGCTTTTAGAAAAAAGCATTCTATTTTTCTTTCTCTCCTTCTTTTTTCTGCTTGCAGCTCATAATGTAAATCTGATGAGGAGTAGTTGTGGGCCATGTAAATTGCCAGTCAGCCAACGTGATGAAAAGCAAAATACTACAGAAGTTACTGCCACGACATGCAAATTGTCTAAGAAGAGTTTCAGGTATCTGAGAAACTGATAAATGAGTAGCTGAGAAGTCACAAGAAACTGCGACTGCAGATTGCCAGTTTTGCACTTTTTCTTAGCTGTTGTATGTAAAGAAAGAGAGAGATAGAGAGGGAGAGAGAGAGGCTGAGAGAAAGGCAGAGAAAGAGAGTGACCTGTGACATTTGAACACAAGATTTTCTCCACTTTAGCATCTCGTGTTTGTTGTTGTTGGCCATTCATTTGAAACGGCATCAAAGCGATTCTTTTTTGCCAACTTGGCAGCCGACTTCTTGCCGATGAAAGTTTTGTTCACTTTCCGTACACCTTTTGCATCATTTGTATGCCATGCATTTTAAGTGCCTGGTCATTTATACACTCTCCCCTAGTCCCCTTTGCCCTCTTACCCCACAGCGTCTCTCTTAATTATGTTCATTCGCTGTACTTTGTGTTAATTGACAAGCTGGCAATGCAATAAGCAGGCGCAGAGTAAATATTCGGCTTGACTTCATGAAAAATCAACTGCACATATACATGTATTTATATACATATATATATATATATATATAAATGTGCGTTATCTGCAAATTGAGGCAATTTCACAGAGTAATATTTAAAGATTACTGATAAAGAAACCAGTTAAATTCTAAGTGTTATTATTATTGCTTTAGCACTGAGAGAAAGAAGACTTCTTAAGTAGACAACTATAACGAACAAATCGACCTGAACAAATAGAAATATTGAAGAATGGTGGTGTTTAAGGTTGAGATTAAAGAAAGAAAATAAGTTCACTCCAGTTTAAAGGCACTTTTATTAATATTTGATAAGAACAAATAACAACATAAATACTAAAAGCTGCTTAGCATCTTGGTTATTGTATTTTTATTCCAATAATTCTATAATTCGTAACATAATTTCCCGAAAAATTAAAATAGCCTTCTAAAATAAATATAAATATAAGCTTCATAACTTTTTAGCTAAAAAATCGCTTCATATTTTCACCAGCTTGACATTATTTTTTTGCCTTGTTTTCTTTTTTGTTTTGTGATTTTTGTGTCCTACTTTAGCATGGTCTGCTGCATTTTCAGTTTCCATTTGATGTTCAGCTTTACATTTTTGCAGCTTTGCTGTTGGCCCAAAAATTGTCCAGCTGTGACGCGTCTAATTGGCCGGCAAAGTGCTGGCCACACTAATAAATACCGTCATAAATTTGGCTCACTTAAAGTGGATTATGTTCAGCATAATAATATTATTATTATTAGCTTGAATTACGCTGCAATTTGGCACTTAAGTTGGCCAAAACCGCTTAGCCGTTGGTGGTATAGTGACCATCAACTGGCTGGCTTTCAACTTTTAACTGCTTTTAGCATGTCTAAAGGACTTTTAAAATGTTGCAGATTCATTCGTGGCAACGAGGGCAAATTGATTAGTTAGTCATTTGAAATAGACTTACATGCATATACATATATACATATATAATAAATTGAAAGGATTTTTAAAATAGAGAAAGCTATTGATTAATTTTTAGGGCAGATCTGTAGCAAAAATCTTGTTAGTAGGCCACTGCTAATGTGAATGTTTGTCTCCCCTTCAAGGTATTTTTCATATTGCGTGCTAAAATTGTATAAAAATTAACGTTTGCACGTTAAATTTTCTCTACTTTCACAGGGCCTACACAGCACATCACTTTCATTTACAAACAAATGATTCTCATTAGCTCAGCTTATAGATCACCCAACGTCTGTATAACTGCATGTTCATACGCGAGCTGAGTAATTACAACGTAAATGCAAAAGCCCAATGCATTCATTGAACGGATTGAGTTATTCAATTGCTGCTTTCGTTAGAGAGTGAGGGGGATGGAACTGGTTCAGTGGCAGGTCTGCTGGCATTCTGGATGAGTTGATTCAAAAGCATTCGCATGTGCACATAGCCATGCACTTCAAATGCCATAAGGCAGCCAAATACCTGAGCTGAAGCTGCAAATTCATCTGAAGCTCATGGATGTGTATGTGTGCTTGTGCCTCTGCCTCTTCTGGCTGATGCTTGATTCTTTGGTCTGGCTGGTTCTGTTGCCATTAATACAAATGCGCCATATTTGCTTGGAGCGATTTGACAGCTACGCATCAGGCAGGCGCAGCTCCAACTCCGGTTTCGGTTCAAGTTGCCGCTGTATAAAAATCTGCAGCCTCTTTGGGGATTATGTCTGAAGTGGATTGTGCTCTGCGTGGCACGTGGAAAAGCGCACAAAGAATTCAACTTGAGCATGGGAAGCACAAATGCTCAGTGCATTAATTAAATGCAAAATTGTGCACTCTTATGTATACTTATTTATGTATGCATATTGTTGGTGACTACCCCTAATGAAGTCAGGATATGCTTAAACTTATTGCTCACGAAAGTTATATAAATTCCAATTGAATTTGCCTAAGTAGGGAGTATAATATCTCTGTGCATTTCTTTATATTTTATACAGTATATATATCTGGATAATTATAAATGCGTGAAATGGGAGTTGGGGATGGGGATGGGGATTTCGACTTGCATGAGTGAAATTTTTTTGTCAAGCACTTTAGACTGTGCTATACGCATATATGTAAATGCAATAATCATAACTTTAGCATGGCAATTTTCTCGAATGGAATTTCTCTAAAATGAATCTGTTCAGTCTTTGTTGGCGTTGTCTCATTGCCGAGCAGCCGATTCAGTAAAATATGCTTTCAGCTTTTCATTTACAAGCCTCAACAAGCACAGAAACTTGAATGCCAGTCATATTATCCTTAGAACAATATTCCGTCATTGTTTTTGTTGTTGTTGCTGCTGCTGCACAGAGCAGACGAAAGTAGCTTATTGCAGATTTATGATTTCGGGTTAGAGTCAGTCAGTTCTGGCTATGATAAGCAGTTGAAGAGCAGGTGGACAAAAGGGATTGCATGTGCATTCAATTTCTGCATGATGTGCTGATACGCTTTTCATTTAATCAAATATTTGTATTTGCCTCAAAATTGCCGTAGCTATTCTCGTTATGGAATTTACAGTATGTATGGGCGGCTTGGGAGAGGTTATTTTTGCAACTGCCTTATTGAAAATCATCTAATCGAACATATCCATATTTTGAATTCCATTCTGTTAGAAAATGTGTTTGTCTTTGAGTTTTCAGAAACAGTCTTTGCGCACTCTGAGAGAGAGAGAGAGAGAGAGAGAGAGAGAGAGAGAAAGAGATAGAGAGGGGGGGGATTGTATTTGGGTAAAGCGTCTATCGACAACTGGCTGACAACTCGAGCGAATGCAGGCAAATTGCAGAAACTGGAAATATTTCATATTCATGGGATGCTGTTGCATCGCAAAGGCAAAAATTCGCATACAAATTGTTTATTTCGACATCGAAGCTCAAGGAACACCAGATATGGGGGTGGTCTTTAGAAATTAAAGACTCTTGGTGCAGTGTTGGGTTATCGTTGGGTTGGTGGTTTCAACATCTGCATAAGCTGCGACGACTCAATTTGGCCAAAACCAAACAGCCAAGTGTGGAGCCAGCGCCAAATTGAGACAATATTTGCGCACACGTTACACATACGCCACGTTGCACATTGCGCTCGCCTGGGTGAGCGAGTTTGTGTGTGTGTGCGGCATCTATAAACGAACTTTTTGCCGTATATTGACTCGGGGTGAGGCCACTGGTGTGCTCATGTTTAAATATGTATATGTGTGTGTGTTTTGTGTGTCGGTGCAAATGTATGAAATGGAACCACGTAACAAAATGATTGCATTTTCCCACTACACACAACGCGAATAAATTCAACACACATACATGTACACCGTTTTTGTTGTTGACATTGTACTGACATCTGTTGTGTGTGTGGGTGTGTGTGTGAGTGTGATTGGTGGTCGTATTTGCCCAATGATGATTCATTTGTTGCTGTTTTTTTTGGGGGCACTCATTCCTCTTTGATCTAAGCTACCCACCATCGTTTCCATCCTTTATGCCTCGGTTAGGCTTTTTTCATACCCTGACAGAGTGTCTCATAGTTCTGCCACAAAATATGTAACCCATGAAGGGAGACAGCCATGACAGTATATCTCTCAGTTTTAATACTAGGCGTTTCTTGATTTATATTCTTGTTATACTATACACGAACTTAATTACGATTTTATAATTTACTAACATGAAAGCCTGCTATGGCAACTAACGATAAGAAATCCAGTGACAAAATGGCTTTTTTTATATCATTACTATTTTCTGCATTTCAGAATACATTTTTCTACTTATTAGAAATATTTTTTTTTATGAAGACATATATTTTTCTGAAAAATTTCAAGATGAATTTCGTTCACTGAGTATAAGATCCGAATATTATATATATTATATTAAATTATACGTCTGCCATGTATATATATATACTCGTATATACTATATGCAGAAATGTTAATTTTTAGCATCTCGGATATATCATTCAATTTTCCATTATTTTATATTGATTCAAGTCGAATGCGTTGTTTTATGTGTGTGTGTATGTGTGTGTGTACGTATGTGTTTCGGTGCGTCAATAACTTACAGCGAAAGTCATATTGACACTTTAATGAGTCGCATGTACATTAATGACACACACACCCATCAGGGGGAGATAGAGAGAGAGAGATAGAGGGAGAGAGACGCAGAGCTGAGCTGCTTTATATTCAACATTCGCGTATCTATAGCTGACTTTTGTCTTTGTCCTTGTTGCTATTGTTGTTTGCCAGCATCATTATTCGCGCCATTATTCCTGGCAAAGTTATCTCGCAGCGTGACTTAAAAGTTAAGCGTATTCATTATGTCCTTTGTGGACGCTTTGCCACGTACCAGCAGACACCTTGTCCCCGGCGGCCAAACCCCCCAACCCCTCCCAGACACCCACATGCCGCGCGACTTTTACCAGCCTGTTGCTGCTTTTGCTGCTTTAGCTGCTGCTTCTTTTGTTTTATTTACTTTCGCAATTTGTTTCCACTCAAGTGTCGTGGCAAACAATAAAAATCCATTCGCTGCCTACGGGTTTTCGGTGTTGCACACATACATAGATGTGTATATCCTTACAGCCAACAGTGTATACTCCTATATCCTTCATTCTTTTGAATGTCTGGCAACGCTGGAGCGCGTCGCTGCACTTAATGCTGATTAAGTTGCTGTCAGCGCCGTGCTTAATGCTGATTGCTTGTGCGCCGCATTGAGCCGCATAAAACAAATTTAAGCTGCTCGCAACTTGCCACACCTCAATTGCGACTCAGTATCTTTAAGAGGATAAGCTGCACTTGCAGCTGAGTAGCAGAATAGCAGTCATAAACAGCTCGACATTAGCTTGGGCAAACTTTCAACAACTGTCAATGCTGATTACCAGCAGCAGTAGCAGCAGCAGCAGCAGCAGCAGCAGTAACACTAACAGTAACACTCACATCAGTTGCACTTTTAGCTAACAACTGGTCCACACTTTACGCACAAACACTCAGAAATAGACACACACACACACACAGAGAAGCACACTCACTCACATTTTTAAGTAGCAGGCACTCGCATTCATAACGGCTGAAAGAGTTTTGGTTGCTTACAAAATGTATGCACTACAAGCGGTAACTTATGACTTTGTCACACACATACTCACACTCACACACAGTCGCACACACACAAACGTGTTCATAAAGTTGTTTAAAGTGGTTGGTATCTTTACTGTTTTCTGGAAGTTGTTTTCCAGCTGTGCGCATATTTATGTTTGCAAGTCTCTGTGTAATCAACTCTTGTCTCTTTCTCAAAAATATATTAAAGACAATAATTTCTAACTCTCGGCTCCAACTTTTACAACTTTGTTGTAGCTAATCCTACGAGTATTTACATATATGCAAAATATGTTTTTGCCTTTGGTTCGTATTCGTGATATATATGTTATTTATTTTTCGATGTTTCAGTTTAGCATTCGACTTGCATTATGTATAAAAAGTTGATCTGCCAAAAGTTAATTTTCCAGCCAAACCTTTGACATATGACGCACAAGTTGAACTTCTGTGTGTGTTTCTTTTTTTTTTGTTTTGTAGCTTATGAGAAAAGTTGTAAAATTGAGAACAAAAGTTTTCGTTTTGTATACATTTGATTGTCTGGGTTCTAATCACAGTGTGGATAACACAGCAAACTGCTGCTAATTAGTGGTCGTTTGTTGCTGCCTGGCCAAGAAATTTGATCGGTTTGCTGCTGTGGCCGGTCATTGCTGCTAATTAGATGTTGCTGCCCGTTGGCTAATAGAACATTTTCTAACTGATTTCTTGTTTCTTGCTTGCAGCTGCAACATGCACCCTCTGAAGTATGAATGCGAACCTGATAATTGCTGTAATTCCGCTAAAAGGTAAGTAAAACTCGTAATTCATCTCAACTCCTCATTCAGCTGCCAACTGACACTTTCAGCATTCACAACTAAGTGGATTAGATTGCGCATACGCCCAGTGTTGTGTATATGTGCTGATTGTTGCCCATGCCTGTTGCTTGGAGAAAAGAAGGGCAGCTGCCAGTCCTTGTCCATTATTGATAATGGCTGCCATTGTTCCAGCTGTCAGTGGAGCTGCTGTTGTTCCACTTTCAATTGACAGACACTCGTCTATCTCTCGCTGCAGCATCAGCATCTTAAATCACATTATGCTTGCTGTTTGTTAGCTGTTCTTCCGATATATAGCAGGGTATTATACTGTATTATGTAGCTTATAGGCAGCTTGAATTATATGGCGCTCAATAAATAATATATATATGCGAATCAACTGTCGAAACTTCGTTGTTACCATACTCTGCTGCTTGTCAGCATTTAAGCCACATGTGAATATTGAAATGATTTCAATGAATTGATGGCTTCAGTGAACTTATAAGATACTTGCCCCATCCTGACACTTACCGCACATACAATCGGAAGAGGAGTCTACGCACTCAAAGCTAGGTAATTTAGTTAGTCTTGTCTTGAGTGGCAGTTGTGCATTGTTGCTTGCCACATAGACAATTTATTCAAATCGCCTTCGAGTTGATCGAGATAAATGTGGCATTTTATCGCCCGGCTATATTTCATAGTGCTGCTGCATAAATTTGCCATAAAACTGTGGAATTCCATTAAACTGGGATTAACATTAGCAACGCAACTATAAATAAAATAAATTCAATGGGATTTTCGCTTCAAAGCGCGTCCCATAAAACATATATGTATGTCTAAAAGTATCTGGTAGCTAAGAAGTTGCTTAGCTGATGTTGCGCTTGTGGCACAGTTGTCGTCCTGTCACTGCCAGCGACAGAAAAAGCGAGAGAGAGAGAGACACAAGTGACGCACAGTATACACATACACACATACGCACAGTCGACACACAGAGCAAGTGACAGAACATTTCCGGCAGCCATTGTTCTGTGGCTTGAGTGCTGCCATATGTTTCAAGCGCCTTTGCCGTCTCAGAACTTAATTGCAAACAATGCAACGCTGTGTGGCAGCCACAAAGTGATTCGAGCAAAAGCATCTGCGCCCTTATTTACCGCTCACAGCTCACCGCTCACAGCTCACCGCTCGCAGCTTTGATCTATAACCGCCGGCAGTGTTTATCATTCCAGATTTAACAAAGCGCCTGGCTGCATTTCAATTAACTCGAGGGCTCAGCCCAAGTCAAACAGACACGGAAACATACACACACACTCTCTCTCTCTCTCTCTCTCTGTCTCTCTCTCATAGATTTACGCATACACTCATAATTAGTTGCAGCTTGGCCCAGATATGCACGCATATTGCTGGCCATCCTTTTGGCTTTGTGGATTAGCAAAAATTAATAGCACACTTTTCCGGGCACCGCAAATGCGACTGCTTTCGGTCGACGGGCATTAATGAAGTCGAGTTTCATTTGAAAACTAACTAAATACTTGCATTGTTAGCAATTTAAAAGTTTCAGAGATCAGCTGTTAAGTAGTGGTTTCTATTGTGATTCAATTTTGTTGTTGTTGTGAGCATGTTCTTAAATTTCGCCAATTATTTTGGAACAGCCGCCAACGCAGTTTATTGATTTTGTGTCACGACAAAGCCGGAAAACATTTGGCTTCGGGTTTTCCTCTTAGCCGCGTGCAATTAAATGGAAAGTGTCAGCCAGCTGACAGCGGCAAATAAATTTAGCGATACGCGCCAATTGCCACAAGCCACTAATGAAGTGTTCAACTTGCAGTTCCTTAAGGCTATCCTGGCGGCGGCATTCCAAATCGTGGCCGCATCGTTATTGCAATCCTGATTGCATTTCAATTGCAATATATAATAAAGATAAATATATATATAGCGTCGTATAGAGCGCACAAGTGGAGCTTAAAGTGAGTTTCGCTCAGCTTTCAGTGATTTACGCAGAACGATTAAGGCTTAACTAAAACGCGATTGCTTTGAAGCTGTTAGCATTTTATCCCGGTTAAATTGAACTTTTCTCAGCTGATTGCTGACAATAAAATTGCAGATCTTAGCCAGATTTATTAACATCTGCATTAATGCTCGGCTTTTGTTTTTCACAAAACTCTCGGTTCAGCTTTGCTCGCTTGCAGTTCCGTTTTCAATTGCTGCTGTTGCTGCTTTTGCATAAGTATTTTTGTCACGCCGCTGGCACATTTTTAATTTGTACACCATGTTGCACATCAGCTTGGGTGGCATAAGCATGGCATGCCCATTGCACCGCTGCACAACTATATGCATACATATATGCCAGGCTGGAGTTTTCCACTGGTTGCCATTCGCAATGCTATGCAAACAAGCTGCCAGCAGAGCACAGGATTGTTACCGTTTAAAATCAATTGCATTTCTGTGTCTGACGGGTGTGTGGGTGGGTGTGACGTAGGAGGAAGTGCAGCTTGAGACTCCTTTGCACTCAATGCTCCTTTTTCTCCCATTGTGGTTGTTGTTGTTGTTGCTGGGAAATCTTTTGTTGCCGCTTGCAGCGTTTTTCTTGTTGGACATGCAACAAGAGTAGAATAAAGTTTTCGCCTGTTTTGCTATTGTTGCTGCTGCTGCTGCTGTAGTCATTGTTGTTTTTGTTGCAACATGTACTTCTGTTTTCTCTGCTCCTGTTTGGTTTTCCCCTTGTTCTTCTTCTTGTGTGGTGCTGTGGCTGCTGTTCCGGTGCCATGGCCCCGTTTCTTTTTCGTCATTTCTTGAATCAATCTATATATATATATATATATATATATAAATTATTGCTATATATTATGCTAGCGTACCCGTAACATTGAAGCTTTAACTCTTCATTAAATGTTATTTGCGTCGAGTTCAAATAAATGTGCAGCAAAGGGTTTGGCGTGCCCCAAAATCGCATACCCTCGAATTTAATAGACTGTGCATGAGAGGGTGCAATCGGCTGGCACCTGTGTCCTCAAGGGACATCTCACACAGACAGTCTCAGTTGGGGCGCCATGGAATGCGTTACGTATACGCAATGTTGTCAATTTTGTCTCACACTCCGAACTAAGACGCTTTTAATGCACTAAAATGCCGTCTGCAGGTGTTATTAGTATTAACATTGTTGTGTTTTGCCTCTAACATCATTTGCCATTTTTCCTTATTGTGTCTAGACCGGAATCGCATTTCCGGCACGCAAGCCTGCCAGACGAACTTTATTGCATTTCGTGTTCTTCAAAGCACGCCAAGCCCCACAAATACAAATTCTCTATTATGTGCCTTCAAATTATCCGAAATTTATGGTAATTAAGTTAAACATGTGTCACGCCCCGAAAAATATGCTACACATTAATTGTCTGTTGACAGTGGGATATATATATGTATATATATATATATATTTCCTGTCTTGTGCAGGGTATTTGGTTGTGTCCCGAAAAGCGTGACGCACATATCTATAAATTTCGTATTTTTATCATTATCAAGAGTTGTCTTTATTGTGTGTGAAGTTGTTGTTGGTTTTGAGCTTAACACGCCTATTTGCTTTTTGCTTTGAGCTAATATCTAATTGAGTTGCTGTGTTGTGTGTGTGTGTGTGTGTGTGTGTGTGTGTGTGTGTGTACACATATTTGCATTAAGCACTGTCGATTTTGGTCGCTTCAAGCTAATTATAACAACAACGACAAGCGACAAAGTCATCAAAGGAAATTGGCCAAGTGACAATAATGACGATCAATTTTCATTAGCAAGCGCAAGCAGAGGAGAATCCCCTCTCCCCCACTTCCCTTGGCAATCTCCAGCCGACTCTGCAGCGCTGTCAAGACAAAGCAAATTTCAAAAAATCCTGACTCCTGCTATCCTTTCTGGCTCTGTTCATTGGCTTCCTCAAATTACATAAAATAAAAAAAAAATTATAGAAAAAATGTGGAAAAAGTTGCGGGCTCATTAGTTGCGCCCAGAGACAAGCCAGCGCGACATCCACATCAACGCCCCCCCGCCCTTCTCCGCTCACCGCCCACTTCCATCTCGCCGCTCCCGCTTTGCTCTAGTATATATTAAATTTGTATCAAGCTTAACGTTGACTTTGCTTTGTTGTTGTTTCTATTTTACTTTTATTTTTTGGTTTCTCCATTTCGCTCTGTTTACTTTGCATTTTTGCTTGAAGTGCGTTGAAATTTTATCAGTTCCTGTTACAAAAAAAAAATGTTACAAGACGACAGGCTCCCAACGTCTGAGTGTTGCATGGTGCGAGTGATGCGGGGATGCGTGGTGGTTTGTTGGCTTGTTGGACTGGGTGTGGTGTATAATATTTCAGGTAGCGCTACTTAAAAAAGTTTGCCGCTGTCTCGTAAAATGCGCATGTTTATGGCGGCGGCATTTGCAACCCTTTTGTATGCAAACACCCAGCAATAAATACACCCACATCAACACACACACACACGTACTCACCGACACTTACAGACATATCTGGTGTGCGTTACATGCGGCAAAATTTGGTTGGCTTCACGAATTTTGACAGCCAAATCGAGCTGTGTGTGTGTTTTGGGTATGTTGTGTGTATGTTGATAGCTTTTTGCATGCATGCAACTGACGCCATTTTGGCCAAAATCGAAGCCATACATCATCTGCGCCATATTACATGGGATTACCAGAGAATTAGAAGGGTCTTCCTTCCACCCACAATAATGGCACACCTCCTTCAGTAAGTTGTAATTGCAGAGCCTGCGCTTGGAGCATTGTTAATTAGCGCCGCGTCAATTGCGCTCATTAATTATGCATCCAAAGTGCCAAGCTGAGAGCCTTGTTTCAAATAATTTATGTCAAAATCCACTAAAGTTTTAGGCACAACACTGGCACGGCACATGTTTCATGCCCCAAAACTACACACTCTCCTACACAACATTCTTCAAAGTTCATGCAACATTGTAAATAAAACACTAATTAGTTCCGTAAAATGTTTTCTCTCGCTTAATGCTGCGAATAGTTTGCGCCAAACCACTTGCATATAAAGCACAACCAAAAACAACAACGAAAACAACAACACACATACAAAACGCACTCAGAATTTCCTGGCGGCGCCTTCATATTTTCACACCTGGCCGCATCTGACACATGTCGGTGAATTCTTTATTGTGTAGTGTATTTTTCTGCACATGCATTTTTGTTATATTTATCGTTGTGTTTTATATGATTAATGTTTGTGGCTTTTCACAATATACCAAAGATTTTTGTGTACTTTTATGTTCAGATTTATGATGATTGTATCTTTTAAATGAGTGAATGAGCAAAACCATTCTATATGATCATTTATAAATGCTGCAGTAATCAAAGAATACTGTTTTGCTATCTGATAATTTATAAGAGCTAAAATTACTTTGCTTTCTATATTATAAACTTCAAAGAATTCTCTTTTTTTTAGAACTTCTTCTGGCAATCGGATTATTCAAAGATGACAATCATTTGAGACTAATTTGCTTAATAACATATATGCAAAATTCATTCATTAGTCATTATTTAATTTAATTTGCATATTAATATATTTATGTATATACATATACATATATATATATATATGATGAGTATATAATCTTCGGCTTTAAATTGCAGTTAATCATTTTTCTTGCCGTCAGCGTGTGAAAATATAATAATAATTTTATGTTGTTGACTTTTGGCGTCGCGTTGCATTTTTCTGTTTTGTTTTGGTTTTGTTTTTTCGTTATTGTTATGTTTCAAGCTTGGTGTAGCATGAAAAGAGCACACATTTAGTTGTGCACACGCTCTTTGGCCACCAATCGTAACTGGTGGTAGATGGCTGCAGTTGCAGTTGCCACACACAATCACACCCAACCCTCCTCACCTCCCCCCTACACAGTAGCACACCATGCAGAACAATAACAACAAAGAGCCTGAAGTCGAAAGGCAGTCTCGGCTTTGCATTTTTTATAGCATGCGGCGCGTTCAAGCTGAAATTTTAATTAAACATGTTTACACTGCAATTAAATGAAAGCTCAGAGTGGCGTCTAGCAGGGTGGGTAGTCGTTGGTTGGCAAGTAGGCAGTAGGCACTAGGCAGTAGCACAGACACAGGCGGAGGTTTTCGGTAACGGAACTGCATCATATTCCATTCAGGCATTTCGCAACGCGGCGTATGAGCAACGTGGGAAAATGTGTGTGCTCGGAATAAATGAGCCCGCTCTTTCCTAAAGTCACGTAATTGATATTGAACACCCGAATACGTATATGGAATTAGTCGAACACACCGCTCCCCACCCCACCACACTTTTGACATTCGACCAGTGTTGGTGAATGTGTTCGAGTGTATCCTTTCATTGGACAGTACGCATTAGCGTAATCGAAGTTCATTAAATTTGCACAGCTATGTGTATAATGGAACTTTGCCTGACATTCGATGTTATTCGAGATGGCGCCGAATGGATATGGAGTGCATTTACACGGTCATTCACATTCACATTCTACATTCACATTCGCATTTCGTTTGCTGTGTTGGGGTCATTTTCAGCTCTCCGGCTGTGCCATATATCGGTTTTTTGTTTCAGACAATTTTCCAAAAATACCTGCAAAATTATAGCTTCAATTTTGAACGAGGGTCACAGTTTTGTGTTTCAACTTTCTCGCTCTCCCATACACAACTGAAATTAAATTAAAAATTGTCTGGCCGCCGTAGCTGAGCTGAGCTGCCAACATAAATTTGTGCGTGCAAACAGCAACCAAGGCATTTTAATACTCTATAAATATATAATGAGCCCAAAGTGTGCACACTAAAGTTGTTGTGGCCGCTGCATAAATTTGACTGAGTAAAATATTTCGCTTTTAATAATCAAGAACATTTATTTAAAAAATTACGTTAGCATTGCGTCTGTCTGAGTTGCCAAAGTTGGTACATGGATGGTTGATTTGATTTCCGGCTATATGAGTTAAGCTAAATTTGAATTTCTAATTAGGAAAGTGTTTAAAGTAGGGTATCTGGGAGTGGATGTCTGCAATTTATAATTCTATCGCACTCGTGTTTAATTAAGCCAAAAGGCAGCACGGATGCTGTCAGCAGCTGTGACAGATTTGGCTCACGTTCCCACTTCGAGTGACAACGAGGCGTATGCGTCATGTGCGATGTTCAAAATTGTTGCCTGTTTTTGAGCGCTGATTTAATTTATTGTTTTTCATGTGTACTCTAGATGTATATACATATACTTATATAAATATAAGTGGACCTGTAAGTGAATTGCTAACTCACTTTCATTTTGCCTTTCGTTTACTTTACTCCACTCACACAAATACACACAGGCAATGCAGCGCACCAATGATAATTGAATAGAGGCATTAATTGCGCTGTGGTTTGTTTGCCATTCAAGCCACACACAAACACACATACACTAAGCCACACACACGGGAGCACACAAACACCCAATACGCATAACGACGCCCAGGAGGGTTGGACATCAACAGGAAGGATAATCAAGTGCCGTTGCCATGCAACCAAAGTCGAACCAGTTGTTGTTGTTGTTGCTGCTGGTGCTCCTGCATCTGACCAGCCACATAGTTCACATCTCTGGCTATCTAATTATTGTGCATGAACAAACACCGCCTGGTGCCGTCATCTTTAATGCGTCCGTTTATAAGCTCGGCTCGGAGCGCCATTATAAAATCAATGCGCACAAGTCGGCGAACTTTGTGCATCATCTAGTCGCCGTCAGTCACAAGGATGGCCAAATACAGCTCAGAAAATCGCTTAAATGCGATGGCATCTACTATCCGAATCTGTTCACCTTCTATGTGGACTCCACATCAAATCGCCTCCGTTCAATTGACTACTATAGTCTGCCGGTGCGTATTTTCATCTCGGGCCACAGCTGCAATGAGGATCGACGCATTGAGCAGGAGCTGCATCATCTGCATCACTTCGAGGAGGAGGACAACACGGGCTACTCGAAGCGACGTCGTCGCCGTCGTCGGAATGCACAGCAGCAGCTGCTGCTCGATGAGCTCGATGGCAATCAGCTGGAGCTGGCCTACAGTCAGAACAGCACAGACTTTCGCGATGGCGACTTAATCTTTAGCAATAGCTTCGACAACGAGATGCGACATCGCATACTCAGTCGGAAGCGTCGTGGCATCGCCACAGATCCGCTCCAGCTGTTGCCGGCACTGCACAGACGGATCACCGATGCCAAGCAGTGGATATCGGAGACATATGCATCGTATGCGATACACACGACAGACAAATGGAATCAGATCTGTTTGCGCAGATCGCAGTTCATCAACAATCTGAACGCGTTTCTACCCAAATCCGTTTGCCAGCACTGCAAGGTGAACTTCCTCGATGTGAATGACGAACGCTTTGCGATCGAGCATCAGAATCGGGACTTGGTTGCCAGCCGGGATGTCTGCATACACGAGTCCATGTGGAAGGTCAGCATCACGTTCAACATACGCTGCGATCGCAATGACATTGTCGACTCCGACCATCGCCTGAAGATCGTCTACCATCACCAGGAGTTCAACGATACCGATATCGCGAAACGGGTCCGTCGCGAACTGCGTAATCAGTCGCCCTACTTCGAGCAGGCCCTCTATGTCGCCTCCGTGCTGGAGGAGCAGCCAGCGGGCGCTGCTGTCACCACGGTGCGTGCCCGTGATCCCGAGGATTCGCCTGTCGTTTACTCCATGGTGTCACTGCTCGACTCTCGGTCGCAATCGCTGTTCAAGGTGGATTCTCGGACGGGCGTCGTCACAACTTCGGCTAGCCTCGATCGGGAGCTGATGGATGTGCATTACTTTCGTGTCGTTGCCACCGATGATAGTTTTCCGCCACGCAGTGGCACAACCACGTTGCAGGTGAACGTACTCGATTGCAATGATCACAGTCCCACCTTCGAGGCCGAGCAGTTCGAGGCGAGCATACGCGAAGGCGCCACAGTTGGCTCCACGGTGATCACGTTGCGTGCCACCGATCAGGATATTGGCAAGAATGCAGAGATTGAGTATGGCATTGAAGCTATTACAGGTGAGTTCAGAACACTTCTATATATGTACGAGTATATAAACAAGAGAGACTGCGAAATACTTTGATACCAATAAGTGATACTATCTGAAAACCAGCGCCAGGTGGGTGTAGCCAAGACAAACCAATCTTTGATGGAAATTTCCAGTAATCTATTCTCCAAGTTTGCCTTTAAAATTGCGGTAGCAAGATGCGAGATTGGACGTGGCCGAAAATAAATGTTAGAGAAGTTTCTTAATAGTCTACTTTCTAAGTTAAATATAAGAGAAGGTTCCTAGTTCCTAAGCTACTTTCCAAGGTTTTAATTGCTGAAAAATATTAGGTAAGATACTCCAAGATTGATAACTATAGCTCTTAAATTCTGCCGCAATTTTATTCTTTTTTGGGAGCGAGTGGTCCACAAATTTTTGCGGCTTCTGGAAGAGTGTTACTAGCACTATACCTTCAGTACAAGAGTATAATAAAGAGTAGAGGAAAGGAGTTTAACATGTCTACAGATACAATTAATCAATTCAAACTCAACAGATGGCGCTGGTGTCGCTCAGGATCAGGAGATGCCCATATTTCGCATTGACTCGCGTTCGGGTGTAATCTCGACTCGCAGCAGCCTGGATCGGGAGACCTCGGATAGCTATCATATGCTGGTCACCGCCTCGGACATGGCCGCAGCGCAGAGCGAACGCAAAACGGCGACGGCAAGTGTTGTGGTCAAGATACTGGACGACAACGACAACTATCCGCAGTTCAGCGAACGAACCTACACTGTTCAGGTGCCCGAGGATCAGTGGGGCGACGACAACAATGTGGCACACATTCGAGCCACCGACGCCGATCAGGGCAACAATGCGGCGATCCGTTATGCCATCATTGGTGGCAACACCCAGTCACAGTTCTCCATCGATTCAATGAGCGGCGATGTGAGTCTGGTCAAGCCACTCGACTATGAGAGTGTGCGCAGCTATCGCCTGGTTATACGTGCTCAGGACGGAGGTAGTCCCTCGAGAAGCAACACCACCCAGCTGCTGGTCAATGTGATCGATGCTAACGATAATGCACCACGATTCTACACCTCACAGTTCCAGGAGAGCGTGCTGGAGAATGTGCCCGTGGGCTATAACATTATCCGGGTGCAGGCCTACGATTCGGACGAGGGCGCTAATGCGGAGATTAGCTATAGCATATCCGAGAGGGATGATAACTTTCCGCTTGCTGTCGATCCGCGCACTGGCTGGGTGCAGACCATCAAGCCATTGGATCGCGAGGAACAGAATCGTTTCGCATTTCAGGTGGTGGCCAAGGATGGTGGGGTGCCGCCCAAGTCTGCCAGCTCGTCGGTGGTCATCACAGTACAGGATGTCAACGACAACGATCCGACCTTCAACCCCAAATACTATGAGGCCAATGTGGGCGAGGATCAGCCACCGGGTACGCCGGTGACCACTGTCACCGCCACCGATCCCGATGAGGATTCGCGCCTGCACTACGAGATCAGTACGGGAAATACACGTGGACGGTTTGCCATCACTTCGCAGAATGGTCGTGGCCTGATAACCATTGCCCAGCCGCTGGACTACAAGCAAGAGAAGCGTTTCTTGCTCACCGTCACAGCTACGGATTCGGGTGGACGTTCCGATACATCGACTGTCCACATCAACATCACCGATGCGAACAATTATGCGCCCATCTTTGAGAATGCTCCGTATAGCGCCTCAGTGTTTGAGGATGCTCCCATTGGCACCACGGTGCTGGTAGTCTCGGCCACTGATAGCGATGTGGGCATCAATGCCCAAATAACCTACTCCCTCAACGAGGAGAGCATCAACGGACTCAGCAGTCCCGATCCGTTCACCATTAATCAACAGACGGGTGCCATTATAACGAGTGCACCTCTAGATAGGGAGACGACCAGTGGTTATTTGCTCACCGTCACCGCCAAGGATGGCGGCAATCCCTCGCTCAGCGACACCACCGATGTGGAGATCAGTGTGACGGATGTGAATGACAATGCGCCTGCCTTCAAGAATACTCTCTATCAATCATCGATACTGGAGGATGCGCTGGTCGGCACCTCGGTAATTCAGGTGTCGGCCACAGATCCGGACATCGGTTTGAATGGACGCATCAAGTATTTGCTCAGCGATCATGATCAGGAGGATGGTTCGTTTGTCATTGATCCCACATCGGGCACCATCCGCACCAACAAGGGACTCGATCGGGAGAGTGTCGCTATCTATCATCTGACAGCCATAGCTGTGGACAAGGGTTCACCCCCACTGTCCAGCACTGTTGAGGTGCAGATTCGTCTGGAAGATGTCAACGATTCGCCGCCCACCTTTGCCTCGGACAAGATAACGCTCTATGTGCCAGAGAATTCGCCAGTGGGTTCGGTGGTGGGTGAGATACACGCCCACGATCCCGATGAGGGCGTCAATGCGGTGGTCCATTATTCGATTATTGGTGGCGATGATTCCAACTCCTTCTCGCTGGTAACACGACCCGGCTCGGAGCGAGCTCAACTGTTGACTATGACCGAACTGGACTACGAGTCGTCGCGCAAACGTTTTGAGCTGGTGGTGCGTGCTGCAAGTCCCCCGCTGCGAAATGATGCGCATATCGAGATCCTAGTCACGGATGTGAATGATAATGCGCCCGAGCTGCGAGACTTCCAGGTGATATTCAACAATTTCAGGGATCACTTTCCCAGCGGGGAGATCGGACGCATTCCCGCCTTCGATGCGGACGTTAGCGATAAGCTCAACTATCGCATTCTGTCCGGCAACAATGCAAATCTGTTGCGTCTGAACAGCAGCTCGGGTGGACTGATCCTAAGTCCTCAGCTGAATACGAATGTGCCCAAATTTGCCACAATGGAGGTATCCGTCTCGGATGGGATCAATGAGGCCAAGGCCATAATGCAGTTGTCCGTCCGACTCATCACCGAGGACATGTTGTTCAATTCGGTGACGGTGCGCTTGAATGAGATGACAGAGGAGGCATTCTTATCGCCGCTGCTCAACTTTTTCCTCGATGGACTGGCTGCCATAATACCCTGTCCCAAGGAGAGCATCTTCATCTTTAGCATACAGGACGACACGGATGTCACCTCACGCATACTCAACGTTAGCTTCTCGGCCAAGCGACCGGATGTGTCACACGAGGAATTCTACACGCCACAGTATCTGCAGGAGCGCGTCTATCTCAATCGGGCGATTCTTGCCCGACTGGCCACCGTCGAGGTGCTGCCCTTCGATGATAATCTGTGCGTGCGCGAGCCGTGTCTCAATTTCGAGGAGTGCCTCACCGTGCTGAAGTTCGGCAATGCCTCGGAGTTTATACACAGCGACATGGTGCTCTTCCGTCCCATCTATCCGGTGAACACGTTCGCCTGCTCTTGTCCCGAGGGCTTTACGGGCAGCAAGGAGCACTATCTGTGCGACACTGAGGTCGATCTCTGCTACTCGAACCCGTGCCAGAATAGCGGCAAATGTGTGCGACGCGAGGGTGGCTACACCTGCGTCTGCCCCGACTCCCACACGGGCGCCAACTGCGAGACGAACATCAGCAAGCTGCGCCCCTGCAGCTCCGATGCCTGCGACGGAGGCTTGTCCTGCATGAACAACTACCTCAGTTCCCGACCGCCGCCCTACACGAGCACCTGTGAGTTACGTTCGCGTTCGTTCTCCCGCAACTCCTTCCTGACGTTCGAGAGCCTCAAGCAGCGACATCGCTTCAATCTCAAGCTGCGCTTTGCCACCGTTCAGGACAACGGACTGTTGCTCTACAATGGTCGCTACAATGAGCTGCATGATTTCATTGCACTGGAACTGCTCGATGGACACATTAGTTTCTCCTACTCGCTGGGCGATCGCAGCGAACGCGTCTCCCTCGTGCAGCCCACAAAGGTTGCCGACGGCAAGTGGCACGAAGTGGAGATTATCTACTTTAATCGCACGGTCACACTCGTTCTGGACAAGTGCGACACGGCGATTGCCTTGTCCGGGCAGCTGAGCGCTCCGTGGAACTGTGCGAATCAGACAACACTGCGGCTGGACAAGCGCTGTGCCCTGCTCACCGAGACCTGTCATCGGTTCCTGGATCTGACGGGGCCGCTGCAGTTGGGCGGCTTACCCCGTATACCCGCCCACTTTCCGGTCGCGAATCGTGACTTTGTCGGCTGCATTTCGGATCTGCGCATCGATGACCGCTATGTGAACTTAAATTCTTATGTGGCAGACAATGGCACCATTTCCGGCTGTCCACAGAAGTCGCCGCTGTGCGCATCGGTGCCGTGCTTCAACGGTGGCACCTGTCGCGAGGGCTGGAACACCTACACCTGCGACTGCCCCGAGGGCTATGCGGGCAACAATTGTCAGGACAATATACCCGCTCCGTGGCGCTTCTCCGGCGATGGTAGTCTGAGCTTCAATCCACTGTTGCGTCCCATTCAGCTGCCCTGGGTGACATCCTTCTCACTGCGCACGCGCCAAGAGGATGCGTTCCTCATGCAAATCCAGATTGGACAGAATAGCTCGTCGGTCATAAGCCTAAAGCACGGCGTGCTCTATTATGTCTACGACAATGAGCCGATGTATTTGGCGGGTGCCTATCTCTCTGACGGCGACTGGCATCGTGTGGAGATCAAGTGGCAGCAGGGCTCGGAGATTCAATTCTCCGTGGACTATGGCCAACGCACCGGTGCCGTGCCCATGTCCCAGAAGGTGCAGGGTCTCTACGTGGGCAAAATTGTGATGGGCAGCGTTGATGGCACCATTGGACACGTTCAGGATGCGGTGCCGTTCGAGGGTTGTATGCAGGAGGTGCGCATCGGAGCCAGCCAAGCGGTGCTCTCGCGTCCCACAATACGCGAGAATGTTGAAGATGGCTGCGAGTCACGGGCCCAGTGTCCCAGCACCTGTCCCACCCACGCCACCTGCTCGAGCAGCTGGGATCACACCACCTGCGAATGCTCCGCCGGCTACGTTGGCGCCGACTGTGCCCCGATCTGCACCGTGCAACCCTGTGCCGCTGGCATCTGTCGCGCCAATGTGAGTTTGTCGCGTGGCTACAGCTGCGAGTGCAACAGCAGCTATCAGCATGGCGATTATTGCGAGCGCACCCTGCAACAGCCCTGTCCCGGGGGATGGTGGGGCGAGCGGGTGTGTGGCCCCTGTAAGTGCAACATCAAGCAGGGCTATCATCCGGACTGCAACAAGACGACGGGCCAGTGCTATTGCAAGACCAATCACTACCAGCCGCCCAATGAGACGGCTTGTTTGCCCTGCGATTGCTACTCGATTGGCAGCTTTAACAGTGCCTGCAACCGTTTGACGGGTCAGTGCGAGTGTCGGGAGGGTGTCATCGGTCGACGGTGCGACTCCTGCTCCAATCCGTATGCGGAGGTCACACTAAATGGCTGTGAGGTCGTCTACGATGCGTGTCCGCGCTCCTTTGCCGCTGGCATCTGGTGGCCACGAACCCCGCTGGGCAGCATCAGTGTTGAGAACTGTCCGGTGCCGGCGCGTGGCAAAGGTCAGCGCAGCTGCGACAGCCAGTCGGGCAGCTGGGCTGTTCCGGACATGTACAACTGCACCTCGGAGCCGTTTGTCGAGCTGCGACGCCAGCTGTCACAGCTGGAGAAATTTGAGCTGGAGCTGAACTCGTTTGTGGCCATCAAAATGGCCGAGCAACTGCAGCACGCATGCGAAGCTGTCGATCGCAGTGCTGTTAGTAAACCACCGGCACCCAAACACAATCGTCGCTATAAAATGGAATCCTCATTTCTGCTGAACGCAGGCGGGGCTGTGTGGTCGCATGAGCTAGACATGGACTATCTGTCGGATGAGCTGAAGTTCTCGCACGACCGCCTCTATGGCGCGGATCTCTTGGTAACGGAGGGCATACTCCAGGAGCTGATCAACTATGAGCTCATGCAGAGCGGCCTCAATTTGACGCACAGCCAGGACAAGTACTTCATCAAGAATCTGGTGGATGCCGCCAGTGTGATCCTCGATCGCAAATACGATGCCGAATGGAAGCGTGCCACGGAACTGATCCAACGCGGACCCGACGACCTTGTCGATGCGTTCAACAAGTACATGGTTGTTCTGGCTCGATCGCAGCACGACACCTACACGAATCCCTTCGAGATTGTGCAGCGCAATATGGTGCTGGGCCTGGACATAGTCACCACGGAGTCGCTGTTCGGCTACGAGCCGGAGCAGCTCAGCGAGTACCACAAGAGCAAGTACCTCAAGCCAAATGCATTCACCACAGAGAGTGTGGTGCTGCCGGACACCAGTGGTTTCCTGCAGCATTCGGCCAAGCAGAAGCCGGTGATCAGTTTTCCCAAGTACAACAATTACATACTCGACCGGCACAAGTTCGACAAGCACTCCAAGGTGCTGGTGCCGCTCGAGATGCTGGGCATAACGCCGCCGGAGAGCGATGAGGTGACGCAGGGTAGCCGTGGCAACGACTACCGAGCAATTGTGGCCTATGCCCAGTACAAGGATGTCGGCCAGCTGCTGCCCGATCTGTATGATGAGACGATCACCCGTCGCTGGGGCGTTGATGTTGAGCTAGCCACGCCCATTCTCTCACTGCAGATACTGGTGCCGTCATCGGAGCGAGAGCAGCAGCGCATAGAGATACCCTCACGTAAAATATCCTCAGCAACTGGCTCCTCCCCTTCGATGTCCACATCGGCTGAACGCAGCGGCACGGAACAGCAGTTTGTCGAGGTTTTCGATGTGCCCAAGGCACCGACGAGCAGCAGCGAACAGCAGATCGAGGATATACGCATCACTGCCCACGAGATAATGCCACCAGTATCTGTCGAGCAGCCGGAGGCTGTTAGTAATGAGGCTGTCGAGGTAGACAATCCACATATACGTCTTAATCTCGACGATATCGAGTTCCATGGCAACTCGGGCGAGGAGCTGAGCATCGACTCGCCCGAGCAACTCAATCCCAACTACGAGGGTAGCCCGGATAGCGGTGAGCAGCCAAAGGGCGAGAATGAGGCCATCTATCGGGATCGGCGAGTGGTCAAACGTCAGGTGGAGGTCATCTATCCCTCGGAACAGCTGCAGAAGCCACAACACATGGTCTATCGGTCGCTGGGCTCGCCGCATCTCTCGCAGCCCATCAAGCTGCAGATGTGGCTGGACATGGAACCGGCACGCTTTGGACCACGCTCCAATCCGCAGTGTGTGCGCTGGAACTCGTTCACCAATCAGTGGACACGGCTGGGCTGCCAGACCGAAATACCCGATTTCGATGGCGACTTTGCACAGGTATCGCATCTGCCCATCCTGATCAACTGCAGCTGCACGCACATCTCCAACTATGCCGTTATCGTGGATATTATCGATCCGGAGGACATACCCGAGCCATCGCTACTCGTCCAGATTACCTCCTACTCGGCATTCATGGTCTCGCTGCCACTGTTGCTGGGCGTGCTGCTGGCATTGGCCCTGCTCCGCGGTCAGCAGACGAACTCGAATACCATTCACCAGAACATTGTGTTGTGCGTCTTCTGTGCCGAGCTTCTCTTCTTTGTGGGCATGCAGTCGCGCAGGCATCTGCTGGAGAACGAGTTTCCCTGCAAGCTGATTGCCATCTGTCTGCATTACTTTTGGCTGGCAGCATTCGGCTGGACAACGGTGGACTGTGTGCACCTGTATCGCATGCTAACCGAGATGCGCGACATCAATCATGGCCCAATGGGCTTCTACTTTGCCATGGGCTACGGTGCACCCGCTGTCGTTGTCGGCCTCTCCGTCGGTGTCCGAGCGCACGAGTACGGCAATAGTTTGTTGTGAGTATAAATGAATAATCAGTTCAACTCGAACTTTAATCTAATCAAATTTAACCTAATCAAATCTTAAATGCAATCTTTCACTTTCCAGCTGCTGGTTATCAGTTTACGAGCCCGTCGTTTGGTGGCTGGTGGGTCCCATCGCTGGCATGTCTGTGGTGAATCTGCTGATCCTGTTCGTTTCGGTGAAGGCAGCCTTTACGCTCAAGGATCATGTCCTAGGTTTTGGCAATCTGCGCACGCTGCTCTGGCTCTCTGTCGTCTCGCTGCCCCTCATGGGTGTCATGTGGGTGCTGGCTGTGCTCGCCGCCTCGGAGCACTCGCAACTGCTGAGTCTGTTGCTCTCCGGCGTGGTGGTGTTGCACGCACTCTTCTGCCTCATCGGCTACTGCATCATCAATAAGCGGGTGCGGGAGAATCTGCAGCGCACTTGTCTCCGTTGCATGGGACGCAAGGTGCCGCTGCTTGACTCCTCGATGGTGGTCAGCAACAGTTCGCACAATGTGAATGGTGCCGCACGGCCCAATAATTTCCTGGCCGGCAACTATGATACGGCTCGACGCAATATCGGCATCAGTGCATCGAGCACCACTTCGCGCAGCACAGCCAAGACCAGCTCCAGTCCGTACAGTGATGGACAGCTGCGACAGACATCGACATCGACGTCCAACTACAATTCGGCCAGCGATGCGCCCAGTTTTCTGCGTGGCTTTGAATCCTCAACGGCGGGACGCACTCGCGCCGAGGAGAAGACCAGGCGGCAGCGCAAGGACTCCGATTCTGGCTCGGAAACCGATGGACGCTCACTGGAGCTGGCCTCCAGTCACTCGAGTGACGATGATGAATCGCGGACAGCCCGCTCCTCCGGCACACATCGCAGCACGGCGGTGAGCGCGACTCCCGCCTATTTGCCCAACATTACGGAGCATGTGCAGGCCACCACACCACCGGAGCTGAATGTGGTGCAGAGTCCGCAGCTATTCCCGAGTGTCAATAAACCGGTCTATGCGCCACGCTGGTCCAGTCAGCTGCCGGATGCGTATCTGCAGTCGCCGCCAAACATTGGTCGCTGGTCGCAGGACACCGGCTCGGATAATGAGCATGTGCATGGCCAGAAGATGACCATATCACCGAATCCACTGCCGCTGCCCAATCCCGATCTCACCGATACCAGCTACATGCAGCAGCACCACAACAAGATCAACATGACGCCCTCCATCCTGGAGAACATTCGCGATGCACGCGATGGCTACGAGGACAGCCTGTACGGCAGACGCACCGATTATCCCGATAAGTATGGCTCGTATAAGCCACCCAGTCACTATGGCAGCGAGAAGGACTATGGCGGTGGCGATGGCGGAGCTAGTGGCTCTCAGACCATTGGTCATCTGCGCAGCTTCCATCCGGATGCAGCTTACCTGAGCGACAACATCTACGATAAGCAGCGGACGCTGGGCAGTGGCTACTTGGGCGCCAAATCGGAGTCGCCCTACTTGTCCAAGGATCGCATTACGCCCGACATTTACGGCTCCCGCGACGGTCACTACAGCCTGAAGCGTCAGCCTGCCTATGCCACGGACTCCCTGCACTCGGTGCACTCTCTGCTCAAGACAGACTATCAGCAGCAGCAGCAGCAGCAGCAACAGCAGCAGCAGCTGGCTCAGGCGCAGCAACAGCAGCAGCAGGCTCATCATGCCCAGCACTCGGATCGATTGTCGGAGGGTTCGGACAAGAATGGCTATCACTTTCCGTACACCGCTGAGGAGGATCATCTGCAGCAGCAGGCGCGCAAGCTGAGCGGCGCCGGACACGTGCAGTCAGCGTCGCTGCACGGATCACAGCAGCTGCATCTGATGCATCCGCATGCGGCGCTCGTCAACGACATCAACAATCCCGGCCTTCTCGCCAGACACACCATTGCCGGCGGCGTCGGTGGTGGTGGAGTTGGAGTGGGCGCTGGCGGCGGCAGCTCCCGTCACAGTTCACGCGCCTCCTCTCCGCCCTCCAACATGGTGGCACCCATGCAGCCATTTGGTCCGCTCGCCAGCATTACGGACACTGAGTGAGTAATTCCCCATCTTCTGATTACATTATTTTCTATACCCTTGCAAGAGGTGTTATCATGTGGCCTTGCTGAGATTGTCTGTCCATCCATGTCTGTCTATTTACTTTTATGATTTAAAATCGAAGCTTAACTCAACTTAGCACTTTCAAATTTTGCGATTAGACAAAACAAATTTGTATTTAATTCAAACAATTACAAATAATTCTTTCATTCGAAATGATCCGTCAAATTGTGGCTTCTTAAAAAGGCCATTTTGGATTTGAAGATACAAAGAGTATCTTTCTCAACGCAGTCGCCGATCAAAAGCTCTATTTAAGTCTTCATATTATCATCAGACCACGATACCATTATGATATCGAATTTAATGCAAGGGTATTTGAACTTCGGCTTACCGAAATGAACTGTTCTTTCCAATTGATTTGCCGTTTTGTTCTTGCTTATGGTTTTGGCTTAACCGTTTCATGTTCGGTTTCTGTTTCTGTTCCGGTGTGTCCTGTGTGTATGGCGAGAGTTCCACTTTGTTGTGGGTTCTTGTAGTAGTCCACAGTTGTAATTATCCCTCAGATGCGCTTTGTGCTCGTTTCAGTTTCAGTTACAGATTCCATTCAATTTCAGTTGCTTTAGGTACTCTTGAACAAACACATACTCATATCCACACTCATACTCATAACCGTAATCATATTCGTCTAGCAATTTATGCGGTTCGTTTCATTTCGTTTAGTTTAAAGTGCAGCCTTACTTAAGTCTTTCTTTTGGTTTGCTTTTGTTTTCATTTATTCCATTTTAATCTGTGTTCTTTTGTTTCTAATTCTCTTTACTCTATGGCATATCAAACAAACATTTACACACACTCATTTATACACAGTACAAAAACAAAAAGTGAACAAAAATATAACAAGAATTTAAAAATAAAATAAAAGTATACCTTGTTTTTCCCCTTGCTTCCATGCGCTTATCGAAACCACAATGAATATGATTCGAAACTCAACAATTCTGATGCGCACACACACACACACACACTCACACAAACATACATACATACACATTCACACAAATATGATTGAAACTTTCAGCTGGTCCTGGGAACGTTTGAAGCAAATCTAATTTGACTATCTTTCACTTCTATTCTCTCTTCAACTTGCTCTGTCTCTGTCTCTCCATCTGTGTAAACTCATTTGCGCTTTGTTAAAACAACAACTACTGGTACAACACGCAACACACATGCACACACACACACACACACACACTCACACACACTCACACACATACACATGCACGCTTTACTCAACAATTGCGTCTTACTTCAACAAAAACCAATTCAAAACAATGAACAACAACAACTATAACAAAACACTGACAAATCGCTACAACTACAACTACAACTACAACTACAACAACAACAAATCAATATTGAACTCAACAGCTCCGAGGTAAACCACAATGAAATGCATTTTCCATATTTTCAACTATCATCCGTATCAAAACGTCTCACATTTTCATTTTCATTTCCATTTTCTTGAGATTTCACAATTCTGATTTCTTTTCTTTCTTTTGCGATTGTACATAAAACTGTGTTTATTATTTGTCTTCCTTTTTTTTTGCTTAATCAAGTTAAAATTGCTCGTTACACAAAATCCAAATCGAATATAATTTTTTTTCTCATCTTTGTAATTTAAACATAAATTTAATGTAAATACATTTTGTTATATAAATACAAATATATTAAACTCATTTAATTTAAATTGAATGCAAATACATGAAATTTGATTTAAGATATTTAAAAAAAAAAAACAAATAAATAAATAGCTTTCAGTACTTTTATTCGGTTTATTATTTACTTATAACCTGGATTTAATAGGTTGTTTGGCTTTGCACTTGATTTTGCTTTTGATTTTGTAATTTTCATAAATTTAAATATGACCACACAAAGAAATATATATATATATATATATATATATATATATATATGTATATGTATGTATTTATACATGTATATATGTAATAATTTGACTATATTTTGTAAAATAACATAAGTATGTGGCATAAATCATTGAAATTCATTTACTTGCAACAACACCATCAACAACATCCACTTAAAAACACAACAACATCAACAACAACAACAACATAAAATACTGTGTAAACATTTTCACAGTTCGACATTGTTTGGCTGCATCGCAGGCAACAGAGGCAACATTATCCTTGGTCGCTAACAATATGGTATCAGGATATGTACATAATAAATCATAAATAGTAAAACGTACAAAAACCCCAACTAGAAATTGCACCAGTTAAAACTGTCAACTAAAGCTGACTAAATATAAATCAAATATTTTAATTAAATTCTAGACGCTGGCTAGAGTTTTGTGTATTAACTAGGCGTATACTTAATATGAGACATGGATAAACAATATTAAATAGTGAAGTACAGTAATCTTCGGACTGTCGAATTTTAAATATCCTTGCAGGTTTAAACAATGTTATAATGCAATTTATTAAATAAATAATTGTCCGATCTTTAGCCAAATCCGCCCAAAAAATTCATGTAGTCTTTAATGTAATATTGAGAAAGGTATTAATTATAAATGCTAAAGTTAATAGTTAACTTAATTTCTGAAATAAACACTTCCAATTTTAAATTGTCGATGTTAACATAAAATATCGTTGAAAACTGCAAGGATATAAACACAACTTAAATTATATTTCAATTGATAATCTCCGAAGATTAAAAAACTCATAACTTGATTTAGAATAAATTCTAAGCACGAAAAGTGTTTTAGGCCTACGAATTAGTTACAGATTAGAGCATTTATTTACATTTATATATTCATAGCTGCATTTATCATTTCTGAAATTAACATTTGTCAGTTATAAAACAATAATCCAGTGCGTAACGCTTATGTTTAATATATGAGCCACCCATAAAAAATTCTCTCTCTCTCTCTCTCTCTCTCTCTCACACACACACACATATACCCACACATGTATATATGCTATGAAAATAACAAAAACAATAAAATACTTAAATACATAAGCAATAAGCACAAAAAAAATCTATCTGCATATGTTTCAATTTATTGGTTTATTGTTTGTGCAAAACAAGTAGTTTTTTGTTTTAATTAACAATGAATGAAATTCAATTACACGAAACGCTTTTAGTAATTAGTTTATAAATACAACAAAATACTTTTAATTGCCTATCTCTGCTGTAAATAGCATGCATTTAACAAATTAGATGTTCTTCGTATTCAATTCATTTAATAATGTATTAATAATACTTTGAAAATTTCTATATGTTATTAATTGAGAAACATTTGCAACTCTTTTGACTGAACAGGCGGAATATTGATGATGATGAGACCACAGTGTGACGACTGACGACGACTGCAAAGAGGCAACAGCAGCGCCAACAGCAACTGCAACTGCATCTGCAACAGAGGCAACAAGCAACAAATCAATTTGCAACTATCAGACGCAAGCCACAATTCAAAAGACAAACACATATTTGAACAAACATTTTCTCGGCTTGATGTGGAAATTGAAAATTTAAATAACAAATTGCTGGCAACACATACACTCCAATACACACACACACACACATAAATACATCACTTTGAGTATATTGTGTGTCCATTTAGGAATCATGTACATACCTTAAGACAAACTTCGACCGTAATACGCAGCAGTATACAGCTACATACATAAGTATTTACATATACACACATATACATATACATACATATACATACATATATACATATATACATATATATATATATTTTTTAGCATTTAATTAATTTATACAGGCAGTAACAGCAAATGGCAAAACTTGACGCATTTTGTTGTGTGAAAACTTTGTAATTTAATTCAAATGTATTTTTAAAACAACAAAAATGTAGCTCTTAATTTTTGCATTTATATAGCTCTATGTGTATAATACAAACTTCCTTATACATACTTACTGTATTTAATAAAAGTCTGACTGATTTTATGCATTTTTTTGGTAAATCTTAAATTTAAGAACTCCAAAAGTACGCTCAACTCAACACTCACACTCACACACACACACACACACATTGTAACAATCACAAATTGTATGCATACAGCTAAACCTAGTTATTATACTCTAATACCAAATGTGGCAGAGTGTATTGCATTTGCTTAATATCCTTTTGTCCGCAGCAATTTATCGGCCACGCCCAAATCCGTTTCTTCTAATTGCGAAAATCGTTATCTGTAACGAGACACGCCCCCTTTACTACAGCATTTGCAAGCAGACTCTATTAGAGTATTACGAGGTCGGTTACATCCGACTGCAATGCTTATGGCACTTGTACAAAAATGCCTACTTTAGATCAGTTTTGAGATTTAGTCTATTTACTGTCTGTCTTCTCAAACCCAATGATCTCAGAGGCTATAAGAGCAATACACACAATAAATATCTCAATTTTCAAATCTGATCTGCTTAAGATAGAAAAGAGACTTTATTCTTTTTTCTATTTGAAGCAGATGAGATTTAAAAATTAATATATTCATTTTCTATTGAATCGCCAAAATTGTATTAGATCAGTTCATTTATGCAAAAACAAATTGCATGATTACGAGCATTTATCAGAGTGGTACAGGGTATCAGCTACTCGGGCGACTTTGCGGCTACTGCTTTTTATTTATTCCCCCCAGGAATCATTACAAAGTTACGTTAAAATATAATTTCGCTTATGATTTCCCGGAGTTGAAAAATACAAGGGAAGAATTCGTGTGCCTCATAATACTGATAGAGCTTATTATGACAAATTAGTTGAAGTTCGGAACGTTTTGAATATGCTACTTGAAATTATAAATAATTTGCACACGTTGCCATTTAGTTAAAAATGTTTAGGTTTTAGTGGCATTTTAACTGAGAAGCTTAATGAAATGCATTCATTATGCAAAATTTACTACCATGAAAATCGCACGTCTGTCTAAATATATGGAAAATTGTACAATAAAATGTACAAAAATACGAGCGTGAAGCGCACTATGATCAAAAACTGAGTAATAATATTAAATATTCAAGCATACACAAATGGCATTATAGAGAAACATACAAACACACACATACAGTAAACATATCCAGCAGTAAATGTCTATATTATACGAAATACTCGACACATATTTAAATATTATATTGTAGCTAGAACTGGCTTGTTTGTGTCTGTTACAATCTGTAAACTGTGCAAAAATTATAAATAATTTATAAACTGCTGTGCTTGGTATTAAAATTGTAAATGTGCATTTAGCCACATAATACAACAATGGCATAAAAAATTGCTTACCGAATGTGTGGCTAACATAACAAAATAAATCAATTGTAATCAAATACTTAATTGCCATGTCACATTGAAATGCATTCTGGGCCAAAAGAAGCGAAGTGATACAGGGACATGGAACTATACTGGAATGCGAGAAATGTTATTTGAAATATGTAAATTGTTTGCTATCATAAGTAGGTAATCAGAAAGCCTCTCCCAATTTGCTCTCAACCCTTCAAGTTGGACAACTTTTAATTAACCATAGAATGGGTATTTGGTGCTTCTCTCTTCGCTTCTCGCAGCTAGTCTGATAACCAGCCTGATGTGAGTTATGCCATTGTTCAAGATTGCATGATATTTATGTGAATTGATATATTTAAATGTAAATTAACAAGCAAGTATTTCGCAATACAAATACGTACAAGTATATGAATAAAATGTATAAATTATATTTAAAAATTACAAATGCAAAATGTGTTTTACTAAACAGGAGTTACAGATACATTTCATTACAGACCGCAGTTCAATAATCCCGTTGATTTTTGAAGAAGTTAAATAACGCATTGTGGATTTAAGCTCTCGTTATAAAAAATTCGCTCATTCGATAAAAATAATACAAAATGCTTTGGTTTCTTTTTTTCATATTTGTAATTTTACGTTTATTCATGTTAATAATTTCAATAATATCCATTATTGTTATTTGTTATCATTTATGCACCAAGGTACAAGAATAAATAGTTCATTAGTTTCTCAGTTGGTAATATATTTTCTTGTCTGCCTGTCACAATAAACCGCATACATATGTATGTATATATGCATCTGTTTATACGTATACTTACGTATATATGTGTATTATGCATGTTAAAATATGAAATGTAAGTATGTTAGTTATGTGTGTGTTTAAGTGTGTCTTGTATAGGTTTGTATATGCACTAAATATTCTCATAAGTATGCAATTGGTAGTTGAAGGTTTTGTGTATACATATATATATTTAAAAACCATCATTGGAATAATTTAATTCTTGTATAAGTACATTTTCTATAAGGTTAATATTATGTTTATTTGGTTTTTGTTTTTGCCAAACAATGTTGATTATGACGAAATAATTAATAAACACTTGGCTATAATTCAAGTTTATTGAGTTTCATATATATATTTGTTTGTATATATATATGTATATATATATATATAACATATATCATTTACGTTTCTTATCTTTTTCAAATGACAACAATGTAGCGCAAGTTTCTGTTTTTGGTTATGAATTGTTAACAATGTTTTTTCGTTATTTGTTTCTTGATTTTTTTGTTTTGTTTTCTTTTCTTTTTTTGGTTACAAGCACATTTCACATACAATAATCATTTAGGGTATACATATGCCATTGTTATGATTATATTACAAACAGTTCAAATGCTAAATACCAAACGAATAAATTTATGAGCTGCGTTTCTCTACAAGGCCTTTTCCAACTAATACTCCCGATGCATGCAAACATAATATTTAATTAAGAGCTACTCTTTGCCATGCGGAGTGTGGGGAGCGAGGCGGGGGTATTTAAAATACAGCGATATGCGTTTAGTTTATTTCAAGTGAAGCTCTGCATTTACGAGCAAATATTTTCAAATATATTTCAGCGTTTTGGTTTTTCTTATTCCTTTTTGGTTTTTGGTTAGCTATACAAAATTGTTGTTTCTTTTATACATACATATTTAATAATACATATATTCTTGTTAAATCTCAAAGTCATCTGGCATTTAATTAACACATTAATTTCTTTAATTGTTGAGAAGGCAGCGCAAGAATTTCTCAATTTGATGTTTTTTTATTTTTTATTATTAAATTATAACAAGGCAGATTATTTATCGTAAGTCTTTTTCAAAACAAAAGTGTATTTTGTGTGCATATTAAAAATGATGTACAGTTTTTTAAGAGTAGAGTAATTAAAATTAAATGCACCGATTTCTCTGTGTTGTGTTTCACTGTGCAGTCTTGCACGGTGGGTTAAATTCTTAATTGTCAATTGTTCAGTTGCTGAAATAACAGAATCGAAATAAATAAATAACAAAAAACTTTGTGCGTTCGGAAATTGTTTGCAGCAGTCCTTATATTTCTTCTATTTGGAGAGCACATTTTGTTGCACTTTATTGTCAGACTTGCCTATTGACTATGCCTATGCCCACCTAATCAGCCACATTTAGGATCTGCTTGAAAATGATATTTTACTTTAAAATTATATGGATACGAAGATCTTAAAGAAATTGCCAACAAAGATTGATTTAGATGCCGTTTGATCGGGTTCTCGTATCATATGGTATATGTATATTTATATATGTATAATTTTTATTCAAAATACGCAACACATTAAAATTGTTCATTTCACTACATAAATACATACATACATAATTATAATAATAATAATGATAATAATAATATGATAATAATAATTACTTTTGACTAGATCCTTGTCATGCATATGCAACGAGTACAGTTGTGTATACAATATGTGTGTGTGAGTGTGTGTGTGTTGTTGTTGTTGTTGTTGTGATTATGCACGTGCTTTTAGATGTGTGTGTAAATCAACTATATAATAATAGATACATGGCATGTATGTTTATGTTTATGTTTATGTTAAATTTCACCAAATCGGTAGCTTTGTGCGTTTTTGCTGTTAATTTTCATCATTTTCTTTTCATTCTTTTGCTTGCGTGGGATTTCAAGCAGTTTTTCTAACGGTAAACTTGCTGCCAGCGTATTTACAATAAAAAAAACATTCAAACATTTGCATTGCTAAAAAAACATCTCGTTCAAATTTCAGTTCATAAATCATAGAGGCTATCGATGGGGGAAATGAGATGGAAAAGTCGAGGAAAATACAGCACAAAATGTGCATATTTAATTAGTGCCAAATTTTATGCAATATTTGCATTTTGCACTTAGACATGAGTTATTGTTATCGTTATCGTTATCATTATCGTAATCTTTATCGTAATCGTTATCAATTTACACACAACACATTGACAAATTAGCAAACGTTGTCTCTCGAAGCACATTTAAACATTTAAACATATTTGATATTTCGCTGGCATAAATTGTGTTGATTTCACTTAGGTTATTCTCTTTGATCTTAACCCTCAATAGATTATCTGCTGCTTCCACAGAACAAATGACATTTACACAAAGAACGCAAACTAATTATGAACATACTATTATAATTTAATATAATAAATTTATATATATATATATATATAATTATATATATGTAACTATATACATATATGGGGATAACTTGTGTCATTTGTCTATACGTTTAGTATTACTCCGCCGATCGAATGCGCTCAATAAACTTTTGCTAATTTCAAATTGTAACTGTTCTGACTGGTTGTCTGTGTGTGTGTGTGTGTGTGTGCGTGTGTGGATGTGGTAGTGGTGTTGTGTATATGGGCTAGTCAGTTTGTCTATAACATTCGGCTACTTGTGTCTGTTTAACAATTACAATTGGCGTTGGGCGTGCCCTGTGTCGGATCCGTCAAACGTTGCCCTTTCTGTGTGCCGCCGACTAACGTTGGATCTGCGTCCAGACTTTCCGACATCTTGTCGCATATAATATCCACCAAACGCTCGAAAACAGCCTGCAAAACGATTTCAAATTAATACACTTATCTAGTAATAGACAACGAATCGTATTCTGAAATATTTCCAATTCTAGTTAAACTTGCCTTAACATTGACATTTTCCTTGGCTGATGTCTCAAAGAACTCAACACCCAGCTGATCGGCCAATTGGCGTCCGCGCTCGAAGCTAATCACTCGCTGGTCCTCCATGTCGCATTTGTTGCCCACAAGTATGACCTGAGCATTGTCCCACGAATAAGTTTTGATTTGTGTCACCCTAGACGACAAATAAAATAATTACACACAGAAATACACACACAGCGCGTGAGAGAGACAGTATTAAACGCAGTCATTACGTACCAGTCCTGCACAGAGTTGAAGCTGTCCTCGTTGGTGACATCATACATCAGAATGAAACCCATGGCGCCGCGGTAGTAGGCTGTGGTTATGGTGCGGTAACGCTCCTGCCCAGCCGTATCCTGTGTGCCCAGAAGGACAACCGGCAAAGCATTTTGGTCAGTGAGTTAAGGCATTACAAGTTTACAAATGTGTCTGTGTGTGCTTATATATGTATGTATGTGTTTATGTGTTATGTGCATAAAACGTAAACGCAATTAGTGCCCCCATCCACTCCCTCCCTGCCACACACACACACACACACAGAGTGCGGTCACCTGTGTAACTTGTTGTCCCTAGCATTCAGGCATTTACTCTATGGCATTGATGCTAAATTCAACCCAGTTCTGCAATCAATACAACTGCTGAGTATGTCTGTGTGTGTGGAAGTGCATGTTTGTGTGCATGTTAACCGTGAATAACCTTGACGAGCGGCTTCCAATTTGGCGTGCCCGCAAAAGTATGCAGCATATTTTTCAGCATGCGCAGCTGCTTTGAATGCCCATTAAAGTATGCTACAATTAAAAGGCAGCCTGCGCTTTGAAATTTACTCGGATATTACGTATACACTTTGTGAGATTAACTTAATTCGACTTAATTGAACTAAATGGCTAGGATATGTCTGCAGCTATCCAATTTAGTTCATAAAAGGCTTTGCCTTTGCAAACTAGCCCTTAGTGTCCAATAAAGATGTCAGCCCCACGCAACAGTAAATTAGTCGACCTTTCACATAATTCAGTTCAGCTGTTCAATTTAAGGCCAGACTTTTCTTTTACTTATTTATTTGGGCATACCTTTGGTGGAGTAATTTTTGACTTTTATAGAAACTTTAAAAATCAACGAAAATTGCTTAACATTTTGTTACGAACTGATTGGGAAAAGTTATCAGAGAAAGCTAATCAGAGTTTATCGATGACAGAGGCATTTTATTGAGAAAGAAGAATAGAGTATTTCCTATACTACTTTTCTAGAGTATATTCTGAGACTATACACCTGCTATCAGCAGCGATTTCATTTCACTATCCAACTCATCTAACAAGTATTTTGTGTGCGTATTTTGACTGGTGAGAGCGGCTCCACTTACCCAGATCTGCAGCTTGACGCGCTTGTCGTGGCGAAAGACAGTCTTGACCTTGAAGTCAATGCCCACGGTGGAGACGAAGGCGGACGTGAAGCTGTCGTCCGCATAGCGAAATAGAAAGCTCGTCTTGCCCACGCTCGAGTTGCCAATGATGAGCAGTTTGAACATGTAATCAAAGTTCTGATCAGCCGCATCCTTTTGCCATTTGGGATCACCACCGCCAGCCATAACTGTGTGCTGCAATCGAATTGGAAATATAATTATTAGTTGGACTTTTTCTTCAATTTCATGCCGCATCAAGTTAGCCTGGCCTTGTTCACAGCTGTCGAGCAGAGCCAAAATCTATTTATTCCAGCAACAATACAACACAAGCGACAATTGCTCGACTTCAGTTTTGAGAATAAACAAGCAAACAAACAAATAAAACATTCAAAATAAGTCGAATATTAAATTTAAATACCGCACATTTCAATTGCAGTTTTTTTCATTTGCTAATTCTTCGCCATTCTTTCGCATTTTGAGATTCAATTAAAATTATGTTCAATACAACGCTGGGCGTGCTGGTTAGCTGGCTGGCGCAGGGTTTGTGCCTGCTGATTGGCCAGGTCTGGGAGCATCCACTCCTCACCACTGGCATCTGTCTGATGTTCGGTTTCTTCCAGCAGGCCGACGAACATATGCGACACGAACTCAACAAGAAGTTGCTGCAACGCTTCCGGAGCATTGGCAACCTGTTCTCCTTCTCATTGCTGGCCAAGAGCTGCGATCAGATGAACAATAATGGCTACAGTTCGGTGCAGGGAGCGAACAGCTGGACACTGGCTCCGGCCGATGCCAATCAGAGTCCCATCAACATTGATGAGCAGATCGTGCAGCGGCTGGCCATACGGGAGTTGCTCAATTGGAACCACTACGATGAGCTGCCAGCCAGCATCCAGCTGGAGAACACGGGACGAACGCTGCTGCTCCGTGCCAAGTTTCGCAGCAATGTGCCGGCAGTGAGTGGAGCCGATCTGCTGGCCAGCTATACGTTCGTCGAGCTGTGCTTCCACTGGGGCTGGTCGAACAGCGAGGGATCCGAGCACACCTTCAACAATCGCAAGTTTCCCCTGGAGATGCAAGTGCTCCACCGCACCGGGGCTGCTGTGCCTAAAAGCTGCACCAGCAGCTATGATCTGCTCATGATTGCCTACGTATTCGAGCTGTCCGCTCACAATCCATTCCTCGATCCGCTCATGCAGAATCTGAAGCTTGTGCAGCAGCCTGGCAAACGGGTGCAAATCGCACCCTTTCCCCTCTCCTATCTGGTGTACCCGTTTCGCACTGGATTCTACAGCTATGGCGGGTCGCTGACGAAGCAACCCTGCTACCAGGGCACCGAGTGGTTCGTCTTTCCTGAGTCGCTGGCCATCAGTGACTTTCAATTGCGCCACTTTCGCCAGCTGCTCAGCGACGATGGGGTGACGCCCATTGCCCGCAATTCTCGACCCGTTCAGCCGCTGGGCAATCGCGTCATAAATCTGAACTACTTTTGCCCCTACGATGCCACACAGCTGGCACGCATGCAGCTCAATCTGTTGCAGCAACACGATCAGGAGCAGCAGCAAATGGTAGACGAGCACCAGCAGCAGCAAGAGCTGAAGCTGGAGCAGAAACAGACGCTGCTTGAACAGGAAGTGCTGCAGAAGAAGACAACGGCAAATTGCTCGGATAATGAGGGGCAGTTGATTGAGACGTTGGAGACGACGACCACAATAACCAACAGCCCCCATGCCAACATCTACACCACCATACTCAGTCAGCAGGAGCTGCCCTCTTTCTGTCCCGACTCCATCATACTCTTCACCAATAACAACAACAGCAATGACGACCAAGTGAACAGCAGCGATGTCGATGACCACTACCAGCAGCAGCAGCAGGAGCAGACCGGACTCAAGCTACTGACCCCGCCTGGCAGTGTTGCCATCTGTGGCATGGGCGATGGCCTCAACGTGGGCCTTCAGATGATTGAATAGCATTCCAAATGTTTTCATTTTTTTTTTGCTTTTTATTTTCTACTTCAACTCTGTTTAATCAGCATCGGTCAACCTGCACACTGTAAAATAATCGAATTGAGAGTGCATTAAATTAGTTGCATTTATGTTTTTGCAAAAAACTTAAACAAAGTTCAGGTTTTCTTTAAAATGGCCTTGGGATTTGGTACTAACATATTACCTACAAACAGGTCTTGGTCAAGGCAACTTTAACCAGAAATAATTTAAGTAATTTAAGCAAGCACAATCAGCCTCAAGAAGATGTAGATACGTATCCTAGGAAAGATGTGTATCTATGCAAACTAATCCCTCAGTTTATGAAGCTATCCCCATGAAACTTTGCATATATCCGCATTTTTATGCAGTTTAGAGGTTTTAAAAGTTTGTGTTTGGTCGTTGGTAACCTATTTTCAAATACAAACATATATTTATTTATACAAGCATATTTATCTTCGGCGTGCCGAGGATAGTCGTTCTCGCTTCTTCTTTTATTTAAATAATGGTAGAAAATCAAAAACTTGCCACATATATATTCGTCTATGACCGCATCAGACAAGTAAAAGCACATAAGAAAATTTCTTCAATTTAGCTTTGGCAAAAAAAAAAAGAAAACAAAAAAAACAAAGAAAGTTCAATCAATAATAGCGAAAGTAATTGATGGCAATTTCTGCTATCGAAACGGACCTGCAGCATTTACACATATTTACACCTGAATACAAACACGCTTTTATTATTGTTGCCGCCCCAAACCCAATCTATGTATATAGTATACTATATAGAAACAAAAGGATATGGTTAAGGGGGGCATATGAAACCACGACCTGTCAATTGCTTGCGAATTTCCGTTCGGCAAATATGAATATTTTTATAAATATTCCCTCTTCTGGGAATGACTGTCAAAGTCCGCCTCGGCCTTGAGAATGTTTTAGCCTTGTCTTCAGCGGGTGAAGGGAGGGTAATGAGTAGACAACAACAATGCTACTTTGGCTATTTCAACTTGGAGTGAAAAGTGACATTTTTGTGTAATGCTGCACGTACACAATATGCTGTGCATAATTTGTTTGTATAGACAAGTACACATAGAAAAAAAATCTGCATGAACTTTAGAAATTCGCCCCGAAAACGAGAAAGCCTCTCTCTGGTTTTTAGAAATATTTTCCAAATATAAGAAAACAAAATTGTTACAATTAGAAAGGCTTGGCCTAAATCGACAATCACAAAGATTCTAAAACGTAGAAAAGCAAAACTTCATTTTTCGAAACATCCCTTCTAAAATAATATATAATATAAATAAAAATATTTTTCAGAGTGTACAACATTATTAGACCTACAAGCGCAGCCAGCAGACGATACAACAGCTCCAGCAGTCAGCCAGCCAAACAGTCATTCAGTCGGGCAGTCATTCAGGCAGCGGCTGCTGAGAGGCTCTTGAGGCGACAGGCAAAGACTGTCAGGGACAGGCATGTTCAAGCGAATAGGGACAAGCTGTTATCATAGCGAGTTACATGTTGTTTTCATTTTTCTTTTTTTATCTGCCCCGCCAGGCTGCAATTATCGATTTTGTACATAACAAGGGGGATTGTTCAGTGTTCGCTTTTTGGTGTTGCCTTAATGTTTCACAATTTGAAAGCAGCTAATCGGCCTAACGCTGAGCAGCTGTTGTAATTTGCCAGCATAACCTGTGGTCTACTTTTTATTATTGATAACGAACACAAAGCAAATGCGCAAATACGCAACTCAAATACACACACACACTGGGTTTTATCTATGCCGGTGTGTGTGTGTGTGTGTGTCAGTTTATATTTGCTCAATTATGCAGATAAGTTGTCAATTTCTCAATCAAAATTGAGGACATTCGAAAGTTTTGGATATTTGGGCAACAATTCAATAGACCTGCAGCTATTGTGGACTTAACAACTTTAGATTGCTGTGTGTATGTTTTGGGAACCAACTCGGATACAAAGGCCACGCAAAGCTTCAACTTTTTAGTGTATAAGCCCAATCAGCTGTCAATTGCCAATTGACCATAAAAATTGTTTTGTCACCACGTTTTATCAATGGCAATTGTTATAAATGTTGCCTACTTTTTTGTGATTCTTTTTACAAAAGTCGCTCGATAAAAATTACTTATAATTCTTCAAATGTATTGTACAACTTACTTACTTATTATAAAATATATTTAAAATATAAATCTTAATTTTGGCCAATTATTTTATGGACTATAAATTGTCAATCGAGTAACTTGCACTTCACAAAACAGTAATGGGAAAAATCGTGAACACAATTTAAAGGCATATGCGAAAATGGTCCACATCAAAATGCCAAAACCCTTATTATATATATAATCTAGACAAATCAATCCTGAAGGTGTAGGGCAATCAATTTTGTCAGTCAATCAACTTGCAAATTAAGGAATTCTTTCTAGATAGCATGAGCCAATGAGTGATATCACACTTTGCCCATGAATTATCTCTTGTCATCAGTCTTCTTAACCAATTGACGTCATTCGCTTGTTGCTTAAAGTCTATCAGCCAAAAAATTGGAACTATTCTTTAAAACTTGTCAAATTAAAGGAACTTGTCAAGAAAAGAAAATGCCTCGGCTGCAAAACTATTGCAAGCCGTGTAACTCTTTATTCTTGAAAAACGGTGAGCCTTCAATTGTCTTGGGTGTTTTTCTTCTTCCTGTTGTTGTTATAAATAAGTGCAATCAATGTTGCCAAGTGGCTGTTGCAGGTGTGAAATATTTTTTGTCGGACAAAATAAAAAGCAGAACAAACGAAAGTTGTTGTTGATTTTTCAACTGTTTGCACAGCTCAGATAGTAAATATATATATATATATATATATATATGTATATATATTTATATATATATTACGTACATGTCTAGCACAACTCTACATATATAAATGCAAAAAATAAAGAGTACTACGCGGCGTATACCTAATGTTATTTATAATGCAAATGCATTAAGCATTAGCAGTGACTTACTCTTGAGGTTGTTACGGTTGTTTATCTGCAGCTACTGCTGTTGTTGTTGTTCTTACTGTGTGTGTGTGTGTGTGTGTGTGTGGCTGTGTGTGTGACTTTGGGCTTTGATTGCCCCGCAGATGCCAGCAGATATCCTGGGGTAATTCCTTAAGTGCTGCCGCAGCTCCTTGTGACAACCAACTGCTCTTCTGCTGCTCCGAGTTGTTTTTCTTCTTCTTCTTCTTATTGTTGACGTATGCCAACCGTGTGTGTGTGAGTGAGTGGGTGTGTGTTTGCGTGGGTTTTTTTACGTGGGAGTAAGCTCGGTACTGTTATTTTTCACACAAATACACACAAATCGATATGTGGCTGCGAGTTGCGATTTTCACTCGATTTATGTCGTTTTTTTTTCGATTTTTTTACACTGAGTTGCTGCTTATTGGTTTTCTGGGTTCAGTTTTAGCCTTGGTTCTTGTGTCGTGTCTCTCCAGTTTGCTGCCTGCTGTTGGAGTTTTTTGCGCTTTTTATTTACGACAATTCGATCAATAATTCAGTGTGATTTTGACACGCGTTTCGTCTCGCCCGATTCAGCTCAATTGTTCGTTTAGTCAAATGGCAAATTCTCAACTGATTTTCAACTTTTATATTTTCAGCTTTTTACTAAGAACTTTTATCGCTTTCGCTCTGTTTTATACGTCGTCGTCTTTTACAGGACTACGAATGAAGTAAAAATTTTCCTGCAGCAACGGCAGTTTGTGTGTGTGTGTGTGTGAGAGAGAGTGTGTGTCTGTATGTGGATTTTGCAGCGAATTGACTAACGCGGCGAATATAAGCGTTTTGTATACGTTTTCATCATTTAAACAGTTTCAATTGTTCCAGCTGCTGCTGCTTCTTCCTGCTGCTACTGCTGCTGCTGCTCCAGTGGTGAAAATCGATGCACAGCTTTTCTTTCTTTTTTTTTTTGCTGCCGAAGCTGGCCGAGCTTTCCATTCATGCAACGCAGTTGCGCACAACAACTATTAGTGTTATGCAACACTGAAGTATCGATAAAATAGTTTTTAAATTCATTTAAGTCTTATCTTGAATGGGTTTTTGGTTTATGTTTTGATTATCGATCGATTTATTGCAAATAAAAGTCAGAGCTAAATAAAAGTGTGTTGTTTTTATGAACAGTAGACTTTAATCATTAATAAATTGAATCAATCACGCTACAATTTGCTGTTGCTCGCAAGCAAATCACGCACCACTTGCACCGCATATTTGGCGGTGCCTGGCGCCGTGGTCACTCCGTAGCCACCGTGTCCATAATTGTGCACAATTCTCAGGCGACGGCCCTCGGCATTGGTCAGCAGTTCCGGCTCCACACGCACCACGGAGCGATGTGGCCGAAGACCGACGCATTCCCGGACAATTTCCGCCTTTTTCAGACTTGGCAGCAAGTTGTAGCAGCGCTCCTTGATGGCCATGCTGTCGTACTTGCACCACTCCATGTTATAGCTATCGTACTGGCGACAACCACCGATGGTGACCGTCTCAAAGCCGGGCAACACATACGTATCCAGATCGCCATAGAAAGCGGTCTTAATCCATGGGGCACGCACCTTCAACACCTGGCCCCGAATGGGAACCAGATGTGGATCGTTGCACAGCTCCTTGGCGCCCATGCCCGTGCAGTTGAGCAGCACATCCACACCCTTCGGTACATCAGAGAAGCTGCTCACATGCTGACGCAGCACCTGACCACCATTCGCAAGGAATCTGTAAGGGAAGCGAAATGATTAAATGGATGAAAGTGAGTGGAAACTGGAAAAGACTACTTCTTGGTGGCATAGGGCAGAAATAGGCGACTCTCTGTGAGGCAAGTGGTGAAGAAGGAGCCATATTTCCAGCCACCCTGGCACAGCTGTAGCTCCTCCTCGGTGGCACGTCGATAAACGGGCAGCAGTTGCTCAATAAAATGATTCTAAAATAAACAAATTTATTAGAATAAATTAAGTAATTAAGGCCGATAAGTAGGGCTGATTAGAGACTTACGCGCACAATGGAGGGCGTGGTCCGTGAGAATATATAGCCGGAAAGCTGACAGACACCGGCCAGCGACGCCTCCTTCGAGCGACGTATGTCGTCCCAGTAGTTAAAGGCATCCCTCATCCACTGCCTGCAATTAAAGTTATTTAACATTTAATAATTATTTAATATTAATTTAATATTTTTTAGTGCTTACTGCGTAATTTCTTGGGTGGGGCCCATGAAACTGGTGCCGGGTCGAAAGATGCCGGCTGCCACATAGCTAACGGTATCCTCGTTGAAGCGATCGGCGATGATCGAGATTTGTGCTGTGGGAAACTGCTCCTGCAACTCCAAAGCGGTAGTCAGGCCAATAATGCCACTGCCTAAAACACCGAAATGCATTTTTTTTGATTGTGTCCCTGTTCAAGCGAATTTCTCACTGAGTTATTAAGTTGTGCGACGCGTGCATTTAAAGCTGTTTGCCGGATGCTTATCAGTACCGAATATCAGGCAACAAGCGCTGATAACAGATTAGCTTAGCAAACAGTGCTTATACTTATGGACGCCACTGTGCGACATTATTATTCGCAATCTCTTCTGGCTTATTAATATTACTTTAATTGACTCAATTGGCTGTAAGCTTGTTTGTTTCGCTTAGATCACATTGTTATGTTGCTCATATAATAATATTCATTTTAAACATTTATTTGCATAAATGAATTCAGTTTGTTTATTTTGAACAGCTGTTTTCGCAGCTCTGGTCACTTTCACATGCAAGCGATAGTTAGCTACTCCAATTAGAGCAAAAGGTATCGATACCTTAAACCATTGCTCAATTGGTTGACAGACGGCAAACATTTGTTAAAAAATACTCTTTATTGACATTTAAGTTATTTGTTTTCATTGTTGAAATAGGTTATCGCATTACTGACTGGAAAGGAGATATACTTTAATTGGAATGCCAACAGCTGTTTGAGGTCGTAAAACTATCGATAGATGCATCGACGCAATAAAGACACTGAAATAAAATATTAAAAAATACCCAAATTGCAATAACAACATACTAAGAATATTCGCCTCGCATCTCAAAACTCAGTTGTTCTAAGGTAAAATAAATAAAAAAAAACATGTCGAAAATTATTGTTTGCATTTAGTGTGCTGTGTATATAAATATATATATATGTATATATATATATATATGTATATATATACATATATATATATATATATGTATAAATTTGTAATTGTAAATTCTACAACACAGCACATCATTGAAGGAAGGAAGGCCAAAGGACAAGCGGCGTTGACGTTCACAGCAAGCAAACACTGCGAACAAGTGGGAAAAGCACAGCGAACAAGGTGCAACGGCCAATCAAAGAATTCCAGCAAGGAATATGTCATCAATGTCGCCCAGCGAGGTGAGTGCTGCTCTATTCTCATTCCCAGACGGACCCAGTAGCACCAGCCACAGCAGCAGCAGCCACAGCAGCAGCAGCCACACCAGCACCAGCTGTAAGCACATACAAAAGTAAGCAGTTGTGCAAATGTTTGTTGTCAGCTGCTATTGCTATTGTTGCCTGTAATTCGCCGTTCCTGAGCACTGCTCAGGTTCAACGTCATGTTATCGCCGCTGCAGATGCTGCAGAGTTCATTATCAGCTGCAAGGGTTTCACCTGCTCAAGGCAAAATTATATAACAATTTGAATGTCGCTTTTTTCTATGTCTGTGTGTATGTGCACTTTTCCTGCTTGCAACATTTCAAGGTTTTCGCTCTGTACTTTAATGTTTATGCAACCAATTTCAATCGCCTCTAACTGTTTATGTGCCTGTATTTGTTTGTCAGTGGCGCTCTTTGTTTACTCCGCGTAAACAAGCCTTGAAACGCCAGCGCCATCTATTGATCCTGTGCGCTGTCAAGCTGCCTTCCTCTCTCTCTCTCTCTCTTTTGCATCTTCTGCCCGCCACAAAGTCGCCGCTCACTCAACGCGCATTTCGGTTACGGTTGTTGTTTTAGTTTCGCCGTCGATTTCATTCAGTGCCCGCTCGTTGACACGTGAATTCGCACACGACGATTTGCATTTCGCTCCCTTCTCGGTTCGGTTCATTTCGGTTCGTTTCGGTTCAGATCCGTGCTAATCAAGGTTTACATATCACAATTTCACAAACAATTTGCATGCACTAAGTAGAGATAGCAATGTTTTAATTATCGATTCAATTAACGCGATTCCCACTCAATTCATTATTCGGCTTATCCATTAAATTTCTTGGCACGCTTTCCATCAATCAAATTCGTGTGACTATTTTTTGTTTCGTTTTTTATTTATTCACACATCTTTAGTTTAACTTGGCACAAACTCTATATATTTATACTAGGCATTTTGTTGATCTACTCACAGCCTGTTTCAGAAGTTCCAGAATTAATATCATTTTTATGTGTAGCTCGACAAATGCGGTTTTTATGTTTATTTTATTTTTGATCTACTCAGTAGAACCTGTTTTTGTATATTTGATATGCAAGCCGAGTCGTCGCTATATAGCCAATTTTGGCATTAATTCTGCGTCGTTGCAAAATCAGAACAAAGCCTTCGCTTTCTGCTGCCTACTATTCAAATTTGGCTCGATTTTGGGTGATAAACGGCGGATCCATCATGAAATATGCACGCAAAATGCGACTCGAAAAAAAAACATACAAAAACAAAGAACAATGAAAACATCTTCGCAATTCAGCACTTCCTTATGTGCTGGGACTGAGACACAATTGATTAATTAATTTATAATTTTCCCTTGCGCTTCTTTTTGAACTTTGAGCACCAAATATTGTGCTTGAAGATAAGCCGATTTATTTATTGATTAATTTAGCGCCTGCTCAATTAAATAATTGTTAACCCTTCATTTTAATCTAAACTACAAAAGCAATCTTCGAATAATATAAATATTGCTGAAATTTCAACTAGTTCATTACTCATAGCGCTTGTTTACTGTACTCTGGCAGCAGACTTTATCAATTCAATGCATATTAATTAATTTAATGAAATGGCGCTTTATTCAAACTACGATAAGCCATTATATTTTATGTATTATTGTCTCCATTTTTCTGTTTTTGTAAATACATTTCAAGAAATTCACATTTTAGAGTTTTAACATTTATAAAAAAATAACATTAAAATAAAATCACCATAGCTGATTGAACAGTCAGCAGTAGAAATCGTGCATAAGCCCAGAACCCACAGATAGCTTATCGAAACCAGCTGTTCTGGCTCCAATAACAACTGTCTCCCATGCACATTTCACGCCCTGTCGTTGTGAACACACTCGAGTCGATTCTGATTAGTTTTCAATTGCATTGTGAACTTTCCGTTCAGTTTATGTCGATGTGCAGGGCGATTCAATGGGGCAGCCAGATGAGCTGGCTTCGGTGTTTATCACTCGCTAAGTACGTGATACACGTCTAGCTTGCCCCATCTCTCTCTTTCTCTCTCTCCATCTCTCTCGCTCTGTTTGTGTTGAGTCTCGTTTCAAAACAGGCACATCTGGTTTCTTTTTGTTTTATTTATTTTTTTTGATATTTATAAAGTGCGACAGTCAGCGACCCAAAAAAAAAAGAAGAAAACTTTGACGTCACGTTGCCGTGCCTCAGTGACGTGGCAGATGCTCTCGAGTTGCACAATGAATATATATATGTATTTATATATATATATATATATATATATATATATATATATATATATATATATATATATATCTGGCTGTTCTTATCGGCTTTGCGACCAAGGTCAAAATTGTTGATTTAGCAAATTGCAAGTTTAAGGTTATGCAGCACACTTCCGCCTGCCACCAGTCAAACCACCGTTTCCCCCTTGGCCCCTTGCCACACAGCTCGTTGCTATTTTTGCGATTTTATTGTTTCTCTCTCTCTCCCTCTCTCTGTGTGTCTCCCTTTCTTTATTTTCTCAAGTGTAATGCGCTTAAGGTTCTTGCATTTGTTTTTTGCTTTTGGTCTTTGGGCCGCATTCAGGAAATCGTTTTATATGGCTTTTGGCTTTTGCATGTTCAAGTTGCATAACTGTTGCCCAGTTTATGCCCAGTTGTCGGTCATGATTCAGTTGTTGGCCCAAAAGTGCTTCATTTGCCGAGCAAATAAAACGTCAAGTGAAAAGTGGCAACAGCATCGCGTCTCAACGTTTGTTGGCTATGACTCATGACTCATAATTGACTGGCCGAAAAACTTTCGTCACACACCTGTCGCTATTTCTGCCCCCTTCCCCTCCTCCCTCTCCCACTCATCTCTCTCTCTCTCTCTCTCTCTCTCTCTCTTTGTCTCTGTTTTGGTTTTGTTTTGGTCCAAATGACCTTCTGTGGCGCCTTGTCCGCTCAACACCCACTTGACTTTATCAACAGCACCATCAGCGGCTGCTTTTATTAAGTGTTTTTTTCTTTTTGCTTTCTGTTTGTTGTTTACCCAAATAATTCTCGAGAAATGCGCTTAAGAAAAAATACAAAAAAAAACGAATTTATTGAGATTAAGTATTGTTTATTTCTTGCTGTTCACGCGCAATTTATTTCGCAAGCTTTTCAATTTAACAAAACTTGTTTCTTCTTATCGCATGTGCATTTTTAAAAACAAAAATTTAGTTTATGTCAGCGAAGCAATCTGTTTATTCTGCCCAACAGCAGAAATAAAAGCATTTATGCTCAAATTGTTATCTTTTCTACCATTTACTCACCTGGGATGATCACCCATCTAAAGCATAACACTCATTTTCTTCTGTTTATTATTCTTTAAAATTTTAACAGGGTAGCAGTCAGCTGCGCTGCATTTAATAGCCGATGTTTTTTTAAGTTTTCCCTGCGGGGGGCATTGCGCTTTTCGCTTGGCAACAATTTGAAAATTAGAATACATATTTTTAGTCTTGCAGGGCACATAGAAAATCGATCTGTGGCTGTGGCTGTGGAGTCACCTCAACTAATTCTGCATTCTGTTTTATTTCTTAAATGTTCAATCAAATCAATGTTTTGCAACTCTTTATTCAATTATAAGTTCAGCAGAGTCAAAAAGAAAGGAAACTTTTGCTTAATAAATAATGCTTTACAAGGAAAGTTTCAAGTGTTTACAAATTAAATATTCTGCTGACTTTTACCAATGGTTTAATGAGCTTTATAAAATTGCTTACATAACCCGATTGACAATCTACTGGGAGAGACAGAGAGAGAGAGAGAGAGAGATGGAGTGAGAGAGAGAGAGAGAGCAAATGCATTTTGCTGCTGCTCGTTTGATTGATTTGTTTCTCGCACGTTTGCAATTTCAATTGCAATGGCAACATTTTGTCGCCACATCAAATTGCTGCCATAAATTTTCAATTGACGTTAATTTATTGGCCTGTTTGCTGTTTTTGGCCTAAATTTCTGGTTTTTTGGGGACTTTTGTTTTACAATGCGTTATAAAAAAAAAAAAACTAAAAAAAATTATTTGTAAGTGCGTAAGGACTTAATTAATTATATATATATATATATACATATACATATATAAGACTGTAATCTTATCAGCCGAGCAGAGCGTGTCGAGTTTGCCAAGATTGACGTGTTTGCCGGTCTTAAAGCGCTGCCAGCAGTCAGCAGTCTCGTGTCGCATCTCAGCTGCAGTTTGCTGACAAATGAACTTAATATAGATGTGCCTAGATATCTACAGATAAACGAGTTTTGGTTGTCTGCCATCTGTCGACACAACACTGCCCATATTTTGATAGCGATAACAGAAAAAGAAACCAGAAACAGTTGAAAATTGCGAATATTTTAAGCACTGTTCACAATTCAACTGGATATTTATACGGATATGTGGTTATCTCGGCCAAGAGCAATCTGTATGCATATATCGCTATTAAGGTTTATGGCTTCTTTGCGTTAAAAACACATTTCTTCCCGTTAAACAAACACAATTGTAAAACACAAAATCGCCTCAGCTGATCCTGAATATCTTTTATGGGATCGCAAATGAGTCTTTTCAGTGCAAAGGGTATGCACAGATATGAACAGAGAGATAGAGAGAAAGAGAGAGAGAGGGAGAGTGAGAGGGAGTACGTTAAGCAGACAGAGGCGCGCTGCCGATGACGATGACGAACGAATACGAACACGAACTCTGCCGAGTTCGGACCGCTGTCGACGCCTCGTCTCGAGCAACTGCTGCTTGCTTGCTGGTGTTGGGCTCGTCAGGTGGCCGGTGGTTAGGGGCAGGGGGTTGGGCGGCTGGGTTGCGTTGGGTTTTGAGTAAATTTCTCGATGCTTTCGCGACAGTCGTTTGCGGAACGTTGGCGCTCTTGTTGCTGTTTATTTTCTAGTCGCGAATTTTTGAGAATTGGGAATTTTTGAATTGATTTCGTTGGGTTTTGCTAAAATGCGGCTGTTTGTTCAAGTGTACTGCGCCCTGGGCAAAAGTATCTCAACTTAGTCGGCTATCTACAAACGTGAAACCAAACATACAAATTTAGTTTAAAAGCAAAACTCATAATCATTGCGAGCAGTACAAAAATAAAATCAAATAAAATAATAATCGTAAAAATCGCGTAAAGAGACGTTCTCATAAACGTGACAAAATGAATAAGTGTGACAAAATGCTGAGTTTATTTAAGAAAACGAAAATATCGTCTTCCCAAAAATCAGAGATAATCACCGATCCCAAAGAGTCGAAGACGCCGCCCGTCTCCAAATGTGGCAAGTCACTGCTGCTGGACAATTCACGCTGGGAGGCAAGTACAACTAGCAAACCTGAACTTTGGGCACATTGGCATTGAGACAGCCTTATCGAGGGCATAAGACATATATCAGGCCATATCTAAGTGAACTTATCATCCAACTGTTAGAATTACACTGTCATTCAAGTCTCAGCTCTAATGATTGATTACGTAGTGCTTTTCTTTCTATATTGTTAACAAATTGCAACAGCTGCGAAATCACCATGACATATATATATTTATATATATGCATATATACTTATATATATATATATATGTAAGTATATATAGATATAGTTTTGTTTTTGTTGTAATGCATTAGCCAGAAATTGCGTCATTAGTTGGGCGGCACTTCGGAAAATTTTCGCAGAACAAATAATGACTATACTGCCGAAAATACTTCGTATAGAAAGTGGAAGATTACATTTATATATACATACATATAGGGCATATAAGTGAAAAGTAAATAATACCATTTTAAAGAACTACGTCTTTCCATTTGGTATTTGTTTTTTGTCTTATGATAATAATTAATTCACTTGTGTACCCGCACTAGAGTACAAGGCGCTTAACTCTTATCGACCAAACTGATAAATATGGTGCGACAAAATCATGTCCTTTATGTATATGTGTGTATAAAAAAATAAGTACATACGAATAAATATTTATGACTGATAATAACGAAAAACAAAAAGAAAGATAGAAAAAGCTTTGCGAATATAGAAAACAAATCAATTGACACATTCTGACGGCTTGTAGAATTGCACGACCGCCTTTTTATCTTATCTGAAAAAATGCTATCTTTATGCGAGTATATAATTTGTGCACATAAATGTGCCAGAGTACACACTAAGCATATAACGCATATTGACGTTTATAAGCCAAAAAGGAAATTCTATTATTATATTTGCACATCTCTTTAAATCAGTCTTTATATGTAATCCAAACAAAACACGCAATGCACTAAAGGACTTCGAAGAGAAGACGGGTCGTAAATTACAAACACCTAAATTTCCTTTTAAATTAAAAAGAAATTCGATTAGTTTAATGTGAGATATAGTAGTTAAAAAATATCATGAGCTATTTTGAGGTACCAGCAAGTGTGAGAGAGAGATGGCATGACACTTGAATAGGGTTGGGCATGCTTTCATTTGGGGAGCTATGACAGATCTGCTATCTGACAGTACTTGGAGTGAGCTGAAATATGAATCGTATCTTTATTAAGTATATTATGATTAAACACCTTAAGCAATCAATAATTGCAACTACACAAATAAATTATATAATTTATAAAAATAATGTATATAAATGGTAATAAAAATCGTTCGTCTAGTCTCTAGTCCGTTATTACGAAATGAAATTACGTTTAAAGTAGATAATTGGCTGAAATTATGGCACCATATATATAAACGCAATCTGTCGTTTAAAATGTGACAGAAGATAATTATTATGGGCAATTCATTCGTAAAATTATAGCTAATTTGCCTATCTGGTCTTACTATGCTTACAGCGCCGCCTGCAAAAAGAGCTGATGTCCCTGATCAAGGAGCCACCGCAAGGCGTAACTGTTGACACCGAAAGCGTACATCAAAATTTATCCGAGTAGGTGCCATATATAATACACTTAATACATGCTGCAACTAGGCCAAGTTCAGGCTAAAAAAAAAAAATAAAAATAAAAAGAAAAAGTGGCAAAAACTCGTTTAGCTTATTTAGCGCATTTAACAAAGCGCACAATTGTTTTTACGTGTGCATTAATAAAGCCGTTGTTTTAATTACAGATGGAAAATAAATATTAAAGGTTCCGAGGGCACACTTTATGAGGGCGAAGACTTTCAGCTGCTGTTCAAGTTCAACAATAAATATCCCTTTGAATCGCCCGAGGTACGAGTACTGATCACAAATCGAAACAAAAAAATTGTTAATGAGATTATTATTGATCATTATTGTAGGTTACATTCATTGGCACCAATATACCCGTGCATCCACATGTTTATAGCAATGGTCACATATGCCTATCCATCCTGACCGAGGACTGGTCGCCGGCGCTCTCGGTGCAAGCCGTGTGCCTTAGCATAGCCTCCATGCTGAGCAGCTGTCGCGAGAAGAAGCGACCGCCGGATAATACACTCTACGTGAAGACATGTAATAAGAATCCCAAAAAGACTAAATGGTGGTACCACGGTGCGTATGCCAGATATATATACGACTTATCGCATCTGTATAAATAATGAGTGGTCTCTGTTTGCAGATGATTCTGTTTAGTTAACGTTGCAATTTATGACTACTGCCTGCTGCTTTCGTTGCGCATTCAACACAACAACAACCAGAACAACAACAACAAGACGATGACATCACAAAGTAAACAACTCTGTGCCTGCATGCCCGCCTGCCAGCAAGGACATCGCCAGCAACAGCAACCAGAATACAACAATCACAACAATCATAACACAAAAAAAAAACCAACCAAACAACCAATAAGAAATTAGACAACAATTCAACAACAATTTTCAGCAAACAAAAACTCAACTCCGAACTCTTCTTAAGACCTAATCATTTTAGGTTCAAATTAGCTGTGACAGTTGAAAACCGCGTTGTTATTCCTTAAAAGATACAAAGCATACATAATAGTACATACATAATATACAAACATATATATATATACATAGATATATATATAAATACAATACCGAGCAGTGCACTTTGAGAGCAACAAATGCAAGAAAATAAATATAAATAAAACTGGCTTGCAGCTGGGCTACAACAAAATAGTTACATTGATATGATGTATATAGATATATACTAAAAAAAACACAGACGGCAAACAATCAACACCGACGCAAGCGAGAAATTTATAAAAGAGAAATCATAGCAGCATCTTGAAACAACTGTATAAAAAAATGAAATAACATAAACTATAAATAATTAAATGTTAACATTTTAAATTAGATTTAAGGCGCAAAATTACCGTCTAAATTAAACGTTATTGAGACCCTACCAATTAAGCATACTCTGTAAGGGCGCACTGTAAAGCCCTACACCGCCGCACACCCCACACCCCACCCACTCCTTTCATCATTCCCGCCCGGTCAGATGCGTTGCTGCCGCCCAGATTGTGGCAGCTGCCACATTCCAAGTTGCTCAAGTCAAGCAGCTATTTCCACGGGGCCTGCCGGCTGCTGAAACACGGGTGGACCAAACAACCATAACAACAAGCCACATTTAACTATAGTCTTTAATTTATTAATGATTTGTAAGTGCATGTTGCATGCTTCCGTGTTTCCAATTGATAAACGAAACTCGATAAATAAGAAGCATGCCACATACACAGATCGAAGACATTCAAAATGTATTCGCTCGCTGTATATGTGCGATTAAATCGTTCAATATTCATTCATTTATTCTTCTAATCATTGTATAATCTTTGGTCATCAGATGTATTGCATCATCAACAGTAACTGTAAACGTAAATAAGCCTCGATAAGTTTATAATTCCTACTTATAATTTTGGCAAAGGACATAGCAATCCCCCAAGTGTGGCCAAAATCTCATGTGGCACGTTCGCAAAAACATATTTACCTCTTAATGTGCAACTAGAATATGAAATGTGGCGAGTGACTCGCCAACAAAACCAGATCATTTTATGTGTAATACTATGTATAAATTCTATTATACCTACCTTATGTGTATCGTACCCGCGTATGTCTACAAATATATCTAGCATATGTAGCTATGCCTATGAAAATTACTGTTAAACAATTATTTAATAAAACACCCAAGTCTGTAATTGATTATTTCTATCACTGCTAGCTGGGTTGAAGCCGGCCGACTTGTGGCTTAAGGCCAATATAAACTTTAAGACAACTATCTGGCTGAGGACTTCGAAAGACTTTGTATATTAGGATCTCAAACCTATAAGCTCAGCAGAGTAAACTGCCCTGCGGTAACCCGGAGTGATTTCCGCAGATGTTTCTGTGACGAAGTTGAACAGGAATCAATCAGGATTATCGTCTTGAATATCCCATCCCCATTCAAATCTAACAAGCTGTACTCAAGGATTGTAACCACATCAATCGGGCCAAAAATGCAAAATCGAACAGGTTGTAGCCGTAGTCAGAGTTCGTTGCTTGGAGATTACATTGGACTCCCTTCATAAGCATAAACTCATCTCGAGTTGGTTACTCATAGAAATAGTTGCTGACAAGTTGAGTTACATCAAGAGTTAGCAATCAACTTAACTCTTCGCCTATGCATAAATAAAAACGAAGTCAACTAAGCTGGATTATTGATCGGAAAAGATGTCTTTTATGCAAATAGAGTACAAGTTGTGTGTGGTATAAATAGGATAAGAATATACTGTATTTATTTATGTTAAGCAAGTTATTCGTAATAGTTACTGTTCACTTATCTAATCGTTAATAATAATGCATTTCTATAGAAGGCGACACAATTGTTCAACAATAGTTATTAAGCGTGCTGTGCTCGGCTAGTTTCAAACTGCAACCTTCGATGGCTCCAGGTGTGCTACAGGGCCACGCCCACCCCGGTGGTTGGCGTATAGTAGAGGCACTGCAGCGCCTCCTGCAGGGCACGATGGCAGGCCAACGCTGAGGTGAAGCCACCGGCATTCTCCTGCGGCGTTTCCGGACGTATGTGTGTGATATATCCAACGGTCTCCACATCGCTGGCAGGCGGCGGCGTTGGGCCATCTGTGTAGGGTATCAGTGGTTCGTAGACGAAGAGCGGACCCTCATCCGATTTGGGCACTGGCTGCAGATTGGGATCTGCTGTTTGGCCGAATTTGATGCCCGTGGAGAACTCTTTGATCGATTTCGGTGGCGGCAATTGTTTCTCCTCCTCGCGCTGTTTCTCGGCCTTCTCGGCGAACTCGCTGACAATGGTGGCCGCATCCTTGCCACTGTACATCAGCTCCTCGATGAGTGCCTGCTTGTCGCGTGCCTTTTTCTTCTTGTGCTCCGTCTCCAGCTCGTCCAGCTCCTTCTTGCGCGACTCATCCTGTGCCCGCTCTAGCTCCAGCAGCTCTTCCAAAGCGCACTCATCCCGGCCGACACGCGTCTTGTTGCGCTGGATGACCTCGCGATTGTCACGCTTGTAGGCCTCGATGCGTTTGTTTGTCTCGATAATTTCGATGTTGTTGCACAGATTGTAGACAATGTCCTCGATCTCCTCCAGATAGTCGTTATACTCCTCCAGCGTGGCAAAGTCCTCCTCTCGTTTATTGTAGTCGCGCAATATGCGCCGTCGTATGTCCACCTCCTTCTCGACCATGGGATCCTCAAAGAGCTGCACGCGAAAGTTGTTGCGACGCAGCGGCACCATGCACTCCGGACAGGCGCCGGAGCCCTTGAGGAAGAGCATGTCCACGCAGGATTCGCATAGCGTGTGTCCGCAAACGTTGACCATCAACTTCAAAGAAGGATTGCGGTATTTGGTGGTCTTACAACGCGGACAGGCCTGCTCCTCCATCCTGGGGATGTTTCAAATATATTCGGCTGTTAACGAAATTCCGGCAACCTAACAAAAATTGCTGGTAAACTCAAAGTAGCAAAAATCAGCTTGTTGCACTATCGATATTGACAACAAAGACATCGCTGCTATCAATATGCTGCATTGCAATATGGTACCCCTAAAACCGTATATATCGAAACCGCGAACGAGTGAGTTGTCATATCGATAACAAATGCGCGCATTCAAATTTAAATAAAACGCAACCGTTTTTATTTTTAACATTTTATTTCAAACAGCATACGCGGTAGTTGTTCACATTAAGAGTAGACTTTAAACATGGTTTTATAATATACACACACATTAATATATATATTTAAGATATTTGTATGTTATATATATGCATTAAATAAGTATTTTAATAATTTACATCGATCAAAACCATTTCTTATACATATATATATCTTCATATATATATATATATATATATATGATTTGTGTTTCAGCTGATTTATTTATATTTTTGTTATAATTAAGTTCACACGAGCGGTGTGTATTTTACTTTTTGTATATATATTTAAGTAGTTAAAAGCATTTCCAAGCAGTTTCACAAACATTTGAAATCAATTAACAATTTTTTTGTTTAGCTGGTTAATTGGATTCGTTTTAGTTGCATGTTGTATTCCATAATACTTGAGAAAAAGGTCGTGCGTGTGTGTTTGTGGGTGTGGGATTGTGTGTGTGTTTACATGTATGTATGTAATAAAAGCAGAACATTCTGAAATAAATGACGAGGAGTTTATATACTTAAAATGCTAGAGTGGGCTAGTAAATTTAGGCTAACTTACTCTCTAAAATGTAGCTTATACAATTTTTTTGAATGGACAAAAATAAGAAACAATACATTGATTAACGCACATATATATACATATATATATATATATATATACATCATAGACAGATGTACATAAATATATAATGTATGTACATTCGTAAAGAAATCGACACAACGAAACCTAAAACACGAAAAATAAGAATCAAAGGCGCGCTCTTGTTCTCTGTATAGGTTCAACAAATTTCGATTCAATTAAAAATCGAATCACTGTAAATATCACAATTTAGTTAACACATACTATACAATGCATACAATAAAAATAAATTTAAACTGTTCTTCGCTCCCGCCTCACAATTGTTGCAACCACATACATACATACATGTATGCATCTGCATCTAGTAGCAAGTGTTTAAAATAACTAATCAGGTTTATTTTGTTAAAAAGGGGCAGGGGGCAGGCTGCAGGCTGCAGGCTGCTGCTACTAAAGTGGGTTTGCACGCAATTTCAAAAATGGTTATTGATCGCAAAAAATGGCAGCTATGAAGCTAGCCCTGCAAAGCGGTCACCTCGTCCTCCAGCTCGGCATCACCCTCATCTATCTTGGAGCCGCTGCAGCCACGGCACTTGCAGCATATAATGCACGGCGCCGCCAACAGCAGCAGCGGCGATGCCACCAAAAGTAGTATGCCAAAGCCGGCAAAGATGCCAATTACTTGTGCCCGATGCCACACAACGGAGGCACGCGAATGACCCAATTTATTCTTGCACGGACCCTTGTCGTAGTGCCGCAGCAGAAAGTCATCCTGCGAATACACCAAAAGATTGCATTAGTTAAGTCAATTGTCAAGCTGTCAACTGCAGAGTCTACTTACATCCAAACTGGCCAGGCAGTACCAGCAGAAGACGTGCTTGCAACGCTTGCACATCATCTGGGCACAGCCCTCGTCCTTCTCAATGGGCACCGCGCACATCGGGCAGCATTTGATGAGCTCGTTGTCGAACGGTATCCCAATATCATCCTGACCATCAGCAATCAGGCGACGCCCAAACTCCTCGCAACTTATGTTCGGATGATACTGCAAAATGGTAATAAGAGTTGGGGTTATTATTATATTTATGAATATGCAATGGCTAACAAAATACAGCACAACAACTAAAGCAATTTCTGGCAATATCTAAATCCCTTAGGTAACTTAACGATTTAACCTTTTGTAACCCGACGCATTACAGATACTTGTATAGCGTATCTCTTGAAAGCAAACATTTGCCTTGGACAAGCTGTGCAGTCGAATGTGGTTACATCTCACTGTCTATTCTCAAGTCATACAAGTCGAAGAGACGAAGAGACTTTGTGAAATTGTGCTGCTCTAAATATCTAAAATATCTAATTCCGATACTCACCGCCTTTTTGCAGAGCGCACAGAACTCGTCCTTGCAGGAGGGACAGTGCACGGATATCGATAAAAGCGGCGCAGCGCCATCGAGTTGTGGTGTGTAGCTCTGCGATGTGGATGGCGACTCATCCATTTGACAAATGGAGCTGCCACCAGCAGCACCAGCCGCACCAGCAGCCGTACCAGTCGTCGCAGCCACCTTAGGGCTGCCACCCACCATGCAAATTGTCTCGCAGCCAGCACGCGGACACCAGGTGCGCGTCTTGTCCAATTCAATTTCTATTACAAAAGAATATTCGGTTGGTAAATGCGTTTTGATTATGATGGGGCAGAGAGACAGAGAGACAGAGAGATAGAGAGAGAGAGAGAGAGGGAGAAAGGCGTACCTCGATTTAGTCGATAACGATGATGCTTTTTAAGCAGATTCGTTGTGGATAGGTTCGCAATTTCGGGCAGCGATATGGCGCCCTGTGTTGGGCATTTGGCATCGGGGCAGGAGATCTCGTAGGCGCCTTCCGTTATCTCAAAGTCCACATAGGCGCGCATGCACTGCAAGTAAAACAAAAGCGTGTGGCAATTTCAGATATGACTGCTAAAATGAACCAAAAGTAGCAGGGGTGTTTTGCCGGAATGGGGAGAAGAGTTGCAAAACGTTCAATGTGTTGTTGTTGCCTGGAAAATAAACAATTTGCCAAGTTGCACAGCATAATCCGCTTTGAGCTTGCCTAGGGTCGGCATCAACTCAATTCCATTAGCTCTTTGGCAACCAATACCACAACTCTACGCCAACTACCACCCAACCCAGTGCCCATGCCGTTCCTCGCCCCAATTCCTCACAGCTTCTGGCTACCAGTTGGTATTCCTGTTTGCTCGTATTGTGTGACCCTTGGCGAAACTTTTGTCAAGGCATTTTTGCTTTTTGCATTGGTAGCCGCAAAAGTGTGGCTGTCAAAATTATTTCATTTTTAAGCACCCACACAAAACACTCACACTCTTTCACACTCTCACACACACACGCACATAAATACGCCTCATATACAACCACATTGGAAGCCACAAACTTTCAGCAACGACAAAATGCTCTGCGGAAGCTGTATAAATAAAGATTTAAAACTTTGTCCGCCTGGTTGGCTTGAGTTGTCGACTCTGGTTGGGCATCTGTCCCAAGTTCCGTGGCCGATATTTTTACTGGCTGCCTGCATGCCTGCTGACCGCATTAAACTAATGAAATTGCAAACGTTTCCTTGAACATTTTAATAGCATATATCAAAAAAAAAAAACATATTACAACAATCTAAGCTTAATATTCAAGTGGTAAATCGAAAGGAAAGCCATTTGCGAACAGAGAAGAGATAATTGTATTCTAATAACTTTTACGTTACGATTTATCAAGATATTTTATGTAACTAAAGTTGTTATAAAATATTACATTTTTCAAAATTTGTTCACTTTGAACGTTACAAAAAATTGTAGCACAAATTTGGGCGCCAGAAAAATCATAAAATGAAAATTCCTGCTGCAGTAAAAGGCTTTTTTTTCGTGCCAAACAGCTTCTGTCAGTGAGCACGGTTGCGTTCGACTTTTTGCGAGCATAAATAGTTAAATTGAAAAATTCTCTCCAGCATTTAATTTGAGTAACAAATATTGTGGCACTCACAAAAAAATATATATATATAAATAAAAAAAACTCAAATAAACAGCCGGAAAAATTTAAACGCCTTTGGTTTATTATTAATGCAGGCAACGAGGCAGCATTATTAAAGCTGCTGCAATTTGCTGCTGTAATTTGCTGCAGCAACCGCTCCATATTTTTAATCGTGTCCGTCGCTGCATATTTTACTTAATCCGGCGGTAGTCAGCCAACCTGACGCTGGCAACTGAATTCACCTGGCCATCAGTCAGAGTCAGAGTCATGTAGCCAGGGTCACAGCTATTTCTCTGCACACTGCCACTGCCACTGCCTCTGCCCCAGGCCTAACAACCGCTGTCGTGGCATAAGCTGCACAAAGCTTACTGAAATGAATATGCAACGGTCGTAACAACAGCAGCTGTTGCCACAATTTAGTGGCTTGCGGTCAGCAGTCTCAACTCAGCCGTGAAATTTATACAAACAAGTGCGTGGCTCAGCTTTTAAAGATAGTTTTCAATGAAAATATGAAAAAGTTTAAATTTAAATAGGTTTTCTCGATTGCGACCTGGAGGCAGATCAGCGCGGCACATCAATATTAACACTTTGCCTGAGCAATTTCAAAATTCAAAATTAATCTAAATAATAGCAAAATATGCGCAGGAAGATTAAAGTGGCATTTAAAAAAAATGAAGCTTAACTTAAATAACTCAAAAGTTTTAAGCACTCAGCAGTTGGCATTCTGTTGTCTTGAGTTTAAACTTTATAAATTTAGATTTCAAAGTGCTTATCTTGCTCAAACTCTTTAGACAACCTGATGCCTCAAATGCTGTAGGAGAGATCAGAAAATAAGCTTATTTTTATGAGGCATTGAAGCGTTCTCATATAACACTGCTCTTCAGCGTGCCACAAAAGTAGGCTCACTTTATTAGAAGCTTAAATAAATGGAATTGAAGTAAAAAACACACAAACACACAGAAAAACATATAAAAATATTAGTATATATGGAAAATACTCGGAAAAGCACTTTACGCAATGTGCCCCGGCAAAAAAAAGGGAAGTGCTTATAACATATCTATTAAATAGTAGAGAGAGAAAAAAATATATACATATTGTGTATTATGGAGATGATGAGCATGGGGAACAGGGGAATTTGTGCAAACCGAGCACAGCAAACGAAATAAACAAATAAAAATTGACAAAGTTGCCATTTTGCATGTGTAACATTTTTTATCTGGCTCAGCAGACGACAAAAGTTTTCGTCCCACGGCGTGCGTGACTCTCAAAAGCTGATATATGGCTCTTTTTTAAAGAGAGGCTCTCTCTCTCTCTCTCTCTCTCTTTCTCTCTCTCTCTCCATCTATCTGTCTCCCTCTACCTCTGTAGCCAGTTCCTACCAAGTGCAAGCACTTTATCACTGGTTGCCCATTTGTGCGTTTGTTTTAATGCTATTTTATGACAAACGACATGTTGGCAGTAAAAGTAGCATTTGTTAGCGTTTGTATTTCATTTTTAACATGTAAACAACAGTTTAATACATACAGGAAATGGTTTACAACACGCCCAATGGCCACTTTTCGCACATGTTTTTATTGAGCTAAAAGCTTTAACTCTAATGATGCGGACGTAATAAAATACTGAGTAAAAAAAGAGTGTCTGTGAATGCACTTGAAGGCTATCATCAATAATCGAATGAAGATGTAAGTATTTGATGTAATTTGATTAAAAATTCAAACATACTTGCTACTACACCAAGTCATATTAAAATGTAATTAAACTATTTTTGAGTATTACATATTAAATACTAAATTACTTTTACTTTGGCTAATTGAGCTTGAGCAATGTGGTTCACGGAAGGCTAAAAGCTTGCTGTGAACAATTTAGCCGTTTAGTTAAATGCTGTCACGTTGAAATTGGACTAATTAAATCAAACTGTTATATTTTTAATGCACATTAAAAGTTGAGGTGAAAGTAAGGTAAGCGTTAACGCTAGTGAGACCTTAACCTAATGATGGCCATAAATTTACATTTATGGCACGTAAGCGAGCAATCCATTTAGTGGTCATAGACACACTAAAGGGAGACAAAGCTTTTGAGAGGAGTGCGAGAGGAAGTGAGGCAGAGAAAGGAGGGTTCTGCAGAATGGCTTGATTGCTGATGCTGTGCATCCCGTCATTTGACGAGGCGACCGTCGAGTTGGCCGGGCATATTCATTAAAGTGTCGCTGCTAATGAGTCCGATTAAAGCGCCCAGAACGCAGGACACACAGGCTAACTATGGCTGCCACTTTGTACAAGTGCGTGTGTATGCATGTAACTGCCCGCAGGATAAAATCGAATCCAGGCTTTCTTATATATGTGTTTTGTGCGTGTGCTCACTTCGAGAAAAACTGGAATATTTTTCTTGATTTACAAAGAAAATTTCAGAAAATAGTAATAAAAGTAGCGTTCTCAATTGCTACTTTAGAGTTCAGCTGCTGTCTGCTTTCGGAACTGCGTTTTATAATAATATTTTCCCCATAATTAGATAAGTTAGCCTTGACGCCAAGTGCAATATTTTTTCTGAGTGTAAAATTGGCTGGGCAGTCATTATGCTTTTTATGCACATAGCACGTCAAGGACAACGAGCTCCACCTGTCCAGCTTAATGTTGGGCAATTACCAGCTGCATTTACTGCCCTTTCCTGGCACTAGGAATTTGCGCCTTTGATTTGACTTGCAATTCGCTTAAGCGCACTAAAACATAAATAATACATAAATAAGCATATATATATATATATATATTATGTATATAATGTATAAACTTATTCAAAATGGCTTATTTATGCTTTATGAAATAATTTTCGATTGCCGAGTCAACTTTTACTTTTATGTTGAAGTTTTCCTTTTTTACTGTCTGCTATTTGATGTGTAAATAATTTAAATTGCCAAATGAAAAACTTTAGATCAACTTTCCAGTCGACTCTTAGAAATATGCACACAATTAATGTTCAAAATATTAACTAATAATTAAAGTAAAAAATGTATTAGAAATTAAAGAGTTTTTGGGTTTTACATTTGTTGGTGAACTTTAAGTGAAAATGTCTTTAAGACCATTCTCGACATTCACTGGCACAACGAATTCTTCGGAAATACGATATACAAAAGGGTTGGCAACAGAGCACCCCCAATCCCTTTTATTGTGATATACTTTGGTAGCTTCAAGTCAATCCAATCAGTGACAGAAACAACAGGGACTGATAGTCAACATTGTTCCGATATTGAGGTGATACGCTTAGTGCTCAGTGCTATTGTTGCAAAATCAGTTCTTATTGAAACAAGGACACTAAATGTGAGTGTGTGTGTGTGATGTATGTTTGTTTCTTTGCAACTTTAATGATGTTGTTAAAGTGACAACGTGCAACTGCGCAAGGCTCTTTAAATGCATTTTGTAAGCATCTTGAGAGCATATAGAATCAATAATGAAATGTCACAGGAGGAGGAGGAGTCGAGGAGCCAATGATTTTGTGCGCGTCCAATTGAATTGAAATTGCGTTCGCCTCATCTGAAACGCAATCAATTGGAAACGCGGTAACTATTTGTCCAGGCTCGCTATACCAGTATCTGCCAAATATATTTTTAAGCCGCTTATTTCACACTTTCTTGTTTTTTCTTTGTTTTGTGGAGAGGCTACATTTTATTTAAATTATGCAGTGAACTTTTTGAGCTGATTTATGCTAAGCACTTGAAGTAAAATGAAAGGTATACAAAGGGTCCGGTTGCTCTCTATGCCCTACTCTTTTGCAATCGGATTGCAGGAGTAAATTTATTATAGGGTTTTAATTTGCATTTTTTATTCATTTTGTTATTTTCTCATTTGTTTTTTATTTTTTATTTAAATATGCCTCTAAACACAAACTTAAATTTTCCCATGAATATTTAAGTTTTTCGATTCATTAGGTTAACTGGCAGGCAACGCGGCAGGCAGCAGCCTTTAATTTCCGTTTAGCAACTGCATCCGGTCTAGACGCAGCTAAAATGTACATTTGCTTTAAAGCAAATTAACAATTTGTGCAGAATTCAAGAAGTAAGGCAGATTATGCGAATCAATTGCAAATAGAAGCTTGTTAAAGCACTTAAGTAGTTGCAGTTGCGCTACAATTGTGCAATCAAGATATAAATGGTATCCCAAGGCCCGACAGCTGTCAGGGGGATGCACATAACACGTGTCACGACATCATTTCGTGGCATGTATCTTTCTGTCTGTTGCTTGTGGCAATTGCACTCGCAGCTAACGCCAAAAAGTCAAAAGTCATAAAGTGAACGTCGACACGCTGCGCGACGCTGCTTCTTGCCAAATGCTCTCAACAGTCTTTGGGTTAACAAACACACACGCACACTCAAACACACACACACACACACACATAAGTGTATGTGCATGTGCACTTTCATATATGTGTGTGTGTATGTATAGACACACACTCACACAATCTTGAACGCGCCAAGAGAAATGCTCATTTTCACTTCAGAAGGCAAGCAATGAGGAGAAAACTTTGCTCAAGCGACTATAAAATACCCTGTATATAGCATTAACTTTTAAGCAAGCTGCGCAATATACCCTGAACTATTAACCTATTTTTAAGCCTGCGGCGTTGTTCAATTACAATAATAATAGCAACATTAATAAAATATGGAATGCACGTAGCCAAAACAATAAATCTCGAATAATTCAAATGGATATTTTTAAAACACTTATCAATAGTTTTTTTTTTTAATAATTCAACGAAAAGTGTACAATTTCGTTTGTAGTTAATAAGTGATAAGTACATTTTTTATTATAACTTCATCTGGAGCATTCGTGGGTATACAAAGACGTCAAAAGTTGCAATTGCAATTTAACTTTGCACAGTACAAAATTTAATTAAATGCTGTGTTCGTTCGCTACTAAATGAATTAACATTACAAATGCATTTTAATTGTGTCGTAGAAGTTGGTAACAACTAGCGACACGACATGTATGTGTCTCTGAGTGTCAATGTGTGTGTGTCTGTGCACATTTTAAATTCGCAACTTGGATGGAATTTAATACAATACAACCAACAGCAACGACACCTAAAGCGTGAGTGAAACAAAGGCATAAAAAATGAAATAAATAAGTAGTCATGTTCGAAGGGTGTGCCAGTGAGTGGGTGTGTGTGTGTGTGTGTGTATGTGTGTGCGTGTGTGTTGCCATGGATATGAAAATACACAGACATGTTGCAGCCATCACGCTGCCAGAGTGCCCAACTCAAAAGGTGTAAAATGTGTAAATGCAATTTGGAAGCGGCGCTACAGAAAAACTGTTTGACATATTGTGTGACGTAAATGCAACTGCAGCAAAGTATCAAATGACACACACAATTGAATATCTCTAGGTGACCCCTTCGGCGAAGGGTGCTGCTGTCACCTGCCACGCTTTTGACGTCAGCGCGTCGGATAAAATAAAAAGCATACTTTTCAGCGCATTATTGCAAAAGTTTTCGTTCTATTTGCGAAAGAGACTTGAAACTAGCAGTTGAATTTCGACAACTGAAACTTGTTATAAATTAAATCTTAATTCTTAAATATGTATTAACCAAAAGACAAAATCACGAGCAAAAAGTCATTGCTTGAGGCAGTGGATCAATCAATTAACAACAGTTTGAGTAGAAGAAAAAGTTAAGTTTGTATTGAATGGCACCAGATTGGATTCAGTTTGAGAAAAAGTTAGAGTTCTTCTCTTCTTCAAAGAGTTTCGGCGGTTCACCCTTTACTACATTTACTAAACGAGACTTTAATTTTCTCGTATTACAATTTGGTTGGGTTACAGAAGAGATCTGTAAATTTAAAATAAAAATAATTGCCCTGCTTTAATTACAGAACCGAGTGTTGAGCTGTAGTCAGAATATTTGTGTATATAGTTTATTGCACAAACAATAAATACAAATGTATATAAATAGAACGTGTAAATGTGTAACAACAAAACTTTTTCAATTTGAGCAAAGCCAGAAAAAGTGCAGCCAAAGTCAAATATGTGGCAAGCGAGCGGAGTGATATACACATAAATGCATGTATCTGCATGTAGCCCCCCCTTTGATACGCATATGTATCTTCATTTGCACATGTCAACCGCCAACCCCTCACTCGTCTCCAGTATGTGGCACTTAGTGATAAGGCCTCATATTTTCTTATTGTCGAAACTTTTAGGCTGTCGGAATATAAATTCCAGAAATATCCAAATATCAGTTGCCGCAACCCTCCCTTGAAAACTTTCTTGCGTTTCTGTTGCATTTCGCATTCACAAAGTTCTTCACTTGTTTGCAACTTGTTTCGGTTTCTTGAGAAGCAGCCACTATCCCCAACCACATACCCCTCCAAAATCCAGCAAACTGGTAGCTAACTGCGCATGTCATCAAATATGAGCAGAAATATGCATTTGCAGTAGGAGTAGAACTTGCCACTAAAAGTTTAACGAGAAAACAAAAAGTTGGTTTGCATCAAGGATTCTGCTTTATGCTGTTTGAAGTTACAATTTATGAGTGGAATTCGAAGAGTGGCAACAACAACAATAACACCAGTTCTTGCCATCGTAAATTTAAAAGCAGCTTAAACTATTATAACAAGTTGTGGGGCAGCTGCACTATTTGTTTAAAATTATGGACTCGGAAAAAAACCAATACAATTAAACGCTTTAAGGCGGCAAAGTAATACATAAACATTATTTAAGTGTGCTATTGCTGACTAGTAAAATTACTTAAGCACCGAAAAAAAAAACATAAAACTAAATCATACTTGCACATTTGTAGCGTGTTCAATAATAATAACAACAACAACCGAATAGTAATTGAAATTGTTATTTCCCTTGGCTTTGAATTTAAAGCGAAATGAAAATGGGCCATTTAATATTCCAACTAGAAGTAATAAAGTCGTATTGAAGCTCATTTATTTTTGACAATCTCAGAGTTAAGCCTCCGAGCATAAACAAACAATCGCCTGGGCATTAGATGGCCAATTTATGGGGCAGACCCAGAGGCATTTTATTTGTATTTACTTTGGCAAAACATTTAAATGTCGCGCCTCGCTTCCCCAACCCCAATTCTACCAGAAATTGAGGACCTCTCGCTGTGTCGCAGACCATGGCCCCAAAATCCCGCGACAATTTACGGCATGAGCCACTGAACTGGCTTAGAGCAAGACATTCCAGTCTCAACCACCCACCGGCACTTGTAATTGTAGTCAAAAAAAAAAAAAACAAGAAGAATATATATATGTATATATATCTATGTATTTGAAAGTGCTGCGCAAAATAAACGGCCAATGGCAACTGCTTTTACTTTTGCTTTGACTGTAACTGAAGCACGTGACCGGCATACGCCTTGGTCAGGTTTCTGTGGGGCCCCGTATAAAATGCAAATGTTCACATGCAGGCGCGAAAAACGTGGCACCAAATGGCCTTCAACTGGCCACAGCGACAACTACATACGTAATGACACAAAAATAAAAGCGATTGACTCAACGATACCCTTTCCTGAGTTTGAGTTAACCTTGTTTAAGTTCAAGCAAAGCTAAAGCGAAAGAGTTGGTCAACTTCTGCACAAATAACTGCAGGTTGCGCTGCATACAGGCTGGCATGACTATAATGAACCACTTATTAAACATTATTAGCACTTTATTTCTTAAACACTATCGTTGAGATACAAAAAGTGGCCAATTAAGGAACTGCTGGCAAAAGAATATCATATTGTACAACTCAAGTCCATAGCTGGCGGGGTTATAAGTGAACCGGAACCGACGTTATCAGTGCCAAAGTCATTCAAGGCAAACAAATAACTAAAACACAACCAAAACTGCTGACATCATCATCATAGCAGGAATCAACCCACAAATCCATCGGCCACTTATCGCTGGAACAACATTGTCGCCCTTCGACCCGAACTGACGGTGACTGGCATAGGCAATTGCAAAGTTTTCTGTTTGTTTTATTATTTTTTTTCTGAATTGTTTTTTACGATACTATAACCGGAATTATTTTTTTAGTCACCCTATTTTATTTTTAATACACTCTCAAATACTATTTAAGATATAATATTTAGTAAATATTATCATATACTAGATTTATGGATTTGATACCGTGCCTTTATTTATATTTATTAACAACATTACTATAACCAGCAACTTCACATTATAAGGTATGCACAGTGTCATAATTACTACAACATTTGCGGGTTAGATCAATGGCAAGATTATATATTTCTCATATCATTAATATACAGGTTGCTTAAGCCATTCCAGTTCTTATCATCTCGGATGTGCTTAGTTTATTAATGCTGAACAAGTATCAAATTTAAGTATGAAACTTACTGAGTCAGTTCAAACATTTAAAACATTTACCTCCAGCCCGATACGCTGCCTGTCATTTTAATGGCTACAGGGTACACAAAACGAACAAATCTAAAAAAAAAAAAAAATATAGAGCTTACTGTGGGGGCCCAACGTAGTATCTTCGCTTTGGCCCTTTTGAAATTTGTTGTGGACATGGAAAAGCACTTCGGTAGGGATGCAAGCGAGAGCAATTTCCGGCTGGCGGCCATTTGCTGTTTGCGCGTCATTTCCGCTGCCGCTCGTCAGCCCTCACGGCTCCAAACTAACAAAGCCCCCACCCATCCAGGGTGATGCCGGCCGTTGCCAAAAAGGTATTTTGTTGTTGGCTTGTCCTCTCGGCTGACCAAAATCGCTCGTCGCGTTCGCGCTCCTCTTTCAATTTGGAATTTAGAAACAATAGCGAATAGCAAAAGCAACAAATTCAAATTAAAATGCGTAACGTGATTTTTGGCCACGATTTAACGTGTGGAAAATTGACAATTCCGCTTCGAGTTTTCACTCTGCCCCTCAACCACCCCCACATTCAGTCATTTGGTATGCAAAGCGTTTACACTAATGAATTGTTTGTATTTTTGTTTGTTATTAATTCAATTGCTTAAACAATTGTCGGGCCATCTACGAGTTTATTTGAGCCACAATTAACTAAAGTAAAGTCCGCAATTCTGAAAAATTATACAAATCACATACATATCTATGTATCTGTAGCTGTACATTGTAGTTGGCATGTGGCATGCACAAGCGTAAGTCCTGATTGCCAATTGCAGCGGATGTGCACCTAAACATTTACGTATTCAAATGCAAAAAGGCAGAAACTCGCCTAACCTACATAGCTCAATTTGCACGAACGTTTTGTGTGTGTTATTAATTGCTCATAATGACCAAAAATGGTTGCAGTAACGCTAAGTGCTTAAATTTTCAGTTATTTGAAAAAAAAAATAGAATAGTATTTAATCAAATCTGATTTGACTTAGTTTGAAATATTGTGCCCCTCCTGAGCCTAGAACTGCTCCATATGTTTTAAACATGATCAGTATACAATACTATTTAAGAGCAAGTATAATATATTTTTCACCCTGTCTCAAAATTTTAATATTAAAAAACACTTAAACACACATCAACATAGCAAAATTATCTCTCAAGCTGTTCATGGTATTCTATCCAGCACTTAAAAATCGCGAATGCGCATCGGGAATTCATTTGTCAACGTTAACATTTTATAGCAGAGAGCTGACCATGTGTTGCATTCAAGCCTTTTTCCTCTCTGCATTTTTTGCTTTTTAATTGCAAATTAAGAGGGCAAAACGGCAATCGTCACTTTGACTATGAATATATTTGTCTCTTTTTTTTCTTAATTATTTACTTAATTTTTCACAAGTGAGCACATTTCAATCAAGTGAGAATTTTGCACTCGGCTGGTGTAAAATCAGCTTATAAACGGAGAGCAAAAAACATACTAAAAGCTGTGGAGTTGGCGCAGCAGCGAGTTGGTGATATATCCTTTAACTCCTTCGACATCACAGCATAAATACATTTGCAAAGCATTTAAGAGGCTGATGAGCTACATCTATATCGCAATATCTGTGTAAAACTCTCTCAGTTAAAAAGTCAACTCGTCAAAAATATAGAGTGATTTTTTGTCAGTAGCAAATTGTCAACAAAATTTTACCACCGAATTACATTTGATAAAAATAAAAGTTCGAAAATTGTTTTTTTATTTTATTTGAGGCAGCTTTTTTAAGAACATTTTAAACAACTCATCAGTTATGCGCTTTTTATCGCTTTTAACATATTATTTATATGTTAATGGCGCGTGTGGCATTTGCCACATATCGCATTTAGTAATTTCTTTTATATGAAATTGCTGAGGTGTTGTTTTCGCTCTGGATTTGTTTTGTTCACTTTTGATTCAGCTCACAAAGGATCTGTTGCTTTCTGTGGGCATCAGCTCAATTTACGAAAACAAATTGCTGCATCTCTTAATGAAAAGTGAAACGCAAACCGACAAACAAATTGCAAAATGAGCACAGCTAAACAAATAGCTGAATGCAGGTCAGCTGCATTGTGGGAATGAGTGTGTGACGTGTGTGTGTTTTGGGTGTGCCACTAAGCCAAAGTGTCAAAGGTTTAAAGCCAAGGCATTGTATACACTTCAGACACACACACACACACACACACACACACACAGCATAGACTTCCAAAGAAAGAAGTAGACGGAGTCGCATAAATTTCAATAAGTTGCCTACTTTACGCGGCGACGCTGCACAACTTGAACTAAACCCCATACTTGTATCTGAGTATGTGTTTGTTGTTTTGTTGGTGTCATATGAATTCAGGTCATTTTAGGAGACTTTTGTGCGCGACTCGGCTTTTCAGCAGCAACCGCCACATTACTGGCCACGTTCTATTGCCTATACGTAATATCAAGCATTCGACATGTTATATACAATAATTTGTTAAAGCTACACAGACCCACAAACTAATGAGCGTTAAGAACACGTGTGTGCATTGAATATGATTCGGCACTTGACAAATGCAAAATAAAAAGAGGGCAAAAACTCAAATTTTGCTCCGAGCAAAGTTTAAAGTTCAGCATATTTTAGTTGCTGTTGCTCCCATTAGACACTCGCACATTGTAGCATATTTGATAAACAGCCCCATTTTTCACATACACAGCACAAATGAGCAGCAGCCACAGTGCCAGTTAACAGTCACCACCCACTCAGCTGCCTTACGAGATGACGAGCACAGCCGAGCACATCAGGCGTTGCTCTCTACACGCCAAACAAAATGTTGGTACTGGCTGCAGCATAAGCTAAGAAGTCCTTATTTCGACTGAGGGTAAGGCAAGGACAAGGAATGATAAGGTATAAGTTAAAAGGAATCCATTTACTCAATTGACTAGCTATGTATAAAGGAAGCTGATGCTAAAGGCCCCTGATGATTAAACAATAAATTGAAAGGCATTCAACGAAACTCTGCCTGATAAAAAAAAATATTTATTTATTTAAATATTTTGTGTATGCAAAATAAGGGAAATGAGTGCTATCAATCATGAATAAATTGAAACTATAAATTAAATTGCATATAAGTTAAAATAATCTGTGCAAGCCATAAATTTGAAAAAAAAGTAGCAATTATAAAATGATTAAGAATAAGTGATAAATTCCAGCAATGATTTCAACAAAAAGTATATAATTCAATAATTATTTTCCATTTCAGATTAGCTATCTTAAACGTAATTTTTTGTTAGTTAGGTTGTAAGACCATTAAGAAAGAGAGTTCAATTTAATTTCTTCCAAACTTGGTAAGAGGTAAGCAAAACCAAAAGCAAAGCAATTATTATTATCCATTTGCTGTGTCTGTATACATGGCATATGAATTATGATGATGCTGCATAAAAGTGGCATGTTATTTCATATCATATTCTGCTGCTGCTCTAGTCGATTTTCTTGTTTTTGGTTTTGACAAGTATTTGGTTTGACTGGATGCGATGGATGCTGGGGGCAGGAGCTCAACGAATTTGTCAACTCAGTGAATCATAAACAAGCGTAGTTATTTGGAGCGCGACAAAATTCCAGACTGTAAGATAAACAAATAAACAACAACAGCAGTAACAACAAAAATAACTGAATGCAGACACAGTGTTTGCATTGGAATTTGCGCGTGTGGATTTTTAATTAAGCGCTGCCAACGTTGCGTATGTGCAATGCCAGCAATTTATCTGAAGCGCTGCAAAAAGGGAGTAGATTTAAGGAGTCTACCGGTTTTTAGATGGTGGCTAAAGGGGCTGGAGGGAATATTGAGCACTGTGCATCGAGCATCGAGCACGGAGCACTGAGCACTGTGAAGTGAGCATCATGCCCAACAGTTTAGGGTGACAAATGCCAGCGAATAACGACACCCTGGGAACAGGGGTAGGTGGCTTGCTAAAGGAGGAATGGGGTAAGGGGACTTAAAGGGACATTTGTAAGCATTAGGCACGTAACCAGCACCGTCAACCGACAGCAGTGTCAGAGTCAGCGACTTACTCAGACTATGATTCAGAGAGCAGTCAGGGGAAGGAGGAGGAGGCGGAGCAGCAGTCAACAGACGTGTCGGAAGCGGCACGTAGTCGTAGTGGACATGTTTCAGCGGCAACTGTAGACAGTTTCATGTCTGTGCCTGTGTCTGTGCCTGTGTGTGTCTATGTATATTATAAATTGTACTTTCTCATAAACAACTAGTGCAGCAAAAGCAAGAAGAGGCATTAGACATCTTTAGTGCACCAGGCATGAGATATAATATTATTTTCATTTATACCAGGTAAAAGAGTATCATGAGTTTGTACAACTGTGTAAAAAAGACACAAGAATGAGAAAGTATATAGATTCTGGATCAGCGACAACACAAGATGAGCAGTTGATCAAGAAAAGTAACCACAAATTCAGCATATATCTTGGTGATTTTATATTAAAGAAGAACACATTACTTTCATTTATTCATACACAAATAAAGATGACTCATCCTATGACCATTTGAATTTGTAAGAGTATTCAAAATTTGATATTCACCCCAAGGATATCTTGTTTCGAATGCTTCGCATTTTGCACTTGTTGTTTTTTGACTGTCTTACGAGAAAATTAAGTTTGTTTTATTTATGCTGGCAAATAAGAAGAAGGAATTATGCTGGGCACTAGACACCTGAAATTAGATTCAAGCGTTGCGCAGCCGGTGACGTATGTGCTCCATGTGGCAAGCAGGTGGAAATCATTGCTGCCTTCACTTTTAGCGCTGATTCAATTATTTAAAATGCTGCATGCAATTTCGTGCTGCGAAGGACTTAAGGGAACGACACCCATCTTCAGCCGGCGCCCGAATGCAATTTGCTGATAGTTGATGCATATTTGTATAAGGCAAAGTACATTTAAGCCAGAAAGCAGGCATACACATACATACATACACCCAGACAGAGACACACACACAGATATAGGGACGGCTGCTGTAAAAGCTTGCCTCAGACAGCTGCATGCTGAAAATATTTACCTGGAATTACTTGAAGCTGCAACATCTGCTTCACCTTAACCCATTAATCGAATTTTACAATACAATTTGTGGATGTGCAAATGTATTACAAATTATGCGGGTTTTGATTGTAAGAACTTAAATGAAAAGTAAGCGAATACTACCAAAAACTACTATGAGAAAGTCCTAAATTAGCATAGTAAAACTAAGTAAGTGCCGAGGCTAGATTAAATAATATTTGTCTACTCGAAATATTCTGTTTGACAATGTTCCATAGAATAAAGAAGACAATTTATTCGATTCCGAACATAGTAAGAAACGTTAGGCTAGACGAAATAAAGTTTGCTGGAAAATAATCGAAACTAAAATCACATAAGCAAGCATAGAAAACACGTACAATGTATATAAAAAAGAGTAAATAAATCGTAAGAATCTGTTGAGTATGCTCTCTTTGTCTATTTTTCACTCTCAACGACCACAAAGTGTGTGAGCTGCTTTGTATGGGTTAAACGAAAATAAAGATTCCTTTGCATCTGCTAGGAAAATATTGCGTCTCTCAAGACGCAATTTATCCATTTTCAGCTCGTGCACCTGAGCACGCTGCTTACATACTAATATGATGAAAGGAAACATATGAAGGGGTCGAAAGCAAATGCCACTCAGCCCCATTTTACATAGCGAGCAAATAAAAAATTTAAGGAACAATCTGAACAACATTTTAGTGTAGTGATGATGGGGAGTAAAGTGAGGGGGAAGCGCTCAACTTACCTCAGTGCAAAACTGACAGCCGCATTGCAGCAAAGTTGTTGCATCCGCGCCACTCTCCACATCGATGAGGCACAACTTGCACGTGAATTGCTGAAAGCTGAGCTGTGTGATGGGCGTGGCAGGCGTGCCCACCGAGGGCGTCACTTCCGCGGAGGCGAGCATATCGGGTCGCTGCAACGTTATGCCATCGCGGACACAACAGGCCTGGGCCGCCTGATTGGCACTGGCCATCGAGAGCAGCGAGCTGACAGTCAGCGGATATGCGTGAGTTGTTCCAAAGGCGCCCAGTTCGATGCCAGTTGCGCTGCAGGGCGTTGCCACCTGCTCCTCAATGGCAACACCGCCGAAGATGTTGTTGTTGTTGTTGTTCGAGTGCAACGTGGCTGTTGTCACATTCGATGGCGGACTTGTGCTGCTAGCGCTGTGCAGGCTGCCGGAACCCTTAAGTGAGCCACAAGTTGCTGCTGCAGGAGCAGAAGGTGCAGGAGAAGGAACAGTTGTGTTTGTGGCTGTAGCTGCAACTGCAACAGCATTGTTGCATCCACTGCTCAGTCGGATCTGTGCATTGACATTGATGTGCATGGGCTCCTTGTGCTGCTGTTGTTGCTGCTCATCGGTGTCATCCACAAAACTGACAAAACTGGGTCGCCTGCCTTGTGAGGCATAGTTCAAGGAGTGCACCGATTCCGGCCGTGCCACAAATCCGTTGGCCAGCGAGTAACGCGAACCGGTCGCCGCCAATGACAATAAACTGGAGCAACGCGAACAGGTGCCACCGGCACCACCATTGATGCTGTTCACACTGTGCCGCAGTCGATTCAGTGGCCGTATTTGCTCAACACCACCCGAACTGAAGATGCCGCTGCCGCCGTGTGGGGCAAGCATAACGGCCGTTCCTTCGCCGCCACCCATCGGATGCAGTGGGTGGCTCTGTCGAGTGAGGGCCAGCACCGTTTCGCACTTGCGCAGACCCGTGTATTGGACAATGGATTGGGACTTCTCCTGGTGCAGGCTGCTGGCGCTGCCCTCGCGTCGCATCATGTGCCACAGCTTCTGCTGCACCACATTCAGTGAGCTGCTCGAGCCGCTGATGCTCAGCCGACTGCTGCTGCCATTGGCTAGCTGCTGCTGCTGCTGCTGATCGTGATGGCGGCCAGCGGGGTCACGGAGCACCACATCCTGCTCGGAGGGTGTGCGCGTAATCCGTATCTCCGGCGAGGCGGGTCGCAAATTTGTTGTCGTCTCACGATCGCGTTCGCGTTCCTTTTCCCGACTGCTGCTGCTGCTGCTGCCCTTGAGGCCCACCAGCGACTTGAGAAAGTTTTCGAAGCGTCGACGACGCGGCAACTGAGCTGCCGACAAGCCCAACGAGTTCTCCACATCCCCAGCACCGGTCCCGGTACCCGTTCCAGTTCCCGTTCCCGTTCCAGTTGCATTACCCAAACTGCTGGCAGAGTGCGAGTGATTGTTGTTCTGGGAATTGGGCAGGGACAGTGAGATGCGCGGCTGAGACGACGGCACCTTGCGCTCAGCACCAGCAACCTCGCCCGGCGTAATAATGTTGACCTTGTTGCGCGTCTGCGTCTCCAGCAGCGCAACTGTCTCGTTTGTGTCCGAGTCGTGTTGCGGCGGCGCTGCATGCGCGGCATGCGAGGCGTTGCCACTGTGCTGGCTGCTGGCTGCGCGTTGCTGGTGCTTTGTGTTGGCCAGATTGTGAATTGGTGAGGAATCCTGCAATATATTGTTCAACGATATCTGTTAAATAGTTGCACACAAAACAAATGACAGCTGTTTCGAGCTCCAAGCAAGCGCAAATCTTTGTATTTATTTAAAATAATAAAAATAAATAAAAATAAGTAAATAAAACTCAACTGTGACTTTTCAATAGATAATCCAATGATACTGCTACAAAATATGTATTGCATTACTACTGTCATTATTATTATCATATTCCTTACTTACCCTCGAATCCTGCTCCAGCTCCTCCTCGAGCGCACTGTAGACTGGCGCGTACCAGGAGTAGGAAAGCTGTTTGCGGGCCGAGGCAACGGCGCCGGCGCCGTTCGACGTTGGCGATGTCAGCCCCACGCCTGCGTGACTGTGTGTGTGCGTGTGGGTGTGGGTGTGGTTGTGGGTGTGGTTGTGGTTGTGGCTGCGTGTGTGATGCTTTGTGGCACAATTGGGGCCAGCCGGGCCGGCGCTATTGCATGCAGCTGTGGTCACCAGATTGTTATTGTTGTTATTGCTGTTGTTGTAGCTGAGCGGTAGACTGCGTCGATGCTGCTGTCCGCGCTGCGTAGCCGGCAAATGTTTTGTCTGTTTACGTTGCCGTTCGCCCGCACCGTAAAGACTGTGATGCTGGCGTCGCTGATGTTGCTGCTGCGACGAATGGGCGGCGCTCTTGTTGCTATTGGGGCTGAGCTCCTTTTTGGTAAAGATGAGCGAGGCACTGTTCTTGTCGAGGCGTATGGAACGCTGCTTGTCGACAACAGTGGCCTCGATGTGCGTCAGCAGTGGCACCGTCTCCGACAGTGGCAACAGTGGCTGCAGCTGCAGCGATGATTCCGCTGGAAAGTTAATGATGAAATTCTCGGCGGCGTCATCAAAGATGGAGGCACGTGCAGCACTCAAGCAATCGTCACTGGACGATGGGCTGCTCAAGGAATGTCTGAGATCGTTTGAATGCCGTCTGGTATCCTTAAGGAACGGCTGTGTCTGTTGTTGCTGTTGTTGTTGCTTTTGTTGCTGTTGTTGTTGTTGATGATATGTGGCTGCCGAGCTGTAGCTGAGCTTGTGCTCCACGAGCAGCTCGAGTGGCGGCAGTTTGGCCTTGTGCGTTGTAAGCAGCTCCTGATTCAGTTGCTGATTTTGGAGCTGCTGCTGTTGCTGCGCATGCAACTCTAATCCTTGGTGGGGATGATGCGAGTGAGAATGCTGTGTGGCCTGTGGCTGTGGTCCTGCTGGCGTTGCGTGGACATGAACGTGCTCCTGCTGAAACGCATCATTCGGCTGCACTGCAGTCGACTGCATTTGCATTGGGGGCCGCATATTGGCACACAATGTGGCACAAAGTGGAGCGTACACGCAGCTCAGCCGTGGCTGACGGCAACGACAACAGCATCTTGAGCATAGCCTAAAATAAATGCCAGAAATGAAAAAATTTCTAGAAATTAGCTATGTGTTTTTAAGTGTAAAAAACATATTATTACTCATATTTTTACTGAGAGAGTGCTAGAATTACTATTCTTCTACACACAGGCTCTGATAATCTGATTAGGCTTCTTCTCCACTTGAAGTAAAGTGAATTTCAGTTCTTAATAATATTGTCATGCAATTTTGAAACCATAAATATTTTCAAGAAATCAAACCGCGACTGACTGGTTGGTCCTTGACAGAATTCTCAAGAGTGAACACAATTTTCAGCCGCTTCTGGACAATAAATTATCAAATGTAACTGTTTAGGAAGCAAGTCACTAGAAAACATAAAACTCAGCTGGGACCACTTGAAATAGGTATTTTCTTTCAAGTAGTCCCATCTGAGTTTTATTTGTTCGAATTTGTAATACATAAATTGTAATTATTACTTGCATGTGTTACCATATATTGCCCATATCATTATTAGCTATTCAATTCTCAAATTTTAAGGAATAAAATCGTTTAAAATAGAACTCAACCGGTGCAACAGGCATCGCTAGAAGATATATTGAATAAACTTTAATCACTTAATTATTATCTCATCTGAGATACAAAACTAAGCTCGATTTTCAAATAAAAATTACTGAGCTAATTGCGCTGCTCACTTTTTTATGTATTATCGTTGAGTCCAAAACAGTCATAGAGAGAAATTGAGTCTATGAAGCTCGACTGCATGCTGCCCTGTACCAAGTTAAGAAATATACTCGTTTTCTTAACATATATATATAGTTTGCAAAGTCAAAGATGTCCTTTCATATATCGTCACAAGATAATAATAACCTTCAGTTACATCCATAGAGGCACACTTACATACAAAATCAAGACTACAACCACGAAATAATGTTTTAAGTTCTTGTTTAAATTCTTGGTTGAAGCCAGTATCCCATCTTTGGCTTTGATTAGATCACCTGGGTTTTGGTATTCGCGCACCTTGGGTTTATCTGGATACTTTTTGTACCCGCCTAAACTATTTTGATTTGGTTTCAGAGATGCAATAAAGCTGAAATTCAGTGTTTGATCCATTTCGGTATTCAATTTTGTATGCACCACTGATGTCTGATTTGCATTTTTACTTTTGTTTGATTTATTGCAATTTCTCCAGAGCTGAAATTTATACAATTTCTGTTGCTTAAAATGGCAAATCGGATTTGGAATTTGCCACGTGCATTTCATTAAAGCAAACCACCTGAATCTGATGGCATCGTTAGCAATCCATTTGGGGAAATTCAATTTAATTTGTTGCCCAAAATAGAGAGCAGTCTTTAAAAATAAAAATAACTGTAGCTATAATTAAATTGTTGACTGTTCGATAAGTGCAAACAGACGTTGTAAATGTTGTTTAAAGTGGCACCAATGTCATGGCGACAATAAATCAATACGTCAGTTGACTTAATTGAAAGAAACGTTTAATCAAATGCTGGAGGCAGTCTTTTCAACATTTTCAACAATGGGTTTTATGCTTCGATTACAGAGTAAATGATTTTCAATGGACCGCGAATCGGCATCATAATCAATCATGTTTAACCACGTTGCTTCTGATTCAATTTAATGCGCTATGCTGCACAGTTGCGGACGCAAATTAAATTAGCTTGCAACAATGCGCACCCAATTTGTGGCTAATTAATCGAAAATTTCCAAAATGCAACCAGAAATGTAAGCGATGCAACTGAGAATGCACTGGTGTGTGGCCGTGGGTGAGATTGTGGGTGAAGATATGCCTCGTGATCGTTTGTATAAAATGATTTTGGAAAACAAAACTTCTGCAAAACAGTCGAGCACAGCAACAAACCTCCACAGCGGCAGACAGCAATGACAGCAAGTGTGTCCAATTATTCCCATCGGATAAGTAAATGCATATTAGCTTTCGTATTGAATTTAAAAGTAATTAGTTGAACAGTGCCAGGTCATTAATAGAAATAATTGTCTGCAGCAATGGGATATTTAAGGCACTTAATACATGAACTAATGGCGCACATTATAATCGACTAAAGGACTTAATAAACAATACTATAATAAACATGCTCGACCTGAACCCAGCTGCTACATACATAAAATTAATTAAAATACAGGTTGTAATATGAAGGCGCTAGAAAATACACACAAACATATTTCACACTTGCTTCGATTACATTTATAAACCGTAAATGCAATGCAAATAACACATTTATATATATTTATTATTTAAGTTTAAGCAATATATTTGCATAAATGTATCATATATTTTAAATTAATCAGTTCATCAATTATTTGTTCACAGAATTACACAATTTGGTTGTAAGCGACCCAACCGAGTGTTAGGTGGATGGAATATTATATCTTTGAAAAAACATATTTCTGTATTAATAAAGCTCTGCTAAGTCTTATGTGTTATGTTTAATAACATTTTTCTAGCTAGATTCACCAAATTGGGAAGGTGGATTGCTGCCAAGTTGCCGCCAGTCGGTTAAAAAAACGCGTTAATTTTGACTTCATTACAATGGCAAAGGATACTGAGTGGAAACCTCAAAGTTGCTCCACATGCCATTGGTGGCATGTCAGTATATTAATTTTTGGTATGCGCTTCACTTCTTCTGTGCGTGAGGGAAAAGCGAGCGCACGAAAGTATGCAACGCGAAAATGCGCGACTAGCATAATTTGCCAGAAAAAAGGAAAATAGCAGCCACAGAAGCCAGAGAAAAAACTGTGTATACGTGTGTGTGTGTGGCAGGCAACACAAGCCGCAACAGGAGCAACAGCAAAATGCCAGAGATAAATTGCTGCTTTCAGTCGCTCCCCATGCCACTGCTAGACAACAAGAAAAGACATTTGCTGTCAGTTGGCTGTTGCCACGCCTAAATGCGCCTCGCTCGCACTCTGCCCCGCACATATTCTCAAATTAATCGCTTTCAGCGCATATTGTGAACATTCATTTAACGCCATTTAAGACAACCAAGTCAAGAGGAATAAGAAGAAGCCCAAAAAGAAGACAAGCAACTGGCTTTGACGACCGACAAGGAAACGAATATTAATGCCATCCGCTAATATGTCAAACTTAGTTATGTGGGGAAACGCGTCAACTTCTACCACACAATTTCCAGGCCAGCAACTTTTTAGCTGCAAAGCATTTGCAATTGATTTGAGTTATAAATCAATCAAACTGTAAACTGCTAAAGCCAACAACAAAAACGTACCCGAGGCAAGATCAACGCACAAATCAAGGAATTAAGGAATTGGACTGCAGCTGTTTTTGTTTTATATGTAGAATAAAGGAAAGATAAGCCCAAGAAGCTTATTTAATAGAGAATCGAATTAAATAATTTATAAAATATATTGACGTGTGTCCAAGCGCAACTGAAAACCTTCAGCAAAAACAAGTTTCGATAAGTTTCATAACATATAACATTGCAAATCTTATTGCAACAATTAAAATACCCTCAACAATACAAATTGTCCTTTAAAACCAAGAATCTATTCACATGCACAGTTTTTATACGCATAACCATTTATGTCTGCTCATATTCCAAGATTTCCGTAATCGAGTATTCTTAATTATTTAACGCTTCAGTCAGCCAAGACAAATATTGTGTTTGACTTACATAAATTTATTATTATTAGTACAAGTTATACAAACAATAATCAAAGTTTCTCCCCAACTAAACAAATCTAAATTGTTGCGCATTAATTGACTTTCAGAAATGTTGGCTGTTGAATGTAATGTGAGCTTGCGGACCGCACCCACTAATTGACTCACGTCAGTTGGTCATGGAATTAATTATCCAACTGACAACGACACGGGATAAGCGATAGAAAGACAGGCGGCAGCTATTTGGACAGGCAGGTTAGGGTCATGAGTATGAATACATGTTTCGGACTTTTGCTTAACCAAGTTGGTCACTTACCATCATTAAAACTGCATGCGAATATTGTCAAAATCCACAAAATGTTGCAACTGCAAAATGAAATAGAAAATAGCATTATTTATATGGTTTATAAATTTCATCGTTTTACAGCTATGCATATTTATGGGTTCATATCAGTCAAGAAAGCAAATTCATATTTACTTCAATTAGCTGGCCTTCCTGCAACTGCATTTGGCAAATATTCATTTTCACATGTGTTTAATTGCTATTAATTGATTTTAACAGTAATTTTATAATATTTCCAAAAAGCTTCAGCTTGATATACGAATAAATATTAGACTGGGTATTTTAATGAATGCAACTGAATACCTCCGAATTCATAAAAGAAACGCAAATCAAAATCAAATATCTGGTGAGTATTAAACATTTGCCCATCATTCAATTATCAGAAAATTGATCACATGCACTAAATGCAAACGGCTTCATAGTGTCATTCCCATAAAGCCAGTCAATTAATTAGTGAGTCGATTCGGTGCACCAATGGAATTGCCGGACAATGCAAGCAGCACTTTCAATGGGGCAGCCAAATCAATGCAGCTAATTATGACGACAATGCAGCAGACGCAAGCCACATGCCACATGTGGCACGAACCACAACTCGATTGCAGAGCTCACACACAGACACAGACACAGACAACAGCACACACACACAAAGAAAATAAAAAATACAAATTCGCAGCCAAAATGTGATTCAAACTGTAAAAAGAATTGAAGTTGAAGCAGATAAAATGCGCATGAAAGTATCCAGGCTGTCTGCTGGTCATGTGATACGGATGCCATTGGATCCAGCGGCTGAATTGTGCCAAAGGAATTTGCCAGCTAGCCAGCCAGTCAAAGCCAAATGTCGGCCACAATTATGCGGCTAATTAGACTTGGCGACACTTGGCCACAGGCATGACCCCCATCTCCACCTCTACATTCACTACCACCGCCACCCACAACCGCACAGACACAGACAAGCAAAATCGGCAACGCACAATTGTCTTAGCTTAAACACTGGCAAGTGCCAAGTATGTTTAATTTTTAAACGGCTGCGTCGACAAACAGGTGCCCAATTGCAATATTGCAATTGTATTCTGGCAAACAAACAATTATGCACAACTGACAACTGAATAATTAATATATAATTTGTACACTGACCAAAGCAAATATTGAAAGCTGATAGACACGTGATGCCTTTGAAGACGTTTTAGTTAACTATTTAACATGAAGCTGCAACAAGCTAGTCCCCTATCTTTGTGAGACTATTTTTATGTGTCTTTAAAAGATTCATTTTTTAAAATTGTATGGCAAAACATTTTCTTCAAAATATTGCATGATTTCCAGTCCAGTTACAGCCAGGACAACGCAGATAGCAATACAAATGCTCAACTAATGGATATTAACATAATCACACTCAGCTGCATGTACAACAACGAATGCATTTACATACGAAAGCTACTGAGCAATAAAATGATGAGAATTTCAATACGAGAGACACTGAATAAAATATCTGGAAAGAAGTCAAAATGTCCAAGGATGTTAAGATGGGGATGGTTCATGAAAAAGTGGGGTGTTCTTTTTGTTCCAAATTGGAACGCATGTGAAAGTTATTTTGTAGAAAAAATAATCATTGGACAGTCAAAGGAAAAGTAATAATCTGGCAAAAAATTTACGTTATTTATTATTGTTACTACAATAAAAAATGTCCTTATTAATACCTACTCAGCACGTACTTTCTGGTTAGATAGTTGAATTGAAATCAAGTCTCGATATAGATTATCAGAAAATTCCATTATAAATCCCACTCTGACCTTTACAACCCAGTTACCGAATTGAATTTAAATCAAGTGGTTTGGGCATGAACTCCGCTGCAACTGGGTAAACACAGCATAGGTCACAGTAAGACTTCTTCTTGATGTGTCTCTAAGGCAAAGGATTGTCATACAGTGAGACCTAGAATACAGTGCACAGACTCTCACCCAAGCTGTCACAGTAAGCATGACAAGTAACTCTCAAGATGTGACAACTTGGGCATAGTGAACATATAAAAATAGAACTGATATGAGCTAGGCAGGGTGAGAGACGATGGGACATGTATCTGTGAGTTACAAGGGTAAAGGGCAAAGTTCAGGTCAGCTTCTCTCATATCGAACATCATCAGCCATAATAATCAAATAAAATTTCAATCAAATACGTGTCGAAAAATACGTGAATCGGAACAAAAATTGTCTATCTGGGAAAAAAAAACAACAAAAGAAAAGCATAAAAGGGCTACAATCGCGGCTGGAAGCATTAACTGAATCAGATACTGAAAGACATATAAAAATAGAGCACAACTGTGTGGGATATCTGTGCGTAAAAGAAGTCTTTATGTGTGTGCGTGTGTGTGTGTGAATTATGGCAAATGCCACACTTAAAAGTCTAGACGAACAGATGAACAATTTAGAAATCAGATATCGTATACAACGCTAAAGTTCAACTCTTGTATAAGTATAATAAATACTTAAATACCCTTGTAGACATCTTAATTATTGTCCGATATTTGATATATTATTGTATTTGTCCTAAGCAAATTTCAAAGCGAGTACGAGAATGACGCAGATTGAAAAACTCGATAAACTGCATCCATTGCATTAAGTATACGCCCATTTCACCCACTCTTTGTTATCGTTTAACGTTTTTTGCGGTGTGCTTGTTCGTATAGCAAAAAAGTAGCTTGCTAAACCTTTTCTAATGAACGTTTTTAAGCCATGCGATAACCAAATTGCTGTTATGCATCTCACGCAAAGCATATTACGGGGCGGTCTTTTTCTCTTATTCTGCAGCTCAGCTCGAAATCCTCGCGTAATCAGCATTTTGTGTTTACTCTGTGGCAATTATACATTTTAAAGTGGCATTATGGCAAAAACCGCGTTGCAATTCATTTGATTATGTAATAGTCAAAACGCAATTCGCCGGAAGTTCTCGCAGCCGCCTTCATTTCTCGAGAACACGCAAGAGGCAAGCACAGACGGTTGCAGCAGCCGCCATTTGCATGTAGCATGTTGCAACAGACCACACAAAACAGAAAGCAAGCCTGTGGCAAATGGCATGCCAAGCAAATTAACTTGCAACAGCTGCTGCCTCAAGGATGCCGATGCCGAGCTGTTATCCTTACAGTCTTAAAAGCAGCGCGTTAAAGACCAACATGCCACACACAGCCTGGCTACTTGCTGCCTTAGTTTCAAAATAATTGGAGTTTTAGTTACGAATTTCTTGATTAATTCTTGCACTTTTAATATTAGCTAATAGTATTTTTAATAAATATATTTGCTATGCGCATATTTATCTGATTAAATATGAGCATCATCTGATAGTATTGAAATACATAATATATAGAAAATATTATATAGTAATGAGATCGTTCTGGACTACAACTTTAGTGTTTCTTATCCGATCTTAATGCAAGTCTTTAAGCATTTTTAGCCTGATTGAGGAATAAGACAAAGTAGAAACTGTGAAGCGAGATTGCTAATTAAAAGGCATGTGGAACGTGGCGTGTGGCGTGCGCGTGTGTCGCATGTTGCATGTGTCGACTACGCAAAGGTGACGCATGTGAAGATTTAACCCGGATGTGCCTGATAAAAGGCGGATTTTCGGCAACTTTTGCTGCTTTTGTTTGGCCAGCGGCTTTAAGCTCCCAGCATGACAGTGCGAATACTCGTTAAGTGTGCGCTGCGCAAAACAATGTCAAAAAAGAAAAAATACTAACACTAACAAACATGTCAAAGCAGATGTAGTTGATGTAGTTGTTGCTGTTGTTGTTTTCGTTGACGCTTGCGCATGATTTCCGTGCTTAAAATTTCCGGTTCGAAACTGACATAAAAGAAGGAAGTGCAGCCGTCAGACAAATTCATACCAGATAGACAACCAGACAAAGATATAGAGATAGAGATAGAGATACAGATATATATAGAGAGAGAGAGAGAGAGAGTGCTGTGTGTTATGCAGATGCTGCTGCTGTGGGTGCCTTTTGCTTGCTATGCCTGTCTTGCGCGCCCTATTATAGGAAAAGCGAATGGGTAAAAGAAAACATGTTCCAGCCACCTCGAGGGAATGCAAAGCGTTTTTTAGTCTGCCAGCCAACGGAGCCAACCAGTCCACCAACCAGTCAAGCATTTAATGACATTCTCCATTCGTTGTTCTTTTATATTTCTCGTCTGCTCAGTTGGCTATCAAAAATATTTACGTTGACGTCTGCTTGACTTGACGCAGCCAAAAGCGAATTATTATTACAATTCTTTTCATATTCAGCTCTTTGCAGGACTGAAAACGACGAGTTTGTGGATTGTATGCATACTGATTAATTTTATCATTATTGCAAATACATTGTTATCAGCAGCAATAAACAATCAGATTATACACATAATACACATAATATATACAAACCAAAAAATGCACTAAATATCCCATTTATCTTGTACAATTATCTGTCTTTTAAAATCTTTAGTTGAATATTTGTTGTTGTATTTACAACTATTGTTTGGCATAAATAACTGTTAGGTAATAAATTGTGTCCATTCATCAACCTGCTATGTGTTTGTTAAAGCAAAAACAGAAAAAAAGGGAGAGTATAAATAAATATATCCTACTGCAACTGCTCGCGTAATTTATTGCGCACCCAATTAATTGAGAACTCTAAAAAAAAAATAGCAAATTTAAAACAGATTACTAAAAGCCAAAAACCGAACAGCGAAAGGGAACGCTTAAAAGGAAGGTCTACAAAAATTAATTACACTTCAGAAGTTTTGCTGTTGATGTTTTTTTTTTTGTTTTTGTTTATCTAGAATACCCTGTAGGAATACCAATAAAGGTAAGTTTATGTATACAATTTAACAGCAATTTTGTTCGATAACTGAATAAGTTGACTCATGTTTATTACTTTGTGTGCAATGTGGATAATAATAAGTAAACAAAAAATGTATTAATGACAATTTAAAGCAGAGAGTATCTCCCAGTCAATCAGTCACTTCCAAATCGATCTGACTTTATCTGTATTTATTTTGGTTCTCACTCACAATTAAAACATTTTCTGTTGTTTTTTTTTTTTGTTTCATTTCGTTTCTCATTTGTTGCAGCAGCGCAAATTCAATTAAACAATGGAATCGCATAAACAAATCTACAGCAAACAGAGAAATACGCACACACACATATGTATATATATATATATATATATATTTAGAGAGAGAGAGAGAGCTGGAACCACCCTCAAAATTGCGGTTCGCTTGTGCGCAACGTTTTTTTTAATAGTTTTAATTGAAAAATGTGCAATTAAAAGTCGACTGCATATGCAATGCAGCGCAGCGAATTGCAATGAAACGGGGCGTATGTGCAATTTATAATAAACGTGAACAACGTCAACAAACAAAAAATATAAATGTATACATATTAAAAGTCAGCGCCAAATAAATTAAAAGACTTAATTATACCGTAGGTTCAATTCAATTACATGGCATTTAATTAAGCGCATGAAATGCCCCGAAGCCTTATCGAACAAGCTGATAATCTGCAATACAAACAATTTGCGAGGGGCGGCTGATGAGTAAATGATTGTCCATGCATATTTTCATGTCAGTCGAATCATTGAAATCCATGATTTATTAATGGATAATCACAGTCAGTTGGATTTATTCGTTTTAGAGCAATTCCAAGGAGAAATACTGGTAAGTAAAGCAACTTTTACTTGTATTACTAGTGATTACCTTTCATATTCAGTCAACTTATTAGCCATCTCTCGCATATACAGACGCTGTATGTACAATTTAATTCCCACATTATCCACATTCACATATCCGGTGCAATTAACCAAGGCTACAGGGTCCTTTGTCAACCAGAATAATAAGCAAAGGTGGTCAGGACAACACTACCCGTATACCAACTACAAAATGTTGCACACACACAAACACCACGATACTTCGCACACACATGCATACCATAATTCGGCATCTGCCATTACAAAATACTGACAGCAGTGCAAACAAATGCCATTGGCAAGGCAAGGGTGCCAGTACGAGAATAACATGTTAAAAGTTCGTACACACATATTTGCCATATTTCGTACGTCCTGTCATGACTCTATAAGCTTATATCTGTATCCGTATCTTTATCTTCATCTGCATCTGCACCCACATGACGGTTATGTGTGTGTGTAGCTGCAGTTGAGGGTGGGTTGCTTATTCAATTACCTGTCAAATTTCTCAATTGAAATATTGACACTCTTGAACATACATTGAACTTAAAGTTGGTATGCAATAAAAGTTTTAATTAGCTTTGTTACAAAACTGTTATAAAAAATTCATTTTGATCATTTATTTAATTAATTTCCATACACTTTTTAATTTCTTCAATCAACTAATATAGTTTTAGACTTTTAGAATATTATATTTATATTATACCAACATTTAAGATTCAACCCTGCCACAACCTCAGCAGAAGGACATTTTTCTCCCTTACAACGCACAGACCACAAAAGGCATGGGTCATGGCAGAACACACGACTTAAACACACACACTTGACATCGTAGCACCCCTTATTGTAGGGCTTAGCAAACATATTTTGGCCAAATTGGTACATTGTGTGCCAAGGAGAGTTGAGGTTTTTCTGAGAGCTATTTACCTTGCTATACAATCAAGTTAAACGACTTGAATTTAATGTGTAATAAAAAAGAAATGTGCTCTAGATACATTTTCAAAAAGTTATTGACATGGACTTCAGCTGATATTGCCAATCCATTTTGGCCACTGCCCACACACATATTGACGTATTTGTAATAATTAATACTCGCGGCCATATGATAATACATGAATTATTGCATTTTGTATTGTCTGCCTCTAAGTAAGCTAAACAATAGAGGCATTGTTTACACGGATTATGGCAAACTTATCGCAACTGCAACAACTACATCAGTAGAAGTATCCGTAGTAACATGCGATGCCTGTCACAGAATGCCAGTCAGTTTGTGCAGATAATTATACAGCAAATGTATATACTCGTACATGTGTATGTATTGTGGCATGCATTCGGGTATATCCAAATAGTGGAGCTGCACTCGATAGTTTCTATGGTGATAGCTGCAGGCAACGTTGGTTTAATAATAGTTTAATGAGCACTTCACACAGACCGGCATTTAGCGAAACGCACGGAATTTTTTGTCACAGATGTGAAACTTTAATAATGTTCTCACAGGCAACATCTGGCATCTAACATCCAGCATCTGTTGTCCCAGCTATTAAACTATTGCGCACGTTTTTTTTTTTTGTTGCACAATTCTCGAGCATTAAAGATGAGAAAATTAATGAAAGTAGGGTCAAAAAGCTGTGCCAAATAAAAGTGCAGCTGCTGCAGAATTCCGCACTCAGACTTTAATTTTGTTGTGTGCTCAAACCAACCGATAATTAATTACAATTGGTTGTTGTGTAAAATGCATTTATCAATTCGAATAAGGAATAATAAATCACACTTAATGCACTCCTGGTTTTTTTTTTTAAGCTACTGAAATCAACTTGATTTTGGGTTTTAATAAAATGTGCAGGATTTTGCCGTGGATTTCTTAATTAAGCCCAACTAACCCTTTATCACCAAATATTTGATACGAGGTATGATAGATTCTAATTTTATTCAGTACATGTTTCAGTTTCAATTTAAAAATCAATTTTCTTATTATTTTTGAAAGTTTCTTTTCAAAAGGCTGCCAAGAACCGAGAGGTAATAAACCATAGATTAGATTTTGTTGTATGTAGAGCTAGATGCTAGATCCCGATAACATATTACAATTACAATGAGTTATTCACCCGATCAACTACAATTAATTTAGTTCACCTACGATTCAACGACGGTGCTTAATTACTGAACCCAGTGCGCAGTGGCCATTCCAATGACATGTATTTGTGCACATTATGAAGAGCATAAGATCATAACCTCACGCCGTTATATTAGTGTAATAACAGGGACTTATCATCAAATGCACGTTCCATTTAATTGAATTTGAACTACAAGTACGCGACAACAATTTGCAATTCGTTGGCTCAACTGGCGCAACGGCAGCTGCCTCGTGTGGGTGTGCACAAGGTGCAAGGTGTCTTATCAGTATACGAGTATGCAACAATAACTGTAAATGTCTTGATTGATGTCGTTGTAATTCGACGACACCCGAGACAAGTACAATACTTGACTGCCGACTAGAACTGAATTCAATTTCACATATTTCTACAAAGTAACGTTTGTTTAGAAAAATTTAATTTCTAAATTTGTATCGTTTTAAAAAAGTCTTTTCTGATTCTACAATATTAATATATTCGTGATCAGCTTGCAATTTTCAATGTGCAAACGATAACCGTTAGTCATCAATATATAAAATTGTTTTTAAGTGTTAACAAACAAATTAAACTTAAACCTCTTAGCCACTCCTTGAATAATAAATATTTAAGTAGATACACTTCAGTAAAGAGTTCTAAGACCATGGAATAACCCAAAAGTTAGAAATTACCACGAACTATAAAAGTTTTTAGCTTATACACATTTATTATTGCCACCTTCAACAAATATTTACCAGGTGTCTGGAGTCGAGTCTGGCAGCTATAAGCATTTGCAAGACTTGATGATGCATTGATTAAGCTAGAAGCAAAACAAAAACCAATGTTGCCTTATTGAGGGTCACAGTGCCATAAATGATTTTCGCTTTGACCAAGTTGCAATAAATACGAAAATGCATTCATCATACACAAAAACGTATAATCGACAGAGCCCATTTCCCATTTGATTTATAAATGCAAGTGCATTCAGTCAGCAATTTTGCCTGATGATTTGCAAATGCAGGCACGCAAAATTGTGCACTTGACGCAGCATTTATTTATATACATACATATATATATATATATATATATATATGTATGTATATATAAAACATTAACATTGCTTAAGGCAGCATAAATCTATTCCGAATTGGGTGCAAAATATAAAAAAAAACGTTTGGCACGTTGCGTCATTGACGCCTCAAAAGGCATTTGATAGGCATTTTCATTGAAATGTTTGCCATTTTTTGTAATTTTAGAATTTAGTTGTATATTAAACTCTAATTGAGATATTGTAGCTTAGCGGAATGTTGCAAATGATTTATAAATAATTTAATGATAATTACATACTACTAATAATCATGGCTAACATATAATTATCGCACATTTTCTAATTCATGCATTTATTTACATGCTGATAAGCATTGTTAACAATAACGAAACATATTTTAATCATATATGCATATAGATCAATTGGTTATGTAATTTAGCAGAAAAGAACACAGCACCTGTAGACCGAAGTCCACCTGCTCATATCAAAATTCAAATTTTAATCAGCTGGTTTTATGTTATCGGACAACTGATGCCAATAAATTTTCCCAATAAAAACGAGTACATTATTAACCAGACAAAATTTTAATGAAAAGTAATATGTCATATTATCGATTGAATAATGATAAAACTCACAGAATGTATCATCTGGGTTTGATTGACAGCATTAAAAGCAACAAGTCATATTTTCTACATCAGTTAGCGGTTTCTAGAATATTGCTACTGTTGATTAATAATCCATTTCGTTGAGTTCCAATTTTAAAGATAGCCCTCGACGCAAACGAAGAGCGATTCAATTAGTGTTAATCAACTTATTTGCGATTGTGACAATGACTCAGAATCGAACAGACGTGCTATATTTGAAATGCCGTTTCTTTGTTTCCTTGCAAAAAAAAACAGTTGTGTTCTAAATTGGAGCAACCTGTTTTTTGAAGATGAGACAGCACAAACCGCTGATGAAAATCGCTGAAAGTAAGTTGAAAGTAAGTTAAAAATAAAATTAATCTACTCGTATATAGGTCTTGTCTAGACACCGGTCTAAATAGACATACACGCCGATTATGCAATGCTTTAACCTTCAGTTATGGTTTGAAACGCTTCGCTGAGCCAAGTTTGTGGAATAAATTTGAATTAGATGCTTAACAACCGACACAAAAGTGAAAACAAAGGCCCACTATTGTAAAATGGCACAGCACATGAAAATCAACAGCATTCAAGTTCAGTGTCAGCGGTTTACAATTTACATTCACCAACGAACAAACGCAAACACGGTTCCACAATAAACACGACACATTCCAAATCCAATTCCACATTCCACATTCACAGATGCCACAATGTTTGTTTTACATCTGTTTTCAATACCCTGTGGCCATGAAATTGGTTAAAGCAAGAGCCATGGTAAAGGCATGTATAAATTAGATTTTCGAATACAGAGATTATAAGCGTAAAATATACATTGCTGAAACATACATTTCAAGTATTTCCCATCCAAGCAACCTTCGATTTAATTTAAACTTTCAGCGGAAATGAATTTGATTTTTATTTGTCTCAGTTTTACCTCCGACGCTCACCCCTCTGACCCTTCCCACACCTTACACCTTACACCTTAGAAACAAACCAGCAACCACAAACAAACACAAATTACACATCTTTAATGAAATACAGAAACTGTTTTGGCTGCAATATCAAACAGGAAGCAATAATTAAAAATAAATGAATCAATTTAAACACAAAGTACTCGGAATCAGTGAAAACACAAACCAAAAAAAAAAAGGAAACTAAATTGTGTTAATTAGGCGAAATTAGTTGGCAAATTAAAATTGTACACAGTTTTGAAATACGGTATCGAATCGATTTGATGCTTTCACGGTGCATTCAACTCTGTATCAATAGAAAGGTGTATAAAAAACAGATGTGGGCACATTTTCACATGGCGTGTCTCACTCTCGAGTGCATTGCTTAGCCAAGTTCAGGCCAGGAGAAAGGCATTGAGCCCAGGTGAAACTGAAAGCCATGAGCCAAAGTGTGAAAGTATCTGCAGCAATTCGAAATGATAGCGCACACTATTCAGGGGACTACCTCAAAAGGTGAAAAAGAGAAAAGTGAGTTTTTGAGTTTGAAATATTTACAACACAAGACAAAAAAAAATATTGTAAGTTTAATTCAAGAATATCTATAATAATTATGAGGTATATGCGATATTTTAAATGTCTGATTTGAACAACCTTTTATATTAGCATTCTCATAACATATATATAAAATATATTATTTAATTGTATTAGCACAATTAAAAATCAAACAAATATTAAGCAAGCTCAGAATATAATTTTCACAGATATCTAATTTCAATGAACGGCGAAGTGAACTTTGTTAATATTTGATTTAATTTGTTGTGTTTATTTGATTGATTTAGATTGATTGATTTTTTAGCATCAGAATTTTAGCATATATTTACCTAATTATTAAATGATTGATTTTATAGTTTATGGCTTTTGCATTTGCTTACGAACCGAAATGCGAACAACAAAGGAAAAACTGATTGTTTGCGATCGATACCGCAATGAGGCGTATGCGTATTTTATTACGGGAATTAGGCATTCCAGCCACGCGTATTCAGCTTTGTTTTCAGCGCATATTCATATTGTAATTCAGGCAAATGCGAGACCAGCACATCAGCATTCTTGCATTTTCCCATTTCGAATGCAAATTTAGCGCACGATAATTTCAAACAGTATACCCTGTACCCATGCCCAATGGGTAAGCTGACTATTATAAAGTTGTGCAAATATACAGACAAGTAACTAGCAGATGGCCGTATTTCCTTTAAAATTCTTGATAACTTAATAATACCCAAATCAATTACCATTTATATAATAGTTATTACCAACCAATGTTATATTTCTTGATCATATTTATTCATCATATTGTTAAACTGTAGAAATTTAAATAATTTTTAAGAAAGGTAAAGACTCGGTATCTGTCAGTCGAGATATTGTTAACAAAGACTTATATCGGGCACGGACGCGAGAAGTTGAGGGGCTTTTGCGCTTTTGCGCAGCACCTTAAAAGTGTCAACAGATTTGTCGACGCACTGGAAATGAAATAGCATTTGCCCTGGGATCGAGCGGATAGCTGCGGCGCATTTGGGTCAGCCCCCACTCAACAACCAATAACTGTCTCACAGATCGTGTGCAAATTATACCCTATTTTTGTGGCTATGCGCACACAGAGTATCAATCTTTGGCGCAAAGAAACTAATTATTTTGAATACTAATATTGATATTTAATATCTTATCTACATCAAGATCCGTCAATCATTTTCCGTGTGCTGTATTCATAAGTTCTCAAGCCATATGAATATTTATTAGAGTTTTTAGTGTGACGATTGTTATAAAATATTTTCTACAAGTCACAACTATTATATATAATATATATAAATCTATAAGTCTATAATTTATATTTTTCATTTAAATGTTCGCATTATTTGAATTATATATGCTTTTCAAGTATCCGCACACCTAATTTAAAAAATATTAATTGAGCAACTTTGAAGTAAGTGAAAATGAAATCAATAATAATATAAATACTTTAAAGCTATAAAGTTTAATAGACATTGAATTCTTTTTAAACGACATTCATTAAAATAAACATTTATTTACGCCATTCAAAGGCTATTACAAGTAATTGCGAGCACAGGGTATCTCGAGGTTAAGCAAAATCACATAAGACATTATTTGTTTTACTATTTTTTTTTTGCGAGTGGAAAACAATAAAAAATATTTATGGCATTTTGTTGTGAAGCGTTGCGGCGGGCCTTGTAATGTAATTATGCCAAAATCGTTCCAGTTCCGGTTGAATGAGGCGCAATTCGCAAAGCACTGAAAATTGCGAAAATCTCACAAATCGTTAAATGTTTACATTTTAGCGCAAATATCTTGCCAAGCAAAAGGTGGAAGGTCAGACACATGCACATGCACACCACCAATCACCATCCTACCCCTACCTTTCCCCTATCCCTTTCTAGACGACGGGTTATCAAGCTTTTGCATTTTTATGAGCACGAGCGCAATCAAAAGTCAAAGCACTGCTGGGGATAGCCTCAGGTTGTGGTTGGACCCTTAAACGTGGGCACCACAGAGCACAAAGTGCATTCACCCAGATATACAGCTCCAATATATGCATCAGACCGGGCACGAGGCGGAATGGGGGGAGATGTGCAATCTCACTCACGTGCAGACAAACAAAAGCGTGGAATACAAAACGCTTTTGTTTGCTGCACTTCATTGCATTCACTCAAGAGCAAGGAGTCACCACAGGCGAAAGAGTGAAAAGGAGTCGCAGCAGTAAAGTAAAGAATGAAAAGAAAATTGTATATGAAGAGAAAAAAAAACCCCTGCACGACTAAGAGATGCCCAGTAGCATAGAGCAGAGACTTCAGAAAAACAAAATGGCCTAGATTATTTAAAAATTATAGTAATATATAGTAATATAACTAGAAGGCACATCCCGCCTTCGTTCGCTCCAATATTTGCAGAGAATCAAATACTACAACGAAAACAAACCCAAAGACGCTAATACGCCAATTGGCGGACTCCGCTTAAACTTCAGCTGAATATCCCCAAACTTATCGTTAACTACAAACGAGCGCCAAAACCATAAAAGTTATACAAGCTAACTGCAATAATAAAACATAGAAGAACAAAGGCTTTGATATCAGATTTATTAATAAAATGTATTAAAATGGAGCTAAATTTATTAGATCAATTAAAAGATTGCTTACGAGCCACAAAACACTTATTAAATCTACAAGAAAGCTATTTTTAAATTTTCATTCTAAAAAACAATCGAAAACACTAGTTTCTAAAGCTATAAAAATTGAACTTTAAGGCCACCAGCAGTATTTCAAATGAAAACAAATAAATAAGTGAAAATTAAAAGCTTTTCCGAGTTGTTTGTAAGGCAGATTAGGGTATGGAAATTCAATGTTTTAATGATAAAAAGGCGTTTCAATATTGTAGCTATATCTTAGGGATACTTAGTTTATTTTTCGTTGCCCAAGAACTTTTACTGTGCAAACTCGATATACGCCTGATTTACGATATTACATGCAGCTGGCTGGCAAAGAAAATGAAGGCCATGCCGAAAACCAAAGGCATGGTTTTTCCTCAGCAATTGGCCGCCATGTGGCAGCTGCGAACTTTATGGGCAAACTTGTTAAGCAAACAGAGCAACACTCAAATGCAGCGGAGCCTTGGGATAAGCGCGTTAAAACTTGGTCTGCGCGCAACGGATGCATAAGGAAAACTCAAGAGTTGCCACAGAGAGAAAGAGACGGTGGAAAAAGACAGAGAGTGAGAGAGAGAGAGACTGCTGCACTATTGGGTTAGCTTGTGTGGGGCTGGTCCGTATTGTAATTAGTTGCACTCCACACGCTGCAGGCTGAGCTCTGTCTCCGTATGGTATATATGTGTGTGTGTTGTGTGTTTTATTGCCCGTCTTGGTGAGTGTGTGTGTGTGTGTGTTTGTGTTTGTCTGTTATCGGCTGCCCAATAAACTGGAGGCTGCCTTGCACTTTATGGTTTGCATCATTAAATATTTAAAGAGCTTTGTGTAACAAGATTTGTTTATGCTGCAGCCATGTTTTCCGTTCGCTACCCCCCCTCGCCTGGCTGCGGGCAACACTACTAAAAGTCTCATCACACAGGCACAATGTTGTTCGGTTAGAGCACATAATTGCATATTTATAAGTGCCGTCGTCGTAGACGCGACAACAAATTAAGCAACATAACCAGCCACTCTTCGAAGCACGCCCTCCCCTCCCTATATACAACTTTATGTTGAATCTTGGCTTTTAGGCATTTTGCTCCATTGTGCTTAGCAATTAGTGGAGCATTTTTGTGTTGCCAGCTGGCTTGAAAACTTTGCGCTTCAATTGAATAACGTTGGGTTGCCGCATAGAACAGAGACGTTGGCATTCACTTGTGTGGAAGCCGCAACTGGAAAATTGATTTAAGGGCTCTCATGTCAAGTTGCAAGAACTTTTGTTGCCATCGAAGCTTTGTCATGGTCATGGATAAGTCCACAATGAGCGCTGAAGAACACTAGAAAACTGAAGCGTTTTCCGTTTTCATGGAAAATGAATTCGATTACCTTTCGAATGTATATATGTATATATACATATATATATATATATAAATATATATATATATATATATAAATATATAAAAATTTCTATGGAATTATTGTCTACTTAAGCTGTGCCAAAGAGTATAAGAAGATCTATACACAATATTATTAGGCATATAGATATGTATAAGTTGCTTATGATATTAGATATATTTTTTTATTTGAATATCCCACTCAACTCTAAAAATAAACAGAAATAATTACATGCATATAGCTTAAATCGCTTTTTCACATTTTTCACTGACTTTGACCTAAAAAGTAATCTACACAAACAAAACAACAACACAGTAAAGATTATAATACGAAACAAAGCAGAGAATTCCCTTAAAGCGCCAAACAAATTGAGTAGTTCATGAGAAAATGTTTTGCCTGTTACATTTCAGTCCCAATTATTTGTTAACATTTCAATTGCAAGCATTTAAAGTTTGATGAATTATTATTATTTTTTGCTTTTGAATATTTTATAATAACGAAAGGTTGAGTTTTTATCCACAAATTAAATGATGTCATTTTAGCAACGAGCAACGCAAAAATTGCATTTCGTTGCGTAGCAAATACGAAAAATCAACCGTAAATCGATAAAAATCCAAAAGCAATTGTTGATTTTACACATTTATATTGTAATCAAAAAAATTTCACGGAATATCAATTAATGGGTCAGTCAATGGGCGTGGCATGCAATTTCAATTGAAAATGTGAATATTGTATGCAATTTTCAATACATTTGATGGCATTCGATGTGCGCTTAATGGAAAAACAACAAACCACAAAAACACACACTAAGGCACCTAAAAAAACAAAGATAAAATACAAATGTAAAGCATCTAAAAGCTACTGTCTGTGCCAATATGATTAACTACAAATATTTAATTAAAAAAACATTTGTGATTCACACGAACAAACAAACAAAATACTTAAACTCTGCTCAACCACTTTGGCTGACTAGCAAACTCTCAAACACTTGTCTGCTAATTCTCCCAGAGAACGTTATCAAATATCAATTTTGTTGCTTTCGTCATGTTTTTGTCTTGAAATGTTTAGAGTATGTGATAGTTTGGAAACAAAATATCTCTGAGAAGTTTTAATCACTTTGTGAGGGTATAATTTCAATGTGAAAATCAAGCCACAATCGACTTTAAAATTTTGAATGTAGTAGCACTCGATTTTAAATATTGGATAACTTTTGACATATGATATGACTCTGGGAAGATGTGAAAGACTTTTTGAGGGTATAATTTTTAGTATACCATTCGAATCAGAATCGCGATTTCAAATTTAAATGCTATATTTATCTAGAATCGCTAGCCTGGAGTTGCTCTAGGATATGTTCATTTAAGAATGAAACCTAGACAGGAAAATCAATTATCGATATGTATGAGCAGCTGTTACAAAGCTTGTAATACCTTCTAGGTGCATATTGCCGTCTTGATTTATATAAGTCAAACAATAAGTCAGAGATAACGAAGTGTTGTTGGAAAATGTGTGCGAAATTACTATGCAAATATTGTGTAATGCAAGGTGCTGAAGTAGTAAAGCTTGTCAACTGCTCGTTTTCCTTTTTTTTTTTTTGTTTTTTTTTTTGCAGTAACTCGCTGAATAAATACAATTATAAGTCTTAGAATAGAGTTAGGGTACTTCATGCTGACTACTTAGGCAGCAAACCGGTCTTAAACCGATCCGGTCTGAGCCCGTAATCCCAGTTTGTTTTCCAACTCTGAAGCTTACCGAGAACCATACAAATTGCCAAAAATAATAATAATAATTGACCGTATCTGAACCGAAATGTTTTTACTTTATTTTGAACAGAATCGAATTTTTGTATGAAAGGCAATGAATCAATAAGAAACATATTATTTTACGCAAAGTGATTTTTGTGGTTTTAAAGTGCATTTTTTTATTGATGCATTACTTACCAAAAGTGAATAAACAAAATATATTCAAGTTGAAAACAAAATTGAATTAACCAATTTTCGATCCGTATACTGGCAAAGATATACACGAACTGAAACGTAAGACACTAATTCGAACCGTTAATCAAACCCAGGGATAAATAAGTTGTTGTTAAGCTGCCTTGTTGGCTACTTAACAATAAATAAATACATTAAAGCGCCTGCCTTTGTACCCACTCTAATGGAAGCGGTTGCGGCTTTATTCAATTCATTAACGAAACTTTTGCTGCAGAGTCACAAGTTTGCTTTTAATGGAAATGAATTTCACATCAAATATGGAAAAACACGCGAAACAGCAGTTTTTTTTTTCATATTCTTTGATTAAAAATGCAACAAGCGCTGTGAGCAGAAACAAATGCGAGTGATTTAAGTGTTGGAGCTCGACTATACTATACCCTGTTTCCCTGCATCTTACTTATGCAAAATTGTAGATATTTAAGCATTCAAATATGCCAAATTTAGAGATTATATCTATTGCTGGAATTGAGTTATCCATAAAATGAAATAAACTTGATTGTTGTAGCCAAATTTAAAGTATATCTTTTGTATAACATCGGCAACTATATAGCCAACTATCTTATACAACAATTAACATTTAACTATATAGTATTCATTCATTCAGACAGAGTATGCTTATCAATATTACACTTTATGGGCGACGGGATCTCTGTAATCACTTGCATAACAATGTCAAAGATGACTCCTTCTGCTGCCTGTTTTAATGATACCTTTCTTATACATATTTAATGGCTTCAGGGTATTAATATATATAACTTAAAATGGAATTTATTATGAGCAAAAGAACTGCAAAAACGTTTGTGTGTGTGTGTGTGTGTGTGTGTTTGCGAGTGTGTGAAATGCTTTAAGTACGTCAACAGTTCAAGAGCTATGAAATGGCCTGCTGCGAAAAGCTTATCCGCAGAAAAACAAAAGAAGAATGTTTTAGTCGAGAGAGCTCGACTGAGAGATACGTTGAAGCCAACGCTGTACGAATCACGTCTGAGATACTCATATCTGTTTGCTATTTATGTTCTCATTACACTTGATAATGAAATGTTGACAGTAGAACGCAATATGCACAATTCTGATGGTTATATGCTGGAAACTGTAGCTCAAAATGCTATCGGTTATCGTGATATAATTATATATCGATAGTGCTATTATTGAGCAACTAAAAAAAACTTGATCGGCACATACGAGGTGTGTTGAAAAAGTATCGCGAATTTTGTGTTTTTTTCAGATAGGTATATACCAAATTTAAAATCTATATCTCATAGCTAATCAACATAAGATTTAAATATGAATTTCCCATTTTTTGTTCATTCTTATTATCCTCAACAACGATTTGGCGTAGTGGAAACTGTGTAGGTGCACAATCTGGCAGCTTTGGCTAGTTTAGAAAATCATTTTCAACACACTCAGTTACACACTCACTTACACACTTACACACACATAAACATCGGCTGGTTAAACGTGATCGCGAGTGAAAGCCAAGTGCCAAGAGCGAATGTCAAACGCGGACAGCGGCTTTCTTTAGTCACGCTCACACACACATATACATACACACACACACACACATACACACACACACGCACACGCACACAGATAGCTGTGGTCGAGAGAGCTGAAAAATGCATTTGTTTGAATTTGGGACTGAGAGCAATGAGAAATGAGAAATGAGTAATGGTTTCTGGCAAACAGTTGCAACAAAAGTGGGTCGACGTCGCCAGGCAGCCAGCCAGGCAGGCAACCAGCCAGGCAGCCAGGCAACCAGCCAGGCACAACAACAACAACAACAGCAACTCGTAATTGAGACCAAAAAACGGGCAGCAGTTTGGTGAAATGTGCGCTAAATGCAAGAAGTATGATGATAAATGGAAAGCGCTTTTGCCATTGACCGAACATATTGTTGCGAAAAACAAGGTCAAAAAATTGGCAACAGCTATTGCCTGAATGATACGCACACCCATCGCCGCGATAAGATACGATATCTGCAGATCGGTTTTTGGTTAAGAACAGAAAAAAAAGCACATAACAAATAAACGACTTGCGACTGGCAACATGCGACTTGCGACTTGAGCACATCTTGTTTATCTGGCTAACTTTATTATGAGCACATAATGGGGCGCGTCTTTTGGACACAGTCAAAATAAACGAGTATTTCGTATAAGTTGCTTGTTTATATGGGGGGTGTTCGCGATAAGAATATTCATTATTTCAGTATTCTATTTGCACGTTTAATAATGCCATATAAATAGCTTTGTGACTTGCCCACCGGTTATCATTTTGTGTTGTTTCGTTCTCATTAATAATGAACAACAAAAAAACAACTCTCCTTATAATAATTGTAATTACAGTAACGCTTTCAATTTGCATTTAGTAAATGTTCGAGTTAATTAAATTATGTAAGGGCTTAAGAGAGTTAAGTTAAACACCTGCCAACAAGGAAGTAGTCGTGCAATGACATTAAGGCCAACCAGAATTGATGCATCCGTTAAGCAAAACCAACAAAATAAAAACTGAAAGGCGCATTGCGCATTACATCTTCGCGACTTGTGCCACAATAAATTGTTTACGGTGCAAAGATGTTTTATGAATTCGCCACGACTGCTAGATTGTTAATCGTGGACATTAATTCTGCTTAGCATCTGACTGTCTTTCCTTAAAACAAGTTTATTTTTATTGATGTTTACGCCCAGCGTTGAGCAGCGGGAAATCTGCGTTTTCAATTTGTGTGAAAAGTTGTACCGCTGCACTGAACAAAGCAAGTGATAACAAAAATAAATTTCTAGAGATCATAAAAGTCAGTATGGCAAAAATATAATGAAGGAAGATAACTTTTTTAATAAGATAAATGCATTTTCTGATTTATTTTTATCACTTGTTAAGCTTCCATTTTGTTTTAATTTATAAGCACAAGCTTTAAGTAAAGAGCTTAACAATCATTTTTAAGTAGATGTAGCTGCGGTTAGAACAAATTAGAAGTTGTAAAGAATTTTATGTTTGAAATATTATTTATATTCTCAGCTTTAAGTTACTTTCTTGTCATTTGAATTTCATTGTGCCGCGATTATATACAATTTGATAAGCTGAACTTTATATAATTCAAAGCTAAATAAATGTGCTCATTAAAACTGCTGCTGATTATTAATAAATGTTATATCAATAAATGCTCGCGTAATAAATTCTATTCTTAACAGCACAGTCTTATTTTCGTTATTAATATTCATTTATACAATTTATACAAAGTCGTGTATATTATATACACAAGCTGTCGTAACAACTTATCGAACAATCGTATCTCAACACCAAAAGCACCCGCACATCATAAATCGAGAAATTAATAGAAAGCTTACAGTAATTGTAAATTATGCTAATAATAATAATTGGGAATTTGAATTCTATAAGCGCCTTAGCCAGAATAATAAATATCAGCAAGCAGTAATAATAATAATAATAAAATACAGAAAAAAAAGCTCATTATTAATGACGCAAAAAAGAAAAAAAAGCAATAATTATAATGCAAACATATCAATATACTCCGATTATATAGATGTGTGTCTGAGTATTTGCATTGATTCAAAGCACACATGGGGTATATAAGAGTATATAGAAGCATAAGCCGAGTCTGGAAATGGTAATATGTGAACAAAAAATAAAACTGACAGCTAAAAGCAAATAGTGAATAGGCAACAGTTGCTAAAAAAAAACCACAAAAAGCAACAACGTCAAAATAAACAAAACAAAGCAAAACAGCTGTAAATAGTTAATGTTACCAACATCTTCGACAATGGGCGCAGCAGCCGCTGCGGTGAAGTGTGTGTGTGTGTGTGTAGAAAACTTCAAACCAATTGGCAACGCCGTGCGGCTTTTTTTTTATTTATTTTTATTCGCTCTTTGCTTGGCCAACACGCGAAAACCCGTTTTCAAAGTTGACGCACTTCACAGACGGCTACAACAACAACAAAAACAACAGCAGCAAAATTGATAACAACAACAACAAGTACTGGCAACAAAAACAGCAACAAGCAAGACCATTAAACCGAAAAATAAGCAACAATAATAACAACGACAAACAAAAACAGCAACAACAACAACCAAACTACTTTGAGGTTAAAATGTATAATTTTTTTGACTTCGTTTTTTATTTTATTTGTTTATCTTGGTATCTGAGCTCTCTACCGCCCTCGCTCTCGCTCCCGCTCCCGCTCCGGCACCCATTAGCGGGCAAAATATGTTAGTTTGACTAACCGACTGACTCTGTTTGAACTGTCTGGACGCATTTTGGCCTACCTGTTGATTTGGTCATAACTTTTGAGAAACCTTCTTTTTTTTTTGCTTGCACTCGTGCCGTGCTCGGTTTATTGCTTCGCTGTCTTCTTTGTGTGCTGTCAGCTTTGGTTTGTTTTGTTTGTTTACTACTCGCTCTTCTAACCTTATTTTTAGCACTCGAATGTAAACAAATGCGGACGCCATTTTGGATTGTTTATATGTGAGGGGAGCAGTGTGTTCACACCGTGATTACATATTTATTTTACGCCATTTCCATTAGCACATACACCCACAACACACACACACACACACACATATATATATATATATATGTATATGTATCCGTAAATTAGAGATATTAAATGGACTTGACGAAAAAAAACATACACACTCCGTCAACATCTCTGCCGGCTCCGACAGCAGCAGCTTAATGCCAAAATTGACCTTAGCGAGTCGGGGATTAAGATGCAAAAAAATAAATAAATAAACAAAACCAATAATATCTGAGAGATACATTTGTGCAATGCTAATGAGCGTTAATAAGATACACACCAAAACACACACACGCTTTATCAACTGTTAACTGCGGTTCACTTAGCAAGGAGCAGCATACGAGTACATCTGTAAATAAGTACATCGAACGGATTCATTTGAAATCAGTTGATCATTTGATCAGCCGCTTACAATTTGCATATTCTTAACTGGACAGTTTGTGGAATCTCATTAACTTATCAGTTATATATATAGTTATAAGCCTGCATATATTTTATACGAGGAAAAACCGTAATCTTACATATTAAAAATGACCTGCCAGACAACTGGCAACCAATCAGCTCACATCTACATAAATTGAATTATTAATTGAAAAATATATGCATATAATACCCATATAATACCCATAGCAGTCAAAATACTTGAAAAATGTTACAAACAAAAAAATTTGAAATTGTTTTCCAGATGCTTCGATTATCAGTAGTGCATATTTTAACACCATAAAATGAGCCAGATTATTATGGAATGCATTTAGATAAGCCAATAAGTAACTATTGTATTATTTTGCCCAATAAACCTTTAATTAACACGTTCAGTTTTGAGTACTTCAACTATTTTCGTTAGCAATACAAGTCGAAGATAAACAAAATAAATATGTAAAATATATCAAAGAGTAAAATGATGCAATTTGCATTATACCAAGCATTTTTATTTTACTATTTTATTTGGACAGATATGTGTCAAGTTTTATCAGAATTTATAGCTTAGAAAGTGTGTCTAGAGCATGTCGCTGCAGCGAATCGACTTCTTATGATGATCAAGAATATATATATATATATATATGTATATTTATATACAATTATATACACACATTTCCAAAAAACTAAAATACACTCGAAAAAAGTAAGCATATCTTTAAAATGAAGAAATATAATGTCATGAAGCCGTCTTCTAGAAAAGTCAGTCGTCGCCTGATTAATTTCCGATTTAAAAATCAAATGAATCTCAGATGATGTTTTCTCATTTTCTGCGCTGCCCTCAAAGCAAACGAACAGCTCGCGATTGTTGTTGTTGTTGTTGTTATTGTTGTAGTTAATTTTGTTGTTATTGTTGTTGTGCAGGTCGTGTCGATTTGTTTAGCTTTTGTTTATTTTTACATTAAACACGAGTCGAGCTCAATTTGCTGTTTTTTTTTTGTTGTCTAGCTATTTGTAAATATAATTAAAGGGCTTTTCTGATCAACCCACAGACAACAACTCATTCACCTTGTGTTTGGCTTTCGACTCGGCCCCGTTTCGATTTGTGTGGAATAAATCGAATTGAATTTGTCCCTCTTGTGGTTTTCTAATTGACAATGTGACTGCAATTATCAATCAACGCCAAGTAATCAATTAAATCACACTATTTGATGATATGCCACTGGTTAATTTCACGGAATAAAATTTTAAAAAAATAAATAAATAAAAATGAATAGTAGCCAATTTGGTATTTTGAATGATTATATTATAGAAGTTTCTCGTTAGTATTTTTTAATCAACAAGTTACTATTTTGATTATGAATTAAAAGAAAAATTATTGACAAAGAAATATTGTATACAATTAATTGTTTGTCAAAAACGAGAAGCTGGTTCAGGCTGACTAATTTTCCAAAAAACAATCGCATTTTAATCACAAATATTGTGAACACACTCGAAATTCATAATGAGCTTGCTCAGAGTGAATCATTTATTAGAAGCGTCTCGACCACATTCGGCTAGGGGAATTTTCAGTCAATGCCACAAACAAAATGCTGAGAAACATTCTCACAGTTATGGCGTCTTTTTTAAATTGATTTTCCTAATACCAAAGAATGTAATTACGATAAAAATTCATAGAAATTCCATTAATGAGGTGGGGGCGAGTCCATTTAAGTGCACGTTTTTGGCTGACTGTCAAAAGATTCGGCGAAAACAAAATACAAAATACGGAAATATATAAAAATGTATTTTGCATAAATAGATTTCGACAAACAATCAAAATGGAAACATTCAATGGCAAAAAGTAAACACAATTTTCAACGCAATTGTAATCAGAATATAAAATAGCTTCAACTGATTAACATTATAACAATTAACAAGTGAAGAGTGCAGCAGCAGCTGGCGCCAGTTGTATGTGTGTGTGGGGGGTGAAAGGGGAGGGTGTTCTGCCAGCATTTGTGGGGAGGGGTTGAAGGGGTCGCAAACTGGTCGGGGGTTCATGTGCAATTATTGCACTTTGAGTGGCTTTTAAAAATATCACGAGCATTAAATATGTAATTTAAAAGGCAGCCATATATAAATATAGTGTACAAGTGTACAATGTTGTATACTCTATACAAATGTACTCCCAAACACTCACACACTCAAACACTCACGCTCACCATATTCAAATTCAATGTCAACAACTGAACGCTGGACCCCAAGCAGTACACCAAATTTGAAGCTATTCATTTACAAACAAAAATACATATGCATATACATAGAAAAACAAAAGGGCAAATGATTCCGCAGTTTTATATTTGTTTAATTTATTCACAGCTGAGTAAAATTATAATGATTGTTTTTGAAGCGAAATTCGCATTAAAAAAGAAACAGAGAAGCCCGCGTTATTTTGGCTAATCTGGCAACGCTGCGCTGAGCGCAAAAGATTTAAACTGCTGCAAGGTGAGTTGTTTTTGTTATTGTTGCTGTTTTTGTTGTTTTAGCTACTTAAACCATAATGAAAATTTATTATTGCTTAAAACGTACACTTTTGGTTTTGCTGGCTCTTTTTGTGTACTTCATTTTACACTTGAGTTGCGTTTGTTTGCACACATTCTCAAACCGAAATTGTATATTTTTTTGTTGTTGTCGAACTGATTTGTTGGCGCAAAGTCAATTAGCAGACTTTATTTAAATACTATGGCTACAGTTGCACTCACATTCGCACTTTACATATTATTTATTTGTATTTTGACCAACAAAAAAAAAAATAAAGAAAAAAACGTGCTAAAGCAACAACACGACTGAAGGCGCACAGCTGACGCCTGTTTTTGTGAGAGCGGCTCTCCCAGTTTCGCTCAATAGAGATGGCACAACTGCACAGTGACTCCGATGAATATCAGCTAACAAGAGCTGTGACTATTATTTCGCATGCATATAAATTACAATGTAATTTGTAAGCAATTTTGTTTCTTTTTAGTCGCATCTAATTGGAGAATTTAAATCATTTAATTATTTTATTCGTTCGTTTTGTGACATGTATGGTGTATGTTAACTGTGACTAGGATTGAGTAACAATATCTCCGCTCATCTCTAGCTGCTTCTCTTGCTAAGCAAGTAGCACAAGCTGAGAAAGAGAGCTGAGTATTTGCGTTTGTCTTCGTCGGCCATTGAGACAAAATGAAACACAACAAAAATAAAAAATACAAAATCAAACAACACAAGTTTTGCAAGCGCAACGAGTATAAAAAAAGAAGAAAAAACTGGCAACTGATTCGACGGTGATGACGACATTTACCTATTTTTTTTTTGCTGTTAGCAGGCTTAAATTTTAAACACAAAAAATTAATTAACTTACATTTCTCCTTGTCGAAGTTGGTTGCTGCTGTTCCACTTCCACTTCGAGTCAAAATGAAAAAAACAAAAATAAAAACACAAAACACAAACACACAGCGCAAACACGAAGAGAAAGAGAAGTTGACGCTGGCAAAAATTTGGTTTTCCCTCTTTTTTTTCGAGCTCTTTTCTCGCTCAGTGTTTGTTGCTGCTGCTGGCTGCACTTTCACCGCGCCTCGCAGCGTTTTTCACAATTTCACGTGTTTTCTCTATTTAGATATTTGTATAAAATTTTCAATTTTTTTTCATCAAATTATTTTACATGATTTTAATTTTGCTAGGGTTAAGCAATAATATTTTTTAGCACACACACGCGTACAAAATAAACAGACCACGCACACACACACACTATTAAACACGCATACACACAGCCATGCAGCACTCAAGTACATGGATTTGTTGCTGCTGCTGCTGCCTGCTGCTTTTGCTTTTGTTTTCTTTCTTTGTTTTGGCACTCGCTCATTCATCCAATTAGACTAAGCGCCCATCATGTACACAACCGTTGCCGTTATTTGCAAGCTTTGCTTTCTTTTAATGCGTATGCGAATGCGCTGTTGCATTGGCTGTACGCAAAAAACAATGCGAAAGATAATTTGTGTTTTATTTTGAACGATTTTGGTCGTCGTCAGCACCGCGTCTTGCTCGCCCGTTCTTCCAATTGGAACTGAGCGTACTGCCAGTTGGCTGGGAGTGAGCGACGGCGACGGCGCACTGTTCAATTGGCCACGACCAGCCAACAGTGATGCCGGCTATGCCGTTTTCCCGCAAAATATTGCTATTTTTAGCCGGTAACTAGCCATAAAAAAGTTAAAAAACTAATCGAGCTAGGCCAATAAGTTTTTTGCATGCTCAATTTAAATAATTAAACTTATAATAAATGTAAAAATATATTATTTACAATTCAAAAAGTCTCAATAATAAGTGAATAATTTTTTTAAACGATTATTTGGCTTGATAATAGCGCGCAAAACTGAAAGAGGCAGCCAGATATGAGAGCGTCGTCATGGAGCCCTTTTTGATTCTTTATACTTTGTACTGAATGACTGCATTTTAATTAAATTTAATATTAATTAATATTATTCGACTAAAATAAATTAAAAAAAGACATCAAGCACATTTGCAGATATCGATTAATGCGGAACACTGTCGTTCAACGAGAACAACAGTTGTGCAACTGTTGGCATGACCTTGGCTTTGGATGTAGCATACTTTTAGGATGGCCTTGCAAATGGTCAAGTTGAAACTCGTTGAGCGAAGGCCTCAAGCTATATTTTTTGTTGGGTAAAAAGCAATTAGATAAGAGAAGTAGTTAAATATTTAAACAACTGCTTTTGATGCTGTTTAAGCCCTCACGGCGTCTTTTAATTAGGTTCATTACGGCTTTACGAGCTTTGCAATAAAATCCATTAAGGCTCATCAAATGCGTTCAACTGTAAATCTCAGATATGAACAGAAAAGTTAATCCCAAAAGCAGCTTTTTAGCTCTGGAAGCAAACTTAATTTCACACCACTTCGCTTGGCTATAATAATTGTAAAAGATATATATAATATAATATTTAAATAAGGCAGGCATCCTGACGAGTGTTGCTGCAATTGGTGCAATAAAACTGAATACTGATAAGACAACATCAACACGGACTGCTCGGAAAGAATTATTTTGTTGCTATCAAGTTTCATTTGTTGCGCTGTGCTGATTACCAACCCCACCTACCCTCTAACCACATAACCCAACCACCCTGCCACCCGGCATGGACGCAACGTTAAAGTCAAGTCGAAATAAAAGCAGCAACACTTGCCACAGCAGCAAAGGCAGCTCCTGTTTTTTCAATGATGATGACAGCAGCAACTTGCTGCAATAATGATGCCTTCACCAAAGCCCCATGCCTAAACAGCTTCTTGCACGACGCACAGTGGATCAAAAAACACAGACACTTTTCTTCCTTAGCTGGCAGCTCTAGTTGCTATCGGTTCTATCGAGCACAAGAAAAGCCTATCGATAACCTATTATAAATCATAACAAAAATGATAATAAATTAGTATTCAGAGTAGAAAGATTTAAAGTGGAAATAATGACGTGCTTGTAAAACACCGCATGGAACATAGAAATTAAATTGATAACTTTTTTTGTTTGTAAATCAATGCTAGTAAAACACTAAGTTGGCCCCACTGTAAATCGGTTGTCATGCTGTTCATTAAAGATAGAAAAAGTGTTGCTGACTTATAATGAGAGCAAAGCTTGAACAGAAATTTACGGCAAGCAACGCGTTAAGTGACAGCCAGAGACAGCAGGAGCGGCTGCTGAAGAGGTGCAAAGAGGGGGAGGATGCTGGGTGTCGGGTGCGGGGTGAAATTACAGAGAAATGGACTCACCGCATTCCAGAGATAAGGATATAAAGAAGGGGGAAAAAAAGATATATAGAGAGAGAAACTTTTCTTATTTAAGCTCAATGACAAACAGCAAAGTTCGCTGAATCGAATTTTCAACTGGCTCAACTCATAAAATATGCACATTTTAATTTGCAGCTAACGAAACGACGCTCTTCAACCTTGCTTCAAAGTGCGGTCCCAACTTTAATTGCCTCCGCAAAGAAAATCTAAATTGAGAACCGAGCAACAATGCGAAGCTGACAAAAGGCACTCCAGGTTGAATGCAGTCCGTAGGACATAAAAAAAAACGCAAATTAAACGGGGAACGGGACACATCTGGAAGCAGCTCAGCAACTGCCGACTCATAGATGACAAAGCCGTCCACCGTCCATAGATAAAATACAACCAGATTGCAGTCTACTCTCCCCCAACAACTGCCACGACACCTTGTAAGCGTTGACATCGCATCAACACAACTAATCCCAGGCATTTACTAAACGATGGACACATCAGAAGAGCAGAAAATCCTTGACCAGCCCAGTTCTGTTTACTCCCTTCCCCATCTGGCTCCTGATTGCAGCGACTCTGCTTGCAACATACATAGAAGGGAAGTTCCCCTTTTATTTGTTTTGCTTTCGTCTGACTTATGTGAGGGTCTCCGAATCTTTCAACAAAATCTGTATAGGAACTGTAAGGCAATAATCCTAAAAATCGAAGCATCGAAATCAATTTCGTGAATAGTATAAATGCTTTCGAAAATCTTGTATTTATTTCTACTTTTGAGCAATACTTTATCTAGTAATCAATTTCGTAATTTTTACACATAAAAAACAAATAATACATTTATAATACATGAAATGTAATGCAGAGAAAGTTTGGTAGAATTATTTATAAATGTATCTGATACGGTTTAATATGAGTAACAATATGCTTTTGCCCTAAAGTGCCGTGCAAATAAACGTTTTTAATTAGTGAACATGAGTTGCTCATGTTTCAAGCGGACAAAGTGCGTCAATTTATTTCAAGCCCCACCCTTCTAAACGGGCAGGTTGAATCACATTTTACCCCCTTCGTTATTAGTGAAGCTTAAATTATAGCTGTATCGCTTTCAAATAATATATCTATGTACACTAATTGGAGCTCGTAATGCCCATTCATCGATCTGTGTGATTTACGCGTATAACCAACAATTTAAATTATGACGCATACGCGCTGTGGACGCCCTGCTTTCAGCTGCATGTGAATTATATTTAGTACTTTTAGATAATGGCATTATATTTATAGATGAAAAGCAAACTTTTCGCTGGCAAACTATTTTCACAATTAATATTCACTGACAAATCGATAACATCTCAGCGCTGTAAATCGATAAGCCATTTGCATTATTGACCGCTGATAACCGATCTCAAAGATTTTGGCTGTGTTAAATATTAAATTCCTTTAGGATAGAGATTGATCATTTGAGATTGCCATGACCACTGGGAGCACTGTCAAACCGATAACTCCTCGATATATGTTGCGCTGTATATCGATAAAAGCTTTAAAATTCTATCATTTCAAAACTGAAATCAATCTTGATTCTGACTCACTCAATTTTCATGGGCCATTACTAATATGGTCTTTGAAGCAGTTGAGTCACGTTCCGCCCACTAACGAGCTCTGCCAGCTGCTTTACAACTGTTCTAACACTTGGCAAGAAGTCATTCTAAAAAGGTACTTGCTATTTCTGTGTCAGCGCCGATAAAAGAGTTTAAATTATTCCCGGTGACTGGTCGCTGCCAAAGCCTGTGCTGTGTCTTGCAAAGGTCAAATCCTGCCGTTGTAACCCGACCTTGACTGTGACTGTGCCATTTATGTGACAGGTATAATTGGTAATTGGTTATATAATGCGAGTGCAATCATTGGAGCGTTTAATTATTTGCAGTGTTACGCTTACAACACTAATTGAAACGTTTGTCAGCTCGGAAAGGCATTCGAATAATGTAATACTTGTGGAAGATAACAGCTAGTCAAGTTGTGTAATTCAAATTAATTTCAATTCCGCTTTTATAACTAAGTGTTGTGTGTCGGTCGGTTATCGCATCATGCTTGAAATTGGAAACTCAGCTTGCAATCAATTTTCTAATATATATGACGATAGCGACTGTGCAACGGAGCACGCGCCTTGTGGCTGACAAATAAATAAAGCAAAGGTAAAAGAAGAGGGAGAAAAAAAACAATAAATCGATGCGGCAGCTAACGTTCTTATAACGGGCCAATAATGCCAGAAATCACGCTGAAAGCATTTAAATCCTAAGGATTTTTATGCTATTTGAACAGAACTTTCAGCGAAAAGTTGCCAAACATAAAGAAAATCAGCAAAAGTCACTGAAAAATTTCATTTTAACGTACAACAAAAGCCAACTAAAAACTGCCAGCAATGCCAGTTAACTGTCCCCCAAAAGCCAGCCAAAAACCAAAAAAAAAATGGAGAAGGGGACGGAGGGTAGTCGATGGTAGTCGAGGGTGTAGGGCGATAAATTCATATAAGTCGCGTTAATTTAACCGCAAGCGCAGTTTAAATAACTCAAATGACTTGACAGCTAAATATCCCTAGGATTGTTCGCTACGAGAGCATTCGGATCACACAGGTTGAAAGTATTGCTAAGAATGTGATTAAAAGTCATAGAAAAGTAAAGTTACGCAAAACTCCTCCACTTTCCCGAAGTGGAGCATGCCTCTCAATGATAAATTAATAATAATATTATTCTATTTTGTAGCTTTTTATAATATTATTCATTAAATAAACACAAGTAGCTGCAACCTAAAAAGCTGTTGCGTAAAGTCTTAAATAATAAATATAGTTAAATATTACAAAAGCTGCTCTTTAGTAGCATACCACTTGAGATAAATGGAATAAACTGAATAAATTAAATGTCCCTTTCAGCCAGTGTCATTGCCAGCTAAGCCTGACAAAATATCGAAGTAACTTTAAGACAAACAACAGAGCGTTAATTTCGCATTGCTATTGTCACTTGCTGTGGTTGCAGAGGGGTGGCTACATCTGGAATTACGCTTTGAAATGTTGGCCACAATTTGTTTTGCTTTATAATGAGTTATTTTGTATGCACAGACAGCAGATAGCATCACAGACAGCCCGAGAACCAGCAGCAGCAACAAACAGTAGCAGGGGCAGCAGCAGCGGCAGTAGCAAAAGCAGTGGCCGGGGCAGGGGCAGTAGCAGAGGCAGGGGCAGGGGCAGAGGCAGCTTGAAATATGGTCGTCTCGCTGGGATTTGTAGGGCATTTAATGGCGTGAAATGGAAATGTTACCGCTGCCAACTACCATCCAGCATTCAAGTGGCTGACTCCAACCATTTAAAATTCTTGGCAGCATTTTTTCATTTATTTATTTATTTATATTTTTTATTTTTTTTGCATGGACCAATAATGCGGACAAGTGTTGGCTGGCCGTGTTAATGGTTTATAATTCATTTGTAGCCATTTAGTGGCAATAAATGATCTTAATTGGTTCATTTATACTTTGCAAACCATTCAAATTCGAAAATCAATTCTATGTGCGCACTAAATTAAATTTAACGACTCAACAAATTAATGGCAATGCAGCTTGGAAATTCTATTAAATACAAAATATTTGATTTATACTTGAGCACATATAGAAATAGAGCTGCAATGTTTGAATTAGGTGCTCAGAGAAACTAGGTATTTATTTCTGAAACAATTCGTTTTTATTTGATATGTGTTGTTGCGAGTGGCTGGCAGGAACTTCAGCTCTTAGAATTAAGCCAATTATATCACAGTTTAAAAGTTGTATAATTGAAGTACTCAGGAAACACACACTTTTAACTTTTTTTGTAGAATTGGTTTTGTTCAGTTAGTTTGTAAAGGGGCATGGCCTATACTTGCCCCACATTTTCTTTCAACTTGCTTCTTGCTTGTTCTGCATTTAGTTTACGTTAGTTTAAGCTAGCTTAAAAACTCAAATCGTGCACAATCAATGTATTAGCAATCACCTAATAAGCTACTCCTATCCATCAACTAACAACACACAAAGCGGACAAGCAATTTATATTAACAATGTCAACTGACTGCAGCTTATTTATATTGATTTAAAAAATAAGCAATATTTGCTCAAATTGCTTACACACACTGTTATTCGGTGGCTGGAAGCCAGCTCCTGTTCGAGCTTGTCCGCTCTGTGACCTGTTAGCCAAATGGTAACTGGCAAATGGTATTCAGTTGATTGCGCCAGCTGCACTAAGTGTCTCTTTGCCGTGTGTGGATAGCTTCCACTTAAGGCTAACTGAGCAGAGGGTTTTGACTATTTTCAAATTGGTTCTTATTGGTTTCTTAGTTTATAAAAACCGCTATAAGATACAGTAACTATCACAGCTATTTAAATGGATCATATGTAAGCTGAATTTAAGTATAATATAAATTTAACTAAAAAAAACACACTGCATCTTGAAGAATTTATAATTATTATTATTTATAGCTATACAATTATTTACTTCTAATATAGTTATTTTAAGAACAAATGAACTCATTTTAAACATTTTAAAATTAAACTGAATATTTAATAAATTAGTATATTTTCTAGTAATTGTAATATACTTGGGCATTATAATGATTTTTACAAATTTATATTGTGCTGTATTTAATTTAGTCCATTATTAATTGCTCCCAGTTTCCAGTTAACATAACGCTCATTTATTTCACGTTTAAATAAATACAAACGAGAGCAAAACTAAGAAACAATTTATATATATGTAAAACACATATATATATATATATATATATATATATATATATATATGTAAAATGTCTTCATTAAGCGTTAGGACTCCATTTGGCACAACACACCAATGGCAAAGTTGGAGCAAGGGAAAGTAAGTGAGAAGTAAAACGATGGATGAAGTTGCAGGATTTGCTGTTGGGGTTTGGGATTTTTGGGGGTGAACGAGTTCATTTTGCAGACCGCAGCAAACGAAAGCAAACGCCTCATTGCGTTTCAATAGCAATAGCAAACGATGAACTGGAGTCCAAAAAGGGGGGGCGTTGACGAGGACGCGGAGGCGTTGGTTGGGGAGGGTCTGCGTCTGGTGCTGGGCCTCTGTGCTTGCCTGTCATTTCTGTTTCAATTTAAACATTTTACTTGCAGCAGCTGAAAGAACCAATTAAGGGCAAAAGTGTGGATTTCTCTTTGCAACATGATTGCAAAGGTTATTCGAAGTGCGCCCCAAAGTAGGCACTCAAAATATTATACAAAGTAATCGTGATAAGTTAAGTAGATTTAAGTTGTTCGCTGTTCTGCTGTTCCAGCAGTCATTCGCTTAACCATTATTGATAAAACTTGGCAGAGAAATCGACTCCCATCGTAATAAACGAACGCTAAAGTTTTTATTGTTAGATACCACTTTCTGTGTCCTGTTTGCTTATTAAAAGTAAATTGTTAATATAAAAGTATAAATAAAATTAAATAAATAATTAAAAATGGTTTAGTCTGATTGTTCTCATGCCACCTCAACTACATTATGTATACATTTGTGCCACTTTTCTATCGAAAGATATTTTTAAATGAGTTTCTGCTTTATTTCTATACGCATCAGGAAAAGTAATTAAGTCCCTTCGTGGCAATGTCAACTACAACTCAATCTCAATGAAGTTCTCTTCTAGCTTATTTTGAAACCGTTGTCCCATTACCTAAATCTGCTCAACACTTCAACCTTGTTGACCTTTAGCCACTTGACAAAAAAGGACAACATGAAAAGTGACAGGCAGTGTTTGGTTGGGTTCATCAGGCTAAATATCTAATTTGATGCAGGACAATTAAATGGAATTCCAAGTGACTGGCACTTGGCCCTAAAAGCAGCCACACCTTAAGCCTTCTTCTTTCCATCAACAACAAAAAACAAAATTGTATAAATAAGTTTAGATTATTATGAGCTTGTTAATTTCTTTTTGCTGCTTGTTTTTTATGGTTTTACGCTAATGCTTTTGGCGCTTCATTTCAGTAATTTGCAGGAGGAATCAGGGCAACTTGACCCAAATTTTCTTTCAACTTGATCTTTCTTAGGCACTTAACGTCTGCCTTTTGTGCCCCTGCATTATTTCTATATTTTTGTCGCTTATTTCACGGCCGAAACTCTTGTGGAAGCAACCCTTAAAATATTCATTGCATACCTTGCAGCGACAGGACAAGTCCACAGGACACGCTGAGTTAATTGTTGTTGGTCATGACAGTTAAAACAATATCAACAACAACAACGACAACAACAAAGAACCAGAACAGTCGAAACATCCATGAAATGGCCAAAATGACTCGTCTCCTGTGGCTAAAATTGAAATTTTAGCAAAATGTTAAACAAAAACGATTTTTGCATAAATTTTTGTAGTGCTTTCGTGAGCAGCATACTCTGCCACTGGGAGCTCTTAATGAACCTACAAGGATGTGCACAAAAGCACACACATACCACTCAAATACACACGCAAAGTCACAAATACACTCGACCCCAGATGTGCAAATGAGGAAGTGCACGGGTTGTCCTTCATTGTACAGATTGCTGATTGATTATGTATTGAAAATATGCAAATAATACGTGGATAGATATCCAGTGCTTACTTGTATATTATTATTTATTTACTTGCATTTATTGCAAATATGTAAAATTATCTTTGGAAACGACAAATGAAAAAAAAATGCATTCATAAATTATGTACACATTTTTTTAAGATAACTTAAAAATTACAGAATAATAACTGTATTATTCTTTGGTATCCCGTAAATGGACAATTCAATTTAAATAAATAAGAAGATAGTTTCATTTCCGACTCTATTACAATCCTATCATCAATTAATTTAAGTGACAATCTGAAAAACCTTTGAGCCAGCGCTCTACTCTGCTAGCTCCGACCTCAACTGATAGTTAAAATCGATTTGATTTGTGGTCCCTAACAGATACATTCTGAACAGCCCTCGCAATATAAACGCACTTTGGACTTGCTTTACTTACAGCCCAGCTGGAATTTAGTAGAGGATCAAGCGAAGCGCAACGGATTTGTGTTAGGCCTAATGAAAGCGACAATTGCGACGTAACTGGGACGATTTCAAAATACAAGCACATATAGCTGAATCTGTGACCATATACACAATTACACACACACACACACACACACACACACACACGCACACTCGGAGGAGTTTGCTGATGATGAGAAATGTAAAAAATAAGGTCAAAATGCAGCTTCGTATTACGGACGAAGGACGAATCTTCGAAATGCCTATGGCTGGATGAATGGAATTAATTGGGTCTGTTGAGAACGCATCAATTCAAATTCAATCAAATGAAAATAATTTAAATGTAGCTGAACCGGAAAATTGAATTCTCGTTGCTCACATTTTTGATTCTCGACTGGGATATTGACGAATTTCAACATTTTGTTTGCCAACAAAATTGTGCTGATTTTGATTTCGATTTCGCTTAGTTTTGCATATGCAGATTAGAAATTCATTTGATGTTGCTCTAATTGCCATTTGGCTTCATGGTAACTTTTTCATTAGAATTAGATTTTTTTTTATTTTTTTATTCTTTTTTTTTTTTAACAACAGTTATATTTTAAACATTAATCAACCTATTTAAAGGCTATAAAACATTGATTTGGAACAGAATGAATAATAGCAGTGAATTACAGTCTATAACATAAACATAGAACAGGTTTTAGCAGTTAATAAATAACATCAAATATTACATTTGTGGCACATTAATTTAACGCCCTACAGTCCAGAGGTCGCTGGTGTGGAGGCGCTTCAACCTCCTGCGAGTTGTATTTGACCCAAGTGTGCAGGCCAAAGGGTTGACGTGGTTGTGCAAACGGTCATTGACGACGCAGTGCTCTCTTGTGTCTTACCAGATCCAAAATCTCTGGTTTTAAAAGAGGCTGGGCTGGACTGGGAGGCGAACAAAGTAGTTGGCCAAGCATGGAGTATTCCGCTGCCACGTTAATATTACGCAGGAATAACTCAGCTGATTATAGATTTGTATCTTTTTATCTATTTTTTTAACTTTTGTTGACAAGTATTATTATTGTTTATGTTTACTTTTGTTATTTACATTTTTTTTATATTTGTTGATATTTTGTCTTTCTATTATTGTTGGTAAATAAAGCTTCTCAGTTATGATGTCGCTCCTCGGCATTTCCGGGGTCAGCTGATTATAGATTTGTATCTTTTTATCTATTTTTTTTAACTTTTGTTTACAAGTATTATTATTGTTTTTTTTCGGAAGTCGATTTCCATTCGCAGAACGTGCAAAGTTATCGATAAAATAAAATAAAATAAAATTACATTTGAAATTTGCATTGCCAGACGGAATGACAAATTACAGAAAAAAGTGTTGCATATTTTGCGGTGCTTCATTCAATGTACTCATTGGCCAGACGGAATGACAAATTACAGAAAAAGTGTTGCATATTTTGCGGTGCTTTATTCAACGTACTCATTGAAGTAATTCCCAAATGGTTCTGGCTTCGAGCAGGTAATACGGGTCGATCTTTTTGTCTTTTTATATGTCTTTTTTACAAGTGTTTACAAGTGTTATTGTTGTTTATGTTTACTTATGTTATTTACATTTTTTGTTATATTTTTTTTAGCTTGTTTAACTATTGTGCAGCTGGATTATTGAGAAAGATTTTCTGATTGTGAAATCTAATTAAAAATCCCAATTTCAATTACGTGTTTGGGGAGAAACCACATTATAAGAGACTGAAAGATGAGAAAACATGGGATATGCCGTGACATGTTTTGGTCTGAATCTCGAAAAGCGAAAAAATGTTGTTTTACAGCTCCAAAAGCATCCAGATATCAAAAATTATATCTAAAGCAGAGTCTGAATAGTCTTAATATAATTGGCGTTCATTAAAAACAGAAACACAAATCAAAGAGCACATTTTCTTTACTCTGATTTGCACTTACAGTGCACACCTGAGTTCTCATAAACCTGAGGTGCGTACGTAGAAACTTTGCAAAAGAACAAGTGTCGTAATTATCGGAATGACATGTAACGAACTGAAAATCCAACACCAAGGCTCAAATGGAAAATGGAAAACGCAAGTGAGCCGATAGCAAAAGCAAACGGATCGCATTCGGAAGCCCCTGGCAAAGCCAATTAATCTTTGCTTTGAGGCACTAACAGGTGAACAATATTCGGTAGACAACGGACATAACAAATATGTATGCTTAATTCCCACACACACACACACAGACACACACACACAGACACAGACACAACTGATGCGATTGCCAATGCCAATCATAATCCTTTCATATCCCCGACATCCGTCAAAAACTATTCAGCTGTGTAATGTGCTTATGCTCCGATTGTGACTACTGCGATGGATGCGATGGATGCGTTGCAATTACGGTCTATCTATTTAGTGGCACACAAATGAGAATCCGCAATCATTCCTCTTGGTTCGACTGACCATAAGCTTTTTATGTTTGACCATCGCTTAAGGGGCTTTAACCGAATGGGCAGCTCCCCATTCGACGTATTCAATTTGTTTGCCTATTTTTCTTTTAGAATTTTTCTCTTTGGCTATTTACTAGTTAAAGTTGTTATCTCATTTGACTATCTTTTAGATTTACATTTGAGCAGTTTGTCCTCATGTGCAATCAACTGTATCAAGTTGAGCTTTAAGGAATTGTATAACATTGCGTAAGGCGCTTATTACAGCTGGACTGTCAGCCAGGCCTGATTAGCTGATTGTAACTTAATTTGAAACCGATATAGTTCATACTTCAGTTTGGAATATGTTTGTGTATTTACCTAGGATTTCATGCTGCTTCACTCTTCGACCCAACAGTCCGAGGCCAGTGCGGGATTTGGGAATTTTCAGAGTTTAGTTTAGTCAGTTTTCTATAATCAAATAGTTATCCATGACTATTTACTTAATTAATAATTATTTCGTTTAGCTAACAACCAAAGTGTGTCGATTGATAATCCCAGTAGAAAGTTATTCAAATTAATGTGTATAAATCAATAATCTATCTGCACCAATTGAAGTCAGCGAAAAGAAAACTAAACTGTTAAAATATATTTAATAATTTTAATTTATTTATTGTAAGCATACTAAGAATACAAACTTTCTAAGCAATAAGAAAATCTGACCTTGACACCAAAAACATGCCAAGTTTCTTCTTGTGTATTCCGTGTGCTTTTTCCACTCGTACATTTCTTGATCCTGCAGCAGTCACGATTATCTCAACAATTTGTAATGTGACAAAGTCTCACCTGGGTACCCAAACAACGCCCACTTTGCTTATTTGTATTGCTTGCCAGAGCAGACAAAAGTAGATAAACAAACACGTATAAACATATATATACATATATATATATATATATATATATATATATGTGTGGATTATACATGTGTGTGAATGGGATATGTGAGAAAATATTAAGTGAAATTTAAAACTGCGAGGTTTTTTTTATTGGTGTTTGAGCTTTTCGTTGCCATGGCGAAATTAAATTAATGACAAACAACTTTTTATTGTCTTTTCTGTTTTTTTTTTCCATTCTGTTCGACACGCGCCGGAAATCTATCCACATCCGTTGGCAATTTTTCCATTGTTTGAAACGGGACGTGGAGAATGGGGAATAATTATAGGCATATAAAAGGCGCCTTGAAGCCATATTAAAGGCCGAGGCAGCACAATAAAAGGCGAGAGCCTTCAAGCCAAAGCAAGAAATTGTACTCAATTCAATTGAATCCACAGGCCCGTCAGCTGTTAACGGCCCCCTGGCAAAAGGGTCTGCAGCTATTAGGAATCGTATAACTTATGGCCAGACATGGTCAACATTAGCCCCAATGGGCCACCATAATTGACAGCTGCGCCAACGCTTCACTTGACCTCGCTGGCACAACTACACCACCCACCCACCCAACCACCCAACCACCCATTTACTGCTGCTGCTCCCTCTTTTTGTGCTATTGTTGTCCATTCGTTTGCATATAAAGCATTTAGTTTACACACAGTCACAATTGCATTTGGCTGACGCTGCACTGTTTGGCCGTGAAATTGTTGGCAACTGGCGACTTGGCCATGATTGCAGTTGTCCCTCGTTCGTTTTGAAGTTTGGGCTATTAATCTTATTTATTTATGATTTTCTTTGCTTGCCATAAAATATCCTCACTCGTGGTCAACGTTTTTTTCCAATTTATTTAATGTCCAATATAAACAAAAAACACAATAATTAAAAAGAAATTTTAATTTGCTTCAGTTGACTTAAAAGTTAAAGTAGAATAAATGCGAACTGTTTTTTGGGAGGGCAAGATAAATCAACACTTAAATAACTCATATCCCATATCCTCAAGGAAAGCATGTTTCGCCATAAATATTCCATTTCAACACCCCCTTTGCAAATGGCATTTATTATTATAGAGCCAGTTGCACACAATTATTTACAATAGGCTGCAAATCAAACACATTTACAAACTATGCCAGCCGCCTGTAGGTAAAATATCACCAGCAAAATGGATAAAACTGCAGACACAACTGAATAGATAATTTACACTGTCAAAATAATTAGAACATACCGAAAGTGGTTGTTGCGGCCGTGTTGCACGTTGCATGTAGCAGCAGGTAGCAGCCGCTTTTCGCTGAATTGGCTTGAATGCAATTTGCTTGTATGCTGCAACCTCAATTTGTACATGCCTCGGCAAACTTCTAAAGCTTCGTACTCAACTCTGGCCGGCCCAGAAGCATGCTGGCATTCAATTAATAAATAACAAAAATTGCTTCAAATTTTGGGCAACAGAGCTATTTGTGGTAAGTCAAACTTGTACGATAATAATAATAATTTGATACTGAGCGGGATAATTGAATTGGATAGCAGCCAACGTATAAAGGAGAATAAAGAGAATGCCTGAATCAGTTTAAGATTAAAGAAAATTCATCTCATTAACAAATCAGAAATTTGCGTAGAAAATAGAAAAGAACCAAAGCTAAAAGCATCGCGCGAATAAAAGCAACGAGATTCCGAAATGTGTAAAAAAAATAAGGTATTAAGAAATATATATCTGATAAATAGAAATATAACGTTTTTTTCGTATATTTGGAATTTATTTCTAAGAACCTTGGAAAACTTTCTGGTTTTCATGGACGATTTTCAATTTCAATAATGTATTTTATAATTATAATATTTTTTCATTTTCAATAAGGGTCTTCTATAATTAAGAAATATATTTTGAAAACAGCAGCTGAAATACCAGCTGAGCATTGCTCAACTTGCTATAATTTAGTCCTTACTATTTGTTAAATTATTTGGGTTTTGCTTTACTTACAGGTAAGCACAAATAAATCGAAATGTTCACATAACTTGCTGATTTAAGCTATACACACTTTATTCACATAAATCTTGAATGCTGTTATTTTAGGGCTAGAACTCTTGATTTATTATGCTGTCTACAATTTATCTTATCAAGTTGTTGTTTAATTTGAATGAAATAAATCTGTACTGCGGAAAAAATGTTGTTTGCTCTTGAACTTGTTGTATTCAAAGAAATTCATCTTTGCCCACATTCAAAACTCCACGCAAAAAGACACGTACCCAGTGCCAGTCAGCCAGCATGATAAATTTGAGTTACCTCGGCTCGGCTCGGCTTGGCTCGTCTTTGTTTGCCTGTGTTGAAACGCCTTAAAATGTTTGCGGCTGCTTTTGCTAAGTGAACTGAAGACTTTTGCCAGTCATGTTGCTGTTCTAGACTGCACGCGAGGGTATTATAATTTTGTCACGAACTGTGTAACGCCATCAAGAACATATTGTACAATCGACTTTATATAGTGTTATGATATACAATGTAGGGAAAATTGAATGAGAACTCGTTCGATTCTGAAGCGTAATGCTTTCAGCCAGCAGCAATTCTATATAGCCATAAAAATGCAATCTCTTTTTATTGGCCTAGAAAATACCGATTCAATTTGAGCATAAGTGAAAAATGGTTTTTGGTAAAGGCATTCCAATTTCTGAGTATTTATTTATAATAAATAACTAACCAAACTTTATTTATTTTGTTAATTTTAAAATTGCCAATTATTTTTCATTTTCAATATTAAAATGAAATCCTGAAATTGAATTTTATTTTTATTTTCTTTTTTGCAAGAGTATTTAATCAGCGACAGACAAAAATATAATTCTTTCTGTGGATTTTAAATTTAATATTTATTTTTATTTGCTTATTTATTTGGATGTTTGGCATACAAAAATATACACAATGCCGAAGAGTTCTGGAATGCGAATGCTTATAGAGAAGATTGGTTTATTTAAGGTGTAGTAGCTGACTCACCTTGCCATTTTGTTGTCCTGCAGATGGCTTGTGCCTTCCTAGAATGGGTGTCTGTTGCTGTTGCTGTTGTTGTTGTTGCTGTTGCTGTTGCTGTTATTGGTAGAGGGGGCGCTTAATTTTTGGCCTTTGCTTTGGTTTGCGTTTGCACGTCCTTGAATCAGGCTTGAAATGTCATTGAGTATCCGGTCGAGGGGTGTGTTGGCATTTTTACAACGCTCAGGTCCTGGCCGCAAACTAAATCAACATTTTTCCGGCAGCACTGAGGTGGAGAGCCAACTTAATGCCGATGATGTTGATGATGCTCTGATGATGATTACCGCAGTGCTATCAGGGGCAGGCACTTGGGGCAGCTACAACATCGTTTATCTCTGTCTCCGTCGCCGTCGCCGTCTCTGCCACACCGTCTAAGTCTCAGTATTGGGATTGTAAATGTGAATACTGTACTGTGTACATATGTATACGGATGGGCGACCTCTACCTTTGCTGCTGCGTGATTGAGTTTGGATTTATGCCTTAAGTGTGGCTTGGGGATTTGTTCCACTTCGTCCGTAACACGGCCTATGCGGCGAATGTTCTACATCCACAACCACAACCACATCCACATCCCCACACAGATACATATACATTTACATTTATGTGTATTGGTATTTGTTTCGATATCCTTATTTGTTTATTCTCTCTGTCCCTCTTTATTTTTGCAGAGCGTTTTGATTTCAGATTAGAGACTTTAGACAAAGTAGTTCGAACGTTTTGCTCTGTAAAAAGAAGAAGACAGCCAAAATACAAACTTTTATAAAGCTGATAGCCAATCCCAAAGGTCTCTCTCTTTGTGTGTGTGTGTGTGTGTGTGTGTATTTTACTGTTTTATTTGATTTGCTGTTTTCGTTTGCATTTACATTTACATAAGCATCAACATCATTAATATTGCAAGGGCATATCAGTGTGTAAGCACTTTGGTTATGTGTAACAGAGTCCTTGAAGGATATTCATCACACACATACATATATTTCTCTGTAGCGCTTAAGTTGCGTATTTTTCATGGGTTTGTCTGTGTTGCAGCCACTACGAAAATTGCTGGATAGAATTGCTTACATTTCTCTATTCAGTGGCCGCAGTGGTTAATATTCATATAGGTACATAAATAAAACAGTTACAACTGGCTGATTGACTGACTGACTGCCCAATCCATTAAAGCTACTAGCAAAAAGATATACAAAATACATTTATATTTGAGATATTTTCCTTTGAGAGTTTGTCTCGCAAAAGGCGAAAAAATGATCAAAGCTTATATGGGAAATACTCGACCAGCACGCTTACAAACTGGCATAATTTAGTAATTGAGAAATGTATAAAAGAGAAAACTTGATGCTTAATAAATAAGACAAAAAAATATAAATGAATAAAAGTATAAAAAAATATAACGGAAATTATTTGATATGTTTTCACTAATCCATTAACAACCAACTCGTACTTCAGTTGAGTTGAGCTATGCACATTGTTTTCGTTCCTTTCAAATTATATGTGACAAAATAATGTACTTTTCATGCACTGTGTCAAGGAACACCTTTTTACTGGGTCATCGCTTGATTTGTATTTTCGCTGGAAGCTTTTCCGTTATTTCATTTCCGTAACGAATTTGATGCGGCTTACATTTATCATACGCCGCGTATTCTGTCACTTTATACTTCCAGGCACACGCGCAACACACGCAACACACACACACATTGACACACATAAATCTCTCTCGTTTCACAATTGCCATTCAAATGGCAAATGCAATAATAATTCGCAGCTCAAACAACTTTGAGGCAAACTGGCAAGCTCCGACAGCTCAATGGGGGTCGGGGGTTGGGGATGTGATTGGGGTTTAGCAGGGGATGTGCATTCGTCATGTTTATCGATTTGATTTGTTTGTTGTTTTAGTGTTTGCTTGCATATTCGAAACGTTTATCATGCTCAGGTTCATGATTGATTATAATATGCTTATCGATTGACTCGCCTTACCCCCGCCCCCCTTCCCCGCTCACAACCATCCCTTCCTCGCTCCATCGATTCCGTAAGCCAACTAATCGAGCTTTGCCTGCAACTCAAGAACCGCCTGGCGCCGTCTGGCGGCGCAATGAAATGTAAAAGGGCGTCAAAACAATGCATGTTCCAAGGGTAAATTCCCAGTAAAAAACAGCCCCCTTGGCGGAACAACAACCCCCCCCCCCCCCCCTCCCCTCCCCTACCCACCCGAACCCACTGAAATGTGTGGCAACACTTTTTTATAGCTTCTGTGCTTTCACCCTGTGCTGTTGGGAGTGGCGTGTGTTATCAGCTGTTTGCTGCTCTTGTTATGACTATGGCGGAAATGTACAAGCAACAGCAAAACATGCAGAAAAAAAATGAAAACTAAACAAAAATACAGGAAGAAGGCAGCGAACGGAAGCGATGCCAAGCAACACTAACACACTAGCCGATAAAAATAAATATATACACACAAACAATACAAAAATGTGTGTAGCAAAATAGCAACAAATCTACAACAATAACCAAATATGCACACATATCTAGTGAAACGGCAGCAACAAAAAACAATGGCGACTCCGATGGCGAAAAAAAAAACAAAAGAAATCAAAAAAAAAACGAAATAAAAAGGGAACGGCCGCCGCCCCTCGACAAACAAAAGGCCGAAAAAGGCTTTGGGGCGCCGCTAGGCTTATCAACAAAAGCAGAAAACGGCTAGCAGATACCCTATATAAATATGTTCCTTACGAGTTGAAAAACTACATAGAATAGATATTACAGAAATGTGTACGTTTATTATGTACAGACTGGCAGCTGAAACCGCCTACATCAACTCAGCTGTTGATCAGGCTTCCATATATAGTTTAATGATTGAGAAAAACAATCTTCTGTTATTCATTCGTGTTAAATAAATTGGACCAACATCATAATACCCTGTGTTTACCAATTATTACTGGGTACATTTTGTAAAACCATAAAACAACAAAGTGCAAACCGCTATTACAAAAAATTATAAATGATAGGGGTATTCCCTCAATTATCTTTTGTTTTCAGTTAGCCTGAAAACTATGTTGAATGACAATTTTTGATATAATTTTTACATGTGACAAAAAATTGCAGTTAAGAGCATATAAAATAAATATGTTAAATAAAGGTTTAATTTTGAAAATATCTATAAAATAAAACTATAAGAAATATAAAGATATTGAACATGTATTTAATTAGGAATACCCCTGCTAAATGGTCGATTTTGTATAAAGGCGAAAAAGGCGGTGCGGCAACGAGGCACTCCCTTCTTGCGGCCCAGAACAGCTGCCATGGCAAACAACGAAACAACGACTCTATCAGACACACACACACACACACACACACACACACATACTTTGGGTGTTTGGCTGTCGCTTTTTGTTAGCATTGGCTCGCGAATCGTGCCGTCCACCAGTGGAATTGTCGGAACAATGCACCCGCTTATTAGTATGCAAAACTGATAATCAATACTCAGTACTCGATACCCAATGCTCAGTTGGAAAGTGCTGCTTTATGGTGCAATTGCATACGTGCAACGGGGCTGTTCATAGCCGCATTCCACCCATCGCATTAATTCTTATTTCTGAGCCTGAGCAACTTGTGTGCAGCTTGTCTCGTCCTTTTCACATTTATTGGGAAGTTTATGGCAAAAATATGACTGTTTGTTGTTTTGTTTATTTTCAAACAACACCTCGACCAACATGTCGAGAGCAAACATATCGTGTGGGCCAACATGACAGCGCTGTCAGCCCCAAGCTTTTCTGGCCGGAAATTTTAAGCTGTTGCTGACACACAATATGTTTATTGTGAACAGTATACAGAAATGTACTTCTCTAATATATACACATATATATGTATAAATATAATTTGTAATAAAAGAGCCGTAGAAACTTTATGCATCATCATTGTGATATGCACTTTTTAGATTGTTTTAGAAGTTTTACACATCTCAGATTTTCAAAAGAATACATTTCAAATACGCTTTTCATCTGACGATATTGATGAAATTTCAACTGATGATCAATATTATCATAAGCAATATGTAATATACATACTACTACTAATATATGTTCTTAATAATTGTTGAAAATTTGAACTGAGAGAAACAGTATTAATTAGTTTCTCACAGCTGAAGATTCATTCTTTTTACGAACGATTTCATTGTATTTACTTATTTGTTTGAATATAAAATTATGGATATTATAATTCTAGAGTTTCTACAGCACAAAATAAATATATAAATCTCTAAACAAGAAACCATTTAAATTTCGCGCTAATAATTAAAAGTAAGCCCGAAATGGTGCCTAACAATTAAAAGGAAAGATTCTTGTACTTTTGTACTGCATAGTTTTAAGCGCAAACGAAAAAAAAAAAACACGATAAAAATAAATAATAAATTGTTAGCCATAAAAAGTATTAAGGCGCACTAAGAAATGAAAATAAAGTGTGAGCGCTTAAGCCTCAAAGCTTTGCCAGATGACTGATAGACCACATAACACAAGCGGATCAGCATTTTTATCGATTTGAGTTGAGCAAGCCTTTCAGCTGAGCAGCATGCAATACATATATATATATATATATATGTTGCATATATGTATGTATATACAGCTAATATACATTATTGCACCTTAGGCACTGAACACACACACACACACTCGCTACACACACTATATATGTAGATGGGTGCTTCAGTCTGGGAAACAGAAAACGTTGCATACTTATGGGCGCTCTCATTGTACAATAAGACGCTTGTTAATAGCATAGAGCTACGTGCAAATGGCCGCAGAATGAAATAAACATAGGCACAGCCCATTTAACATGCACGCAAACACACACACCCACTCACACACTCGCACACACGTCAAGTATCAAATATAGCCCCAAGTGGCCAGGGCCAAGACATGAAACCTGAGCATGACTTGGAGTTGGGACTAAAAGTGGGTTTTGAGTTGACGTATTCTTGTTATTGTTTATACCCCCTATGTGTGTTTGTGTGTGTGTGTGTGTGTTAGTCGTGTGTTGTTGTTGTTGTTGCTAGTCTTGTATATGTTACAGTTGTTTTTTTATAATTACTTTGCAAATGGAGGCTACGCCGCATGTGTTTGTGTGTTTTGCGCATTGTTGTTAAAACGGTAATTTAATTAACATGCATAAACACACACACACACACGCAGAGACATTCAGCATGCGGACAATGTTAGACTTACAAAGCGATTGACGGGTTGCCCTTTAATCGATTTTTGACTTAATGTTTATTTTCTTTCTGGTTTCGGCGTAAAAATAAATAATTAAAGCTTCAATTCTATTTATACACACACGTTTATATTTCCTTGTTTTCAGGCATTATTTTGTTTATCTATTTTAAATAAATTGCATTTATATATTTATTTATTTTAGCATATTATTAGTATATTTATATTATGCATATGTTTTCATATTTTCGTACAGCATTTCATATTAAGATCTAATTCAAGTTATTATTTTTGATAATTTTGATGCATTTCAATATTTATTCATAATTTTTAATTAATATTTACTAATATCATATATATATTTTATTTGTTTAACTTATTCTGTTATTTATTTATTACATATTATTATTTTATGTTAATACGATATGAGTTATTGTTATTTAATGAATATTTATGCGGAGATTTCTTATATTTTTACAAGTACATAATTTACTTTACGAGTATATAAATTAGTTTTCTTAATATTTTAGCACAGAACACAACGAAAATGATGCCATATTTATTTATAATTAACTTATTTTAAAGCACACGCCGCATGCCGCAAGTTGCACGTTGCACGTAGCACGAGTGCGAACGTAAGCGACAAACAACCGTTATGTGGCGCGTACCGCGAGCGAATAACAAACAATGCCACCAAAAAAATACCTGCTACCAAAATTGCGAACAGTGTTGCCGTGCGGCAAGCGACGCATGCGCCTCGCCACACTGAGAGCCAACCGTTTTTGCGCCTCCCAACGGAAACATCTGTGTTTTTGTTATGCTTAACCTTTGAGGGGGTGGCCGGGGCGGCGGACGGGGCGCCTTATGTGTTGCCACTGCTAAGACATTTCCCGGAAACGATGCAGCAACAACAATTGAATTGCGTGTAACAGTTATGTCAATTAAGTCGCCACAAAAGTCTCCATTTTCCCTCACAATTAACAAAAATAACTGGAAAAGCAAAGCAGATTAATTTAAATGAAGAAACGAAGCAAAACACATTTGCTGAGCTCCCATTTGCACATGTATCTGCAGCAGGCAGGCAGGCAGACAGGCAGGCAGGCACTCTGTGGCACATTCCATGACTTAACATTGAGTCTAATGTCAAGGTTTCCTCGTTGTCGATTCTTCAAATGCGCTGGCACGTGGCCACGTGGGGCAAGGCAGCCACTTAGCCAGCAACTTTCGGTGGCGCGCCTTGGCAGCCAACACAGGCAGTAGCAGCAAGTAGTAAGCAGCAGTCACCAATCACGACGCTCCTCTGCCACATGCAGCGCTCGAATAAAAACAAAAAAAAAATACATAAAAAATGAAAGAAAGAAAAAACACTGAAAACGTTGAAATTGGAATCATTCGACTGCGTAATACCCTTCTTCCATTGAAAATAATTATATATTCTGAAAGACTTATTTTTCAACACAATTAAATAATTAATTTGAATACCATATTATTTATTAATGTTTTATTAACTCTAAAAGCTGACTTGAAAGGTTGAATTATAATTTATTTTGCAGGCCCAAATATTAGGAATATATTTGTCATGAAGAATATTTCTTGATAGTTGTAGGAGCTCATCAACGCCTCAAGCAATCAACAGTCATATTTTTTTCATACATTTCTCTTATGTTTCTTTTATTTATTTGTTGTGAACTTAATTTAAAAATGAGGTTTTTATAATCCAAATTTAGGAACACATTTAAAATTAAAATGGAAACTAGTAATTCAATGATCTCAAATTAAAATTTTTAATGAAACAATAATGAAATAAAAGAAAGGATATAATAAGTCTGACTATATTAAAAACTAAGATGTTCCATCATTTTTTGAATGAATTGGGGAAAGCTACAAAATGCCATTCATAATGAAATCATTGTTTTCGATCTCGATTTGTTCGAATCGGACACAAACGACTCTCAAATCGGTGATATCAGAGTATAAAAATCGCAACGTGGCTGAAAGCGCTTATCCAGTGTCAAGTGCATGAGGGCAATAGGCAAAAATAAAAAGAAAATGTAAAAAAAAAAAACGTGGGGTTCTCTAAAATACATGGATGGCGCGAGGAGAGGAGAGAATTGCAAAAAGTGGTTTGCACTTAACATGCAACGTGGACGAGCGTTGCAATTGATGCCATTGCTGTCCTGACTATAAGCTGAACCACCAGGAAATGGGCGTATCTATATTTTATGTGTCGTCAATTGCATTTCGCTTATATAACAACGAACCCCTTCCTCTCCATCTGCCTGCATCCAAAAAAGCATAACGCCGGCCAATTACCTCCTCGGTGCGCTTAGTTCGCTTTGCCATCCAGCTGAAAATCAATTTGTGCTTATTTGTTCTTTGAGTCCGTCCTTCAGACGGACGCAAGTGCTCGATTTCAGCATGCATATGCACATTAAGTGTTAATTGAGCCTTTTATCATCAATTATCGAAAGCAATGGGGCAAATGATTATGGATATTGCCAGTTGTTTAAAAATGCAATTTGATTCCATTTTATACCTATCAGCAATATCAGCAATGTAGTAAAGCAAAGTGAAAGAGATTACACAGTTTTTGTAGATATTTCAGTTTTATATTTATTCATTGTGAACTATTCCTTTAAGCTTAAAACTATAAATTAATTACATAAGTGTGTTGTTGCGTTTATTAATTCTACGTAGCAGCTGAATGAGTAAACTCTAATTCGAAATCCATAAAAACCAATTCCAATTAGGAGGCGGACATATTCAGTTTAACAGCTGCGGGTTTTGTGGATGGTGGATGGTGGATGGTTTGCCCATCGCATTGATAGATTAGATATAGATATCTTAAGGAACGAGCACTGATGTGTATTTATGCAATTATTGTTGGCGATGAATTAATGCCACAAACAAAATACTTTAAATGGGAGTTAACAGAAATGCGTACACAAATTAGCTAAAAATACAATTTTAAAATAGGACACAAACACAAGAAAAACACAACACGCAGGGACAAATTCGATTGTTTACCACGTTTTGGGCAAACTGAATACCCCATAACGATCATGGGCATCAACGCCGCGCACGGCAAAGAAATAGCGCTGATTCTCCTGGAACTGATTCAGGGTTACGGCCATCGGCAGCAGCATGGCCTTTACATCGCCCACATGACGCCAGGAGTCGGTGCTGGGCTCATTGATCGTCTCCTGGTACGCATAGATCTGATAGGTGACGCATTCGGCAAACCGACTGCCCGTATCCTCCAGTGTCCACGAGATGACAATGCCAGTGTCATGCAAACTGATCCGTATAACGGGTCGCGATGGCGGCAGCCTCCAATCCGGATGAAACGTTTGCGCCGGCGCCAATGGCAATGGTGCCGGATGCGTGGATCGACCGCGTCCTCCACTCGGCGGCGTATTCTCCGAACGTATCTGCATCGTCACATTGGAGCCAACCGAACCGCGTTGACCTGCCAACAAGATGGTTGTGTTTTCTGTTAATTTTTGCTTTAAAAAAATGCTAAATGCAAGTGTCAACTATCTTGCAGAAAATCAGACAAAATCTGAGCATATTAAATGGGAGCTGAGCATATTTGCTGTGCTGCTCAGAGATTAATTGCAAATGCTGGCAATGGCAATTAAAAGAAATCAACTTTTTCATCTGATAATTCCAAGTGTGAACACAAATTTTGTTTGTTAATTTACCTGGACCATTGTTGCTGACAATCTGCCGGGCGACGGCATTGGCACGTGGCATATTCATGGGCGATACCCGGACCACACTGCCAGCCACTGGCCGTGCTCCACCCACAGGCGTCGACGCTTGCATGTTGCGCTTCAAGGACACATTTGAACCTGGCCGGAGACGTGCAGTTGCTTCCGCGGCAACTGCAGCAGCCGCAGCAGCTGCCGCCGCATCATCCTCGTCAGTCAGATCGATGACAGCCTTTTCTTTGGGCCGGGCAGGCGACAAGCTGGGCTGACCATAGCCGGCGCCACCAGCACTGTTGTCCTGGGCATTTAGCATGGGCACCGAAACAGTGCCGCCGCCAATGGCCATGGAGCGTTGCTTGCCGCCGACACTATTTGACTGCTGCTTGCCGGGACTGCGTCCAATGCGCACCCTGCAAAAGGTAAATAAATAGAAAGAATATTTATTCTTTGTACGGTTTTTGAAATATCTTTTCAATCTTTTAAGTTGAATGCTGAGATTTTTCATGTAAAATAAAACAAAATATTTATGAATGAATACCAAAGTGGAACTTGACTAGATGCCAAGCAAGTAGTCGATAGAGCTCATCGAGGCGATAGATCCTGAATCAAAATGAATATTATGACAAGGTATGGATTACAAAGTTGTATCTTTAAAACTGAGCTTTTTTACTAACGTCAATCGATTTGTAGCGATGAAGGGTAAAGTTATTCATAAAATGAAACAAATTTGAACTGCGTTTGGAATATGAGACGGATCGGATCAGAAAGATCAACAGACAGACATAAGTCATTACACATATAGCAAAGATGAATCTATAAAAGTGGATTACAGTTGCAGTTAAAACTATCAACAGATTCCAGCGATAACTAATCCCTAATAAGGACTACTTACGGCAATGGCTGCTGCTGCAGTTGTTGCTTGTGTGCCATGGCGGAGCCATAGGAGCCTGGCTTGGCTGTGGGCCCGCGTGCTCGCATCGTTGCCGCTGCCGCCGCAGCTGCTGCGGGCGTTGTGGCAATGCTGGTGTGCTTGCTGGCAAACATGGGCGTGCGTTGGGAGGAGGAGGAGCCGGGAACTGGTTGGATGCGCTGCATGGATTGATTGGCCGGCGACTGCTGTTGGCTTGCCGGACTGTTGTTGTTATTGTTGACGGGCCGTTGTGGCGTCACCTTCTGCAAGCAGCCGCGTCGCACCGGCAACGAGTTGCTGCCACTGCTGCTCGACTGCAGAAAGGGCAGCGAGGAGCGTGTTAGTTGCGCCGGCTGCTGCTGTTGTTGGTGTTGCAGGTGCTGCTGTTGTTGCAAATGCTGCTCGGTGGTTTGCTGCGGCCTGCTGCCTGCCGGGCGTCCCGGACGCATAGCTGAACGCAGTGGCGATGTGCTTGGATGTGCCGCCACCTTGGCCGGCAACGACATTGTTGACGTTGATGTTGAAGTCGAAGCTGTGGCTACGGGCGCCGGCATACTGCCTGCAGTATGATGATTGCGCGCCTCGTCGCTGGGCTTCTTCATCAGGGCCATGCCCACCTGGAGGCCGACGGCACGTGTAATGCGCACCGGCGCCGTAAAATGGGCATTCTTCGTCTCCAGATCCTTGAGGACACGCTTGTGCACCGTCTCCAGATCGAGGTATTGCTTGGAGACCTCAGCTATCTTGCGTCGATAGTTGGCCAGCGTTGCCTCATGGCTGTCGACCTGCCGGCGAATTTCCGCAAATTCACTCTTCACCAGCATGCTCTCGACGACCTTCTGGAGCACCAGCTCCTCGAGATCGTGACGCGTCATCTTATCGAAACTCTTGCGAAAACATTTCACAAACTCGAGTCGCAAAGGTTTCACCTCCCTTTTCAGCTCCGGCATTGGCTGCAGTTCGAGTGTTGACGACTCCTGTTCCACAACTGGCTTGGCAGCAGTTGCTGGTGCTGTTGCTGCTGCTGCTCCCATCTCCGATTCCGATTGCGTGTTGTCGTGTGCATCCAAATCGATTTGGAGTGTGCCATCGTTGGAGCTATTCGAGTCAGAGTCATCTGTCTTCAGCTTCTTGATGGGCGTCTCCTCCTTTTCCGAGGCGCTCAGATTCGACAGCATACCGTGGCTGCGTTTGCCAACTGCCGGCAATGTTTCCTCATCATTGTTGCTCGTCGACGTAGTCGTCGTTTCCGCTTTGTCATCGATGCTTAGACGCATTCGCTTAATCGCTGGCGAAGCTGAGGAGTCCTCCTCATGCTCAGGTTCCGACGTCGCAGCCATTTGCCCATCGCGTTCGGCAACATCAGCAGTATTGGACTCGGCTTCAGGTTCTGGTTCCGTCTCAGGTACAGCTGCCGCTGCTGCTGGGGCATCTCTGCTCTTCTGCGAGGGCTGCAACAAGTTGCTGGAATTGCTGTCCATATCCTCTCCGGTAGCGCTACCTCCTTTTGGCTTCTCGTCTGCTTTGGGCTTCTCAAACTGATCGCAGGCATTATCGGAATTATCCGCTGATAAATCGTCTGCAATATTTGATCCATCGCTTGCAGCAGCACTGTCCACGTTTTTACTGGGTGCCTCTTCAGCTGGCTTAGCGGGCGGCAGCGATTCATCGTCATCCTCGGACACCAAGACCACTTCGTCTTCCTTTTGGGCCACTTCGTTCTCCTTTTGGGTCACTTCGTCCTCCTCTTTGGCCACTTCGTCTTCCTTTTTGGCAGTCTCTGGCATGGTTGCTTTGCCCTTGCTCTCAACGGTTTCAACTTTCGCCGACTTTTCAATCGGCTCTAAGAAGATCACTTCATCGTCCGAGTCGACCGTGTCCTTTCCGTCTACTTTGCTACCTTTCTCTGAAGCATCAAGCTCCGACAGACCCGCTAGCTTTGATTGCTCTGCTGTCTGCTTCAACTCCTCATCTAAAGTTCCATTCGAATCTGTCGCCACAGTTTTGTTGGCTGCTTCCGTGGGAACTTCACTTTCTTTTTGACTGCCTTCCACCGTTTGTTGTGCAGCCTTTGGGTTGGTTTCACACGTTTCGGCAGCTTCGACTAAGATATCATCGATGCTTTTGTCTTTCATCTCTTGCGTTCCTGTCATTTGAACTTTCTCCTTCTTCTCTTCGCTTTCGTCCACCTCCATTTCTCCCCCATCTGTTGCGTTTGCCTTGACTTTTCCCATATCCGGCTTTCCTGCAAGTGTTTCAGCTGCTTCATCAGCATCGGCACACTCTTCAAATGTGTCTAGATTAATGATTGATTGTTCGGCTCTGATTTCTTCATTGGATGCTGCTTGCTCGTCTTTATCATTGCTCTCTTCTTCGGAGGATATCTCTTCGAGATCATCTTTACTGCTCTCCTTTTCGGGGACTGGCTCTTTGAGTTTTTCATCGGCAATTGCTTCGAACTCATCGGAACTTGAAATCGTCTCCAATGCATCCATGAACTCTTCATTATTTGAGTTATCCAAGTCGGTTCTGGATGCAGCTGTTGCTACTGGCATTTCTCCAGTCGAGAATTCGCCGTCCTTTATATCATTTTCGACGACTCTCTCATCTGCCTCACTTTCATTAATAATTTCTTTATTTTGTCTTTTCTCAGAGTCTTCGTCTTCTTCATCACTCGGAATCTCCTCCACGTTGTTATCGTGTTTTTCTTCCTTTTGCTCTATCACTTCCGCTCCAGAATCATCGGTAGCAGCGTTGCCTCCGATCTTGTTATCGATATCTTCAACGGCAACTTTCACCGCTGGACTCGACTGGTCTTCGGTCTCGTCATCGATGGAATCCTTGGGATCACAGTCCACGCTCGAACTTATTTTAACCAGCAATGCATCCAATGCATCCAAATCACTGCCAGCATCTCGCTCCTTAGCGGGTGCTTCTTCTTCTTCTTTGCTGATACTATTAATAGGCGGAGTCGCCTCAATATCCATATCCAAGTCATCTGCTTCTAGGCCATTATGTGTTTGTTCATCAACGGTAGATTTGTGCATTAAAATCGCTGTTTCAATGTCTGCGAAATAGCTCAGTTTTAAACTCGATTTTATCGATAATTTTTTTTTTTTTTTTTTTGTTATTTACCAGGGGTGGCATGCACATCAGGTTCATGGTCAAGTTCCGCGGCAATGCTTCGCAATAATTCTCCATCAGTTGGCAGCTCCTTTAAATCCACGTTCTGTGTAACTTCCATCATATTTGCGAGTTATTATTTTAATGGCAAAACATCGAACTAAGAAATGAAACAGAAACAAAGCAAGTGATATTGGCATTTAATATGGTTTGGCAACACTCAAAGCGACAAAGTTGCAGCCCTGGATTAACTTACTTGATCCCCTCCCCTCCCCTACCCTACCGCCACCCACCCACACCCACACCACATTATTAAAGTAGAAATTCAATTTCAATTTAATGACTTCGTCTTTCTTTAAGATGAGGCAGGGCAAAAAAAGCCTTGCAGAGAAAAGCTTCACGACAGCTTTTGGCTGCGTTGAGCATGCAAAAAGCGTTTGTATAAATCTGGAATTTACAATAAGTTTCAATAAGAACAAGTGATTAAAAATGATTCGCTATTAGCTTTGTATGCCCTTGCTTAAGGTTATTATAATTTTGTAGTAAACTTTGTAACGCATTGAAGGTGACGTCACCGTTAAGCCAATAAAGTATATATATATATATATATATATATACATTCTTGATCAGCAACACTTGCCGAGTCTCTATTTCCGAGCCTGTCGAAAGTTTGGCTTTGAATTGTTGGTTTGAATGACAATCCTGCTATATATATAAACAAAGAAAGGGTTTCAGTTACCGACTAAAATGTGAGCAGGTTGAGCCCGGTCTAAAAGAGTATCAAATCTTCGGCGCTCTTATTTTGTATTGTTGATGCTTTGGTGATTAAAACCTAATTGAAAGTGATTTAATTTTAAGATTGTCAACAAATTATAACAAGTAATCAGATTTGGTAATCGGTTTAGCAAAACATTTCCGAATAGAGCTTTTCTAAAACATTGAAAATTATAATCAACGATAAACAGATTTTGGCCTGTTATCATTGTGGTCTCGATTTGGGTTCTGTTTTGGGTTTCGAGCAGCTCTTTTACCCAACCGATATGCGAACAATCGTTCGTTCGTTCGTTCGTTTATTGCCGACGAACGCAACAAAAACAACAACGAGAGACGCCAGAGATGAGTGCAATCCAAAAACGCAAACACAAATGCAAAGCAACATGGCAAAAGAAATATGTATGTAAGCATGCCGAAGGCAGGAAATCGTGAAAAACATTTGGAGTCAATATGGTAACCAAAGAAGCAACTTTGTATGGTGGGGGGGCTTAAGGTCTGCACTGATATATGTTTCAATATTAACAAATTTGAGGTTAGATTGAATCGAAATAATAATTTATATAATTGGAAATATTTGTTGAGGAAAACTTACGAAAATCTTTGCGATAATTGGAACTCGTTGCGTGTGCTCGAATTGAGTAGAGTTGCTAATTGCAACGAAAGAGATTTACACTAGAGCCAAAAGAAATCAAATTATTTGTAACTAACTAGATTTCATTGCGAGTTCAAGGCAACACTAAACAGTGGCCGAAGTGAACGCGAACGCGAACGCAAAAACCAGCTGACGACGACGACGGCGACAACACTTAAAAGAGAGCGCTCAGCAGAGTTCCAGATACAAACAGCGAGAGAGAGAGAGGGAGAGAGATAGACAGAGAGTGAGAGAGTTAGAGAGAGGGGAGATACAAGGTAGAGGGGCTGCGAGCCTACGCCTTAGTGGGCGTGTCAAATTGGCTGTGTTAAGAATTCGATGAAGTTTTTTTTCGAAATTCTTACAATTTGACATCTTCAAAATTTGAACAGTGCGTGGCGACCCCTAAATAAACCCAAACCAATTGAGAGAGCGCTGTGACGTCATCATTTGTGGCAAATAAATGTACGCAATTTGACAACAATGAAACTGATATTGAATACTATTTCCAATGGGTTCAATACTTTAGCCATATTTCTAATATCGGCTTTTGCACAATTTTGAAAAATGTTTGCTTGTGGGGAAAGGTGGGGGGAGGTGGGAAGGGTTGATTACAATACAATAAACATGTATTATTGTTGCTGCAACGGGGGATCTTCGACAACAATGCTGCAGTTGGTTTCCAACAGTGTCTTGGTTCTTTCGATAACAAAAAGCACAGAGTGAAAAACCAAACAAAACGCAAAGTAAAAGTAAAGATGTTATAAATTGGCATTTTACAAAACGCGGCAACGCGTCAAGCGAGTGCGAGCGAGATGGCATTGGGCTATGCCAAGTGAGCTGGTTGCATAAGCGAGACAACTCTATGTTGTGTGGTATATGTTGGAGTAGGGCAGGGTGAGGTGAGTTGAGGTGTGTTGGGGGGGCGGACGCCAGAGGGGAGATAAATTAGACTATGATTTTCTATAAGATATTACAACAACAAAAAAGTGGAAAATGTAAAACATGTAAAACGGCAAACAAAAAGCACATTAAACCAAATAAAATGCATGCCATATAAAAAGAGATAGTGAACGTTAGGGGAGGAGTGGAGGAATGGGGGAGTAAAGTAATTATGGCAATATTTTTGTGTTAATTCAAGATCCGCTGATTTCGAACTTGGAAAGTGTAGTTTTTTTTTGTTGATGTTTGTGCCTAGGACATTTGGCAGGATACCGGTTTGGTACCAGGTTCGTAGGCCTGCAGAGTGCAAGAGAGGAAGACAAAGAGGGAGAGAGTGAGAGAGGTAACGCAAGAGCGTAACAGCTTGGCAATGGCAAGAGAGATAGACAGAGAGAGAGAGTGTGTGAGCGAGAGAGAGAGAGCACTGTGACGTTTATAAGTGGTAAAAATATGTGTACACACATCTATATATATGTATATATATATATATGTATATATATATATATATATATATATATATAGGTTTTATATATATTTATGCAACAATCGGTCAAAGCCGGGATATATGGATGTAATTTGTATAACGTAAGTACCTAGAAGTATCTATATATATTTTTTTTGTAGACAGAAAAGAAAAAAGTTTGCCATAGCGTTAAGCAACAAATAAACCGAACCAAAATGATTTTTTGTCGTGTCGTCGTCGTACAACAACGAGGCGTACCGAAAGATACAGCAGCACAGTGAGAAGCAACAACTAAAACACAGACGCAAAGCAGAAAAAAAGTAAAATAAAAAATTGAGGCGTCGGCAGCCATATTTGTATTATGTATCGCTGGTAAAAAACTGGTCTTTTCTTTCGAAATTTACCCAATGTAGATATAGTAAATATTATTCGATATCATAATTTTTTGTTGTCTGTGGTAACCCTGGCTCCCGCTACCCCATATCCCCTACCCATCGTACAATACCACAGCCAGCAAAATTTAGTTTTATGTTATCATCTTGTTTTGTATGCGCTTTACATACAAATATATTTGTACGGCAAACATTAATTAAATTAAATACCTGATAAATGTGTTTGAAATATATATATATATTTTATATATATATAACTAAATATTTATGTTTGGAGCTGTATTGGAAGTTATGTCTATTATAGCTGTTTCACTCACACACACACACACACACATGCTGCGTTTGCTGTATCTGCGTGTGTGTGTGTCTCGTGTATGTATAACAAGGTTTATATGTATTGGCTTTTGCAGCACATTCACATTCTTTTTAGGTTACGTATCGATTTTGATATGAAGTGAGGTTAGTTTGAAAATTGGTTTAATACTACGGATCTATATGGTCTCTACCGTATACACTAGACAATGGTAATATAAATATATATCTACCGATCCGTAGATAATCGGCTGCGAAGTTGTTAGGCGCTACCAGCTGCAAGCGCAGAAAACATAAAAACCAATGGAGCCACAATTGAATTTCTCAATTGTAGATTTTTATTGTTTTTAGGGCTGCCAGGTGCTTGCACATCACTTTATTGGATTAAAGTCATAATTAATATTCGCAGCGGATATTTTGACATTTTGTATACTAACCAGACTCACATGGTATATATATAGATAGGGTTGCCATCACCTCAAATTCTCATTTATGCTTATCATCATGCATGCAAATGGCAACTTTAGCGCCAAGGACATATAAGTAAACATATGCATGCAATAAATGACATTTAATGTTGGTAAATTTAATGCCCGAATAAGATTAGTTTGGCCCCCGTTTTTGTTTGACCGGCTGATGTATGAGTGCCTGACAACCCTAGAAACGCTAACAAATGCTGAAAAAAAAACTTATTATATATCCCAAATCGAAAACTAATATTAAACGGAAGGAACACATTTGAAAGGTTTGTAGATATCTGGAACAATGGTGTTGAGATAATATAAACAACAATAATAACACTTTTTGCCGCTGAAAAGTCAACTCTTATCTTCAATAATTAACATAGACTTACCTCACTTTATCTTTAATTCTATTGTTATTTATAGCTGTAGCATAAAATTTAAGATTTAATTCATAATATATATATATATATACAATTTTGATATTCAAGTGTTGTAAACAGTCCTAAGTCGATTTGTTTACACCGCACTGAGAAAAACCGCCCTGAACAATTGGATACCAAACACAGACTAAAATCTGAGCAGACAACAACAATTGTGACGTACCACGAGCCAGTTGTATTCCCAGCAGTTCCAAAGAAGGAAAAACTAGTTCACGAGCAGGCAGCCAAATGAACTGAAAACATCAGTAAACAAAAACACCTCGCAGCATATGTATGGAGAATATCAGTTTAAATAAAAAGTAGATATTCCGCTAAAAGGAGAAAACGTATTGGTGTATATTGAAATTTATTATTTATATGTTATATACAAAAAAAGACAAAACCAATAACTAAATATTAAATTATTTTTAATGCTATTTATTATATGCAAAACTTTACAAAATATATTGTGAACTATATTTTTATGTGCTAAAACTCAAGTTCAACGCATGTACCAGCCCTGGAACGTGCACGTGAAACCAGATCGCTCGCGAACGACGAAAGGGAAACAAAACAAAAACATCTGTGCGGCTTCTTCTAGGTTAGTTTTGTTTTATAATAAATGCTATAAACAACTATTGATAACTGAAAATGAGCAATTTGGTGAATTTTGCGCTTAGACATGGTGCTAATTTTCTCAAGCGACACACTTTACAAAGCCTTCGCTGCGCATTGCCAACTCAAGCAGTAAAAGTGTTAACGAATCCAGTAAGACAAAATTCAACTCGAGCTGCTTTCGATGTGAGCACAAATGTGGCAAAGGACATTGTTTTGTTCAAATATGAGAATCCCAAATTTTATAATATGCTCAACTTCTTTGGCATATGTCAATTTGTGTTCTGGACATACCTGTCACATTTTGCCTTTACAACGTTAAAAGATGCGCCAGTTGTGGAGAAACCGGGAGAGGAACTGAAATGGTTTCAGCGGATTAATCTGGGCGAGAATAAGTACAAAAATGGCATCACAATTTGCTGTTTTATGATAGGTGAGTCAGTGTGAAACACACTATTATTAAATGTTGTACTAAATTTAATGCCGTAGGCTATGGCATTTTGTTTGCCGTGTGGATGTTTACGCTGCGCTCCGTGCGATTTCTCATTCTGCGCAAGGGCGGACAGGATGTGTCCTTTGTCACCTATGGTCCCTTCAATCGCAATCGCATCATGACCGTGCCCCTCAAATACATCTCGGCGCAGGAATCCCGTGAAATGGCACGCGTACAACTGCCCATTAAGGTGAAGAACAAGACACTTTATTATGTGCTAGATATGCGTGGCGAGTTCCGGAATACGCAATTGTTTGATTATACGGTTGGTTTGAAGCGTCGCATTTGATATGTTTTCGTTTGTTTACTTTAATCAGTTGTAAATATATAGAAATAATAAATCTAAGCTAATTTAAACCTAAAGCGACGACGACGCTTAGTAAATGGGCTCCGGTTTTTGGGTGAGCAGCAGGCCAAAGCGCTTCTTGATCGTAATCCGCTGACGAGAATATTTGTCCTCGGGCGAGAAACGCGCTGGATGCGCCGACAAAGTCGGGCGACCGTCCTCGGTGCGCTTCTGCAAATTGCAATGAAAGACAACAAATGAGAGATGCACATAATAATAATAACTGTGCTGCAAGGAATCACATACTTTCAACGTGTAAACGCGTTCGCCACTTTCGTTAATTGTGTACATCAAATACATTTTGAACAGCAATTAAAATACTTGCGTCTTTTTCGTGCAGTAAATTTCTAAACACGTGTAGCGTGCAGCGCTGTTAATCGATAAGTGATAGAGCTGTGCTAACATTGCTGGTATACCTCGTTTCATCGATGATTCAAGTTTGCTATATTTTTAGGTACAAGTCAGTAGACAAACTAACCTCTCTGATTTTAAAACCATCGTCTTTGATATGTCATATTTAGCCAGATATGTACTAATTCACATCACATTTCATCATATTTCTTGTAAACTTTGCAAATAGATGTCCATATTAAAATAAGAAATTTTACTAATTTATATCTTTTAAAGAGACACAAATTCATCGTCTCACCTTGGCCGCCTAATACTATTGCAAAAGCATCGATGATTGAAAAAATATCTGTGTTATCGATGTGCTTCCAGCTCTAAATTTAACGCTTTCCAACACTCGATTATAATATCAATTGGCGCTAGTTTTTGTTATAAATAATCAAAATGTCAAACAAAGCAGAAAAGTTTCTAAAACAGGCTCTCAAAGAGCAGCAGAAGCGAATTAAGCCCGGCGAGTGCCAGAAATATGTGCGACTAGTGCTAGACACCGGCCTGCTGCGCTCTGCATGGGGCCATGAGCTGATATCCGAATTAAATAAAACAGATTTAAAATACGAATTACGCAGTTTGGCCGCCAGAAATTGCATTATTTGGGAGCGCAATGTGGGTCAGCATCAGCTGCTGGCGGACACCGCACTGGACGTTGCCTGGAGCATGGAGCCACAAGTGCTGCTGCTCTACACCGAAACGGAATTCCAGCGCACGCTGAAGGACAAAACGCTGGCCTGCATCGGTGCCAAGTTGCACGATGCATTTCCCCCGGCCAATTGCCAATTTACGGTGGTGGTGCCGCGCCAGCGTCACGAGGCAACAAACACCGCACTGATTGAGCTACAGCTGGTGCAGCAGTTGCACGTCGAGCAACTCGGTCAGCCGCTGGGCGCACAGCTGTTGGCGCTGCTGCAGCGCTACACAAAAGCCATTGCCGAGTCGCCCTACAAGCAGCAGCGTCACGCGATCCTTGGCAGCTTCAAGAAGTATCTGGCCAATGACAACAAGCAATGTGTGCGCGTCGAGCAGGGCAATGGCTATGGACGCCTCTGGCAACAGCATCTCAATCGATTGCCACTCGTCACACTCGAGGTGGCCGAATCCATTATTGCCAAATATCCGTGTCCCAAGCGGATGTTGGAACACTTTGCCACAGATTCTCAGGCGGTGCAAACGCTGGCGGATCTGAGAATTAAGCGCAGCAATGGAGCCCAACCATTGCATACGGAACGGCGCATTGGCAATGTGCTAAGCAACAAGCTATATACACTATATAATGCCCGAGATCCAAATCAATTGATTTAATCTATATAGTATAGTTTTAGGCCGTTTATTCAGCTGCTCATAATTTACAATCGTTGGTTAGAGCTAAGTGCTTAAATAATGTATGTACAGAGTTGTTATTCAATTCTTCAGTTATTGATAGACTATATTTAAAAAATCACAATATTTTTTATACGCTTCTCTCTATTTGCATAATTGTTTAATTCGCTTAAATTGTAGTATTTTGCATATACTTACTATGAAATGACTTTACACCTGAACAATTTGTTGATCGATTTATTAATTCTTAGTTTTGGCGCATAGAAAATACTTTTTAAGAAATGAGTTAACACGAATTTTGACAAAATTCCTATATTACTTTTTAATATAAATAAATATAATAATTTTATAGCGGGAAATAATTACCAATCAAACGGAGGCGTTTATATTTCAAAACAATTAAATTAAATAAGAATTAGCAAATAATAATTCGGTAAATCGATATATATTACAATTAATATGATATTGAATTATTTAATTCATTTTTAACTCGATGAAGAAATATAATAAGTTACAAACTATAATTTCTGGAGCGACCACTGCATTAAGTTGTTGCTTCTTCAGTTGATTGTGAACTCGATCCCAATTGGCGAGTGCCAAATAGTTATTCTATGCTTAAAAGTTTAAATGATTATTGCTTACGAGCTAAGAATATGAAAATTGATTTGTACACAATACGCATAAATTATGAAAATGTTTCTTGACAGGATGTTGTTGTTGTTGTTGAGGAAAGAAAGTCAGTTCGTAGAATGTCCTACAGCGTGGCCAGAATGCGAAAGAAGCCGAGGCAGGCCGAGATGATCGTTTGCCCGACGCCCCAGAAGAGTGCAATAATTGGGGACATTGGGAAAATGGAAGCGCGATGCACAAAGGCGATGACGGCGCTGCTAATGATCCCACTAGTAGCCGGCGACAGAAATCCCATCACCAAAATCAGTATCGAAAAGAATCGACCAAATTTATGCCGACGCAGCGTGACAAAGGCAACGAGAGCGGCGCAGGTGTGTATAAAGATGGATGAGAAGAGTGCCCAGAGGAACACATGATACCACATCTCCCTGAACGTGTTGAGACGCGCCTGGGAGCGTAATCCCACCACATCAACGATGGCATCCAGCTCATCGGTGTCGTATGGCTCGGAGAACATGATCAACTAGGTTTTTGGGGTAGAATGCTGCTCTATGTATATATAATGCTGAATTTTTGTGTTTGGCTACAAGTCTTGGAAGCTGAGTTGTTGCTGTTGTTGTTGTTGCTCTTATTGTTTACGTTGCTGATTATTGCTTTTCAGTTGTTTCGCCTCGTTTTTGTTTTTGGTCATTTGTGTTTTGCTCGCTTAACGCAGTTGTTGTTGTTGTTGCTGTTGTTCAGCTGTCATTGTTAATGTTAATGTGCAGCTGGAAATTAGAGAAGACATTCTGCACATTTGGATTTATTTTGCAATATTGTTGAACCTACAAGAGAGAGAGAGAAAGAGAGAGGCAGACATAAATATACGTTTTTATTGACCTTTTTACCAACTCACACACACACGCCTACACACACACACACACTGCAGCAGCCACATCAAAACGTTCCCATGTAATTCTTAGTCTGTTGTATATTTTGCTTTGTTTTGCTTTTCTTCTTATTTTCCGGGTGGGGGGAGGACAGCAATGCTGGAATCGATTAAAAAAGCCACACCAAAATCGTTGTTGCAGCGGCAGTGATTCACAGACTCTTAGCTAGGCATTGTGTTTAATTATTAAATGCACCGCGCGTTTGTTATATGCGTTTGTTTGCTGATATCGATATTCGTTCGTTTTAACAACTACTTATATATTATTGTAATTATTGTTGATTTCTAAACTGCGTTCTGTTTTACATGGCAACGGGAGCTGGAACGCTTTGAGAAATGAATATAGCTTGATAAGCAGCCAGCTACAGCTGATGTCCGCTTATATCGATAAGCATTAACCATAAAAAAAAGCTCAGCTGTTCCTAATATACATCGATATGCATTTATCGTACAATACCAAACAGCTGTTGCTAATATATATCGATATATCGGCAGCTGATTTCCGCGCTGTGCATCTGAATGAGTTGTGTGTGTGTGTTGTGTGTCACATACAAGTTTGTTGCGGCCGGAAAAATCTTCAAAGCTAGTTTAAAGTAAAGTTAATGTTAAAGTGCGCAAAGTGCGCAAATTGTTAAAAAGTAGACCGATCTAACTATGAACAAAGAGCAAGACTATGCCTCGGATAGCGATGAAAGCGACGAAGATTTTTGCCCACCAAACGGAAATGAAGCTGATTCCGGCGAAGACGATGAAGAGGAGGTAGAGGAAGAAGACGACAGCGAAAGCGAACCCGACGAAGACGAAGACACTGTAAAAAAGAAGCAAAGCAAAACGGCTAAAAGAAAACGGAAAGACAAAGCAAAGGAGAAGCGGAAAGAGGCGGAAGAAGCCGAGAGCGAAACTTTGAAGCGCATCACGCGTCAAACGGAACAAAAACAAAATGGACGCTCAACTGCGGCCAGCAAGGACGAATTGGAATCCGACGAAGAAGCAGATAAATCACGTTCCGATGCGCTCTGGGCAGACTTCCTCGGCGATGTGGGAGCCGTCACCAAATCCGACTCAAAGTCAAAGGAGCCGGCCAAGCAGGTGGAGAGCGGAAAAGTGACTGCGATTCTGGATTTCGCCGGCGAATCGGTGACTATAACAAAAACCGTTGCCGGTTCCAGCGCCACATCCAGTTCCAATGCCAAGGAGAACAAGCAACAGAAGTTAGCTGAGGCACCACGTCCCTTTGGGGCGGCCAAGAGAACATCCAATGGAGGCTGCGGCGGCGGCGGTTTGGGTTCGTTACTCAATCAGCTGGGCAAGAAGAAGAAAATGTCTGTGCTGGAAAAATCGCAGATGGATTGGAAAACATTCAAAAGTGACGAGGGCATCGACGAGGATCTGCGCACCCACAACAAGGGCAAAGATGGGTAAATTAACTACACCATTTCAATATAAATAGATTATTTAATATTTTAATTCCTTTTCTCGTTTAGCTTCTTGGAGCGTCAGGATTTCCTGCAACGCACCGATTTGCGGCAATTTGAGATCGAGAAAAATATGCGTCAAACGCGGCGTCAAAACTGAAATGCAACTAAAAGAAAAAGAAAAATAAAAACATTCGCATCCTCAGCTCATCCTTCAACTTTCCAATTCACATTCACACATTCGTCAACATCGTTTATTTAAGTTAGTACATCTAATTTTAAGTTATATAATTTTATATATTGCATAATGCTCTTCCAAGCACCAGCGAATCAATCAAATACATTCATATTAAATATTATGTTGATTTCAATTGCCCGTAATGCAATTGCCCACTGATATATATACTTATTTATATATAATATGTGTGTAATCTATTCCGGTAAGCTGACACCCACTCGCTTCACATCGCTGCGTGTGAGGTGCAGGAAAAGTGCTCCAAGTGCACAGCCCAAGCTGCCCAGGCCAATTGCTAACCATCTGAACAAATTGTTCGCATTGAGTACGCTGTGGAAAGAAAGAAATGATGACATCTGGCATATATAGCTGCCATATCTTGTGCGAGACCTACGCAAATATCTTTTTATGCAGCAGCTGTGTGATTTTCTCATCCAGCTGCAGCGATTCCTCAATCCAAAAGAGTGGCATTGCCACGGCACGCAACTGGGACATCAGCGGCACATCCTTAACAGGCGTCACTTTCAAGCTGAACTGCAGGCGATTGTGCACGGAGAGCACACTGCCGGATAACTAAAGAAGTGATTCGAAATTTCAGTTAAAATGCCAAAGTTGAACTAAAATTACAAAACAACCTGTTCAAAAATCAATATGCTGGCATGTTTGGCAGCTGTGGGCGCCAATCCCTCAACTTGCTCCAATAAATATTCATCAGCGCCATAAAAGTGTGGCAAGGAGGCGATTAAGGGCGTGCCACTGCAACGCACTAGGTCCATGGTACCATCAGCCGGACAATCTGTGGGATAGTCCGTGCAGTAGCAGTTTAAATCGTCTTCCGTCTGGAATATATACAAATATTTTTATAGATTTTCCATAATTTGCTTGAACTTTTTTTTAGATTAACTTACGCTGGCCGAGCCAAAGCTGAGCTCGTAGCGCTTTGCGGGCAGCTGATTGTATTTGGTGCTGCCCACCAACTTGAGCGTCAGGGAGCGGCACAGTTGGGCCGAGTAGCTCCACAGGCCGTGCTCTGGTCGCATGTACGGCGCAAAGATGGTGCCATCTGTGCCACGTAAAATATTGCAGCTGCCATTGTTTGTCTCCTGCCACACCTGCAGCTGCTCCGCGTCGTTGAACGAGAGCACACGTCCCACCGAGGACTTCTTTGCTCTGCTGCGCGAGACCTTAAAGCGTCCAGCATTCGTGTGATTCCCCTGAATTGTATAATCCATAAGTTAAGGCAGAAACTGTGGCCTGGCCTTGGCCTTACTCTTGACTCACCGCTCCCATTAGCGAGAAGCTGTAGTGGGTGGCATTTAGTGGAACTGCACCCGGCACTGCACCCATTTGGAACTGCTGACAGATGGCCTGTGCCGCAGCATGCTCCTGGGCACAATTGACTTCAATGCCATTGTAGAAGAGATCCGAGAATTTGGCTGTTATAAAAGCACTCTCCGGCTTCAAAATCAAATCCAATCCCAAGGCAACAGCTGCCTGTGTTTCTGCTGGCTGACCCAGGTTCGCAATGGTCATGAACTGTAAATCTTGATAGTATACACTAAATCTAAATCTAAAGTTAAAGCTTAAGTGTGCACCTGGAGCAGAGGATGGGACAGCGTTATTAGCTCCTCTCCAGTGAGACCCAAATCGCTGCGTGATTTGAATGTGTTGCGCATATTGAAACTGATGGCATCCTCTGCTTCTATGTCCAACAGATCGTACTTGTCCTTCCACTCTCTACAAATAATTATGTGTTTTTTTGATTGCCAGTCTAAATGCTAATTTAGATCCTTACTCGTATACAAATGGACCCACTTCCTGCAGGTTCGGCTTGCCGCCCATTTCAATTTCCCGCGCATTGGTCACATTGAATATGTAGATCTTAAATATCATGGGAAATGGCAACTTTTCCCACATCTGACGCGTCTCACTGCCTGGCTTCAGATTGACACTCTACTTGATCAATTTGTGGATTAAATTCTCCATATGCTTCTCATTTGGCTTACTCACCCGCATCACCAGTTCTTGGAACATCATGGGAATGGCAAGGAAGCCAATGAGTGCGCCTAAAAGCAGCACCACAAAGGACGCCATTATAAACTTGAGATACATTTTCACTTCAACGGCTCGTCGACAATTGAGCTACTTATTTCGAAACTGGCCTCATTTTAATCGTTTCGTGTGGCATAATTTTAGGGACTTCGTAATGAGTATCTTATAAAATTTTAATGCGCGCCTGAAAATTGGTAGTGACAATGAATATGTCTTTGTTATGTGTGGGTAATTTGGGGCTGAATTCCTCAACGATAAACAATTACAATTTACAACTAAATATCAGTTGACCCGGTTTAAATTGTGTTTTTTTTTACTTTTTAATTTAGCCGTAATTAAGTTATTTGTCCATCGATTGCATAGGGACTATTTTTGGCCTATTTTAATTGTAAATTAAGCAAGGCGCGCGTGGTGGAAGTCCCTGCTTTGTAGCCAAGACAGCAACCAATGGAGTGGCTGAGCTAGCTTACAGTAGTGGCCAAAGTAAAAGGTACGCCATAAGTAATTTTCATCGAAAGCTAAACTTGTCCAAGAATTTTACTTTAGCTATGCTATCAATTGAGCTAAAATATATAACCTTCGTGTATCTGCTGAAAATATGTAGCAAAGCCATGCTGTTGTGCATTTTTGCCTGCATTTTAAAAACCCATAATCCAAATGTAATAAATTCATTTGGTTTTTTTTACCAATCACAATTATTTTTATAAAAATAAATAAAACTCCGTTTTCACATTTAGGCCATTTGAAGACATTTATTATTAAATTTGGCATTTCGAATATGATCAACATAACATAAGAGCCTCAGCATTGAGCAGTTGGCTAAAACTGAAAACATCGCTTACTTATGTAAATATTATTATCTATATAGCTAGATAGTTAGGACGTTTGTAAGTAATAATAAATATATTTATATATATAAATTATATACACTTGAAATTCACTAAGCTTTCTGTTTGAAAAAGGGCAACTTTTAAATCTAAAATAAATTTGTACAGTTCTCAATATGAATATCTGAATATGTTTAGTTATCGTATATAGTATTTTGTATATGAAAAAATCAGTCAAGAGTTTGGGGCTGGAAAACGCACAGATATTAACTAAATGTTTAGCTGATTTGTTGTTTCGCTAGAGATTCGTTCTGCTTCGGCTTCTTTTCCTTTCCTAGTCGAGTTCCACCTCCTTGAAAAGTGTTTGACTTTCTGCCTCGCGAGTGAGTGGAATTGAGGCTGGATCCTCGTGTATCTCATCGATCTCCAGCTCCTTGAACGATGTCTGGCTGATGGCCTCGCGTGTGCACAGCACTGCAATCTGATCCTCGGTCGGCTGTTCGCTGGTGGGCGGCAGTGCCACGCCTCCGGGCAGCGTGTGCATGACCGAAGTGCTGCAAGAAGTGAGCAAGGCAGTCAATCGATTAGTTTCTATTCTATAATATATCTTTCTTATATTTTAATGGACTACAGTGAAAACTCTTAGAGGAAAATATAATTCAATGATTTGCGCAACAAATTCCTCGCTTGAAAGAAACTACACAAATTCGTGATTAAAGTTTTTATGAAAATCACATTTTTAATTAAAGAAAAACTCAAGTTGGGAATATTAATTCAAGCATAAATTAAAAGCAAATTATAGTTCACAAAATAAAACTGTTTTCGCTGTGCAAATATAGCAGAGGGTATTCAATTGTCATCACTTACTTCAAGGAGTATGTGGAGCGGTACAGCGGCGGTGGAGTATTCATGCGAACTGCAGCATATGCCGCCTGTGGATGCGCCGCACTGGGATGATAGACAAAGGCGTATTCATTGAGCGAGGTGAGATACGATGGCGGCGGCGGTCGATGCTGGAACTCCGGATAGAGATAGCTGCCGGGCAGCAGGCGATTGGTGCAATGCGGACTGTTGCAATTGCGACAGGTCTCCATGCGCCTAAAGCACGGACAATCATCGACATCATCCGGCAGACTGAGACGCCAAATGGCGCCGGAGATGACCAGCAGTGAGACACCAATGCCAATCATCAGCAGCGCCGCACTCAGATACTGTGTGGAGTGCTCAATTAGACCCGTGGAGCCCAGCACAATGCCACCGAGCGTGCAGGCAACGCCGCCCAGTGCAAAGATCCCGATGACAAAGGGCAGCGAGGGTCGCGCGAACCATTTGCGAAAACTGTAGCCGAGCGGAGCCACGCCCAGCTCAGCGCTGCTCAATGCACCACTGGCAGTGCCAGCGGCTGAGATGTTCAGATTGGCACTCGTCAAATTGCTGGCAATATCGCCACTGCCACCGGCCAGCGGTACAGCCACGTCCAAGAGCGTTCTGAAAGTGGAAAAGAGCACCAAAATTGATGAGTTTACACTGCGAGAATGTGGATGCAAATTGAATGTATATAAATGCTATATAAAAAGTATAAATTGACTTGGGATTTTAATAACTTTTAAATTATTTATTTAAAGTATTAATTCCTGAATTGTAGAGTGCGAATAAATTTCTATATAATTAAGTAATTTTCTTCCTTTAATATATTATTTCTTTCAGTGTGTATCTTTTTGTTTGGCTTGCAAAGATAATGTGGCATCTTTGAGTGCTGCTACCTGAGTTTAGGCGTTCAGGTAGCTGAGGCCTAGCTGGCTGCTGAGCCACACATTATATCATAGTGGCAGGATCCTTTTGTCTGCCACATGTTACGCATCGTCCTCTGTGCTGCTCACAGCCCCTCCCTCATTTCTATGGCTGCTTCCCTTTGTTCAACTGCCTTCAAATCTATGATTTAGAACACACAGACGCACTCACATTTGGGAATGATTTGTTGTTGTTTGGTGTCCAGTTTGTGCCTGCATAAATTGTTGAGAGTCTTGCACCTGCCTGTCCTGCTGCTGATCCTTTGCTGTACCCTCGGCTGCTGCCCCTCGCTGTGCGTAGCCCATGTGTATCTTGCAACTACTCGACAGCTGTTTCCCATTTGATTTGCTGTGTTTGCTCTTGTCTACTTCTTCGGTATATTTTGAAATACGTCACATTTTTTTTATCTCGGTTGTTTCTTGTTGGAAGACAAAGGCGGCTTGCAACAGGTATTAAATGTGCCTCAGCTATAAACTTCAACTGAAATGTTTATTTATTTTAGCGTGGGGTCTATCGTAATATTAATGCTCAATAAAACTATGCAACCTGCAGCTTTAAGGTGCGAAAATAAAATTTTAGTTGTGCCGTAAAACTAAATAAAAACATAAATTTATATGCCCGCCAGCGCGGCCAGAAAAGGAAGCATTAAGCTATAAAAACAAAACTGAAAGAAAAACGCTTGAAAAGCCCTAAAATATGGACACAAAAAATGTGGGAAGTGGGGGAGTTTGTGTGTTGGGGGTGAGACTTGAGATTTAATTTACTTTACAATAGCCAAACAGCTGCGGGCGGCGAGGATTGACTGCAACGATCAACTCCCTAAACTAATTTCGAGACGACAGCGTCACACTCAATTGTCTGCAATTTGTCATCTTAAAAAATTACATAGAACCCTCGGAAAATGTATAAAAACAAAGAAAAAACGAATGGAAAATTAATTATAGTCTGGCAACGTTTGAATGCCCTTTGCTATACGAAATAGTGTGTATATAGTTGACTATTAAAAAATTACAAGTAAAATTTAGTATATAATTATAAAAAAAATATTAGACAATTTTCCACAGATATGTGTCAAAGTTAGATATACATATATATTGGGATATAAATTCACTCTTGCGTTACACACTTTGCAACAAAGTTAAAGCACCCTCTACAAAAAAAAAAAAAATGTAATAGAAAACCGAAAAAAAAAATAAACATAAAAAATAATAATAAACTGGCAGCACAGTTGTGGTTGTAATTGGGGCGTGAAGAGACTCATCAATTTGATATGATATCCGAGCGGCGCAGCCCTTTTTAATGTGACTGAAAATGTTGAATTATTAACGTCGTTTATTAATAAAACGAAATATTTATGCATTTCTGCTATTGATTGTATTTTTAGGCATTGCCACACATTCTTTTCCTTTTCTTTTCTTTTCATTTTTTATGACATTTTGCAGTTGTCAAAAAACTGATACGAGCTGCATGTCATACATCAAGATGATGGAAGTGCATCGAGTTAAACAAGTCATAAATTTGGCTAAACTGCAAGGTGCATAAATCAACTTGACAACAAATACAAAAATCATTTACAATTGGCAACACGTACATAAACAGTTCTCGCATTTTAAAATCTTGCACAAGCAGTTTTTGCCCGATTGGTCTAAAGGCCTGGTGCATCTTTAATGATCTTAACTAACTGCGTAGACAGAATAGAAGCTGCATCATTTGTCAGCTAGATCATTTGCTCAATGCGCATCTCCCAAAAGATACAAAAGATACAAAAGCAACTTAGATGCAGTATTTGTGTTCGGCACACGCTGCTGTCTGTGGCACTTGTGAGTTATGTGCTTGAATTTTCAGTCCATTTGACAATGCCACCAATTTAAATGACACCCCTCGAACACACACACACTCGCACACACACTCAGCTAATTTATGAGCTTGTGTGAGTGTAACATTTATTGTTATTCGAAAATGTTTGCTGCACTCTCGGCCGGCTCGTAAACATTTCTCGCCTCGGTTTCAGTTTCGGCTGCGGTTCTTAAGCTCAATCAGCGCGCATTGAAATTGAAATGGGGCAGCCACTTCACCAGATACCTCAACGTGCAACACGAGGCAGCCGTATACATCAAATAGCTATTAATGCGCTGGGTTACACTGTGAAATGCATTCTATACTTATTGATTGAGTTATATTCGCCGTAGTAATCCGACGAAAAAAGATAGATCACCAAGACCAATTTGATAGTTAAAGCTAGGCTGATATACGAAGGGTTATACTAGGTTTATCTGATGGAATTTGATTGGCATTTATTTAATAATAGTTGCAACGTAATTGTGAAAAGAATCAAGTCAAATAGTTATACAGAACGGATTAAATTCTGATATAATCGTGTAGAGAACTGCGATTGATACTAAATTAATAAACGTTGCTAACAACAATATTAAACTAATAACGTTGCTGAAATTAAGTGACGTGCTAATTAAAATGTACGACATCGCATTTATATGGAAACTATAATGCTTGTCTTATCGTTTATAGACATGAATATTTCTAATTAATATTTATTAGCTATAGTTGTAATAGATTGAATAAAATTTAGCTGTAATAGGTTCAAGTAGTTGTCAATTCTGCTGTTTCTACTGATGAAGTCATCAACAAAACGCCGAATGACGCAGTTTTCCAATTGCCTTTTTTCCCGTATGATTATGAAAAGTTGAAAACGTGTGTTGCCCAACGTAGTCTCAAATGAAAACTCAAAGTAAGTCGTCAGTCAGCACTTAAGAAAAAAAGATAGTAAATTACCCAGCTTGAATAAAGTAATTATTATGCAAAGCAGATAATTCCAAATGAGTACAACTTAAACACTCTTTTGTGTAATTTTACAGGGTATAATTGTGATTCGATGATATTGCGTATTACAATCTCGGCAGCGACTTCCGTTGCAATTTAGTAGCCCTATTGTCTGTCTCTCGACTCGACTCGAGTCGACTTTAGACTTTCTTTGCCGCGTCATTAGCCTTAACGCATTAAGCCACACTTGCTGACCCAGTTTTGTTAGCGTCTATGGGAGTGGGCCACAGTTGGCTGTCATTAGCCATAATTGCTTCCCTAATAGCATTTTCTATTTTGGCCACTTTTCTGTGTGTACAGTTAAAACATCAACATTGCGCATGCGTAACCCGAGACTTGATCAAAGCCCAGCCAACCAGCTGGAAGTGGCATAATTAAGAATGCCATTAGAGTAGGAAGCCGCACAGGAAAAACCAACGAAAGCGTAATTGGGTGTCAAAGAACACACAAAAGGAAAAAACCAACTGTGTGTGTGTGATAGGAAACGGGTAAAATATTGTATCCAAGAAGTCATCGTACTCGTTATATGTAAATGTATCTGAAATGTACTCTCCGAATTAAAATGAAAAAAGAAAAAAGAAGAAAAGCCAAGATGGCTGTTTGAAATTAGCCGACTATGCATGTGAGAAGGGCGGCAACTAAATTTCCCATTCTCTATATAAATAATGATCAAAAGTCAATTAGACTTATTAGCCATAAATTTTGAGCTTAGAACTGGCTCGACTACACTGAGAAAACTTAAGCGGCTTAGGCCATAAGTAGGCCTGCACTAGAATTCTGTCGGCGCTATTGTTTACAGCTTAACTGCGCCTACGGCGTGCCCAGACAACAAGAGCACGGACCCAAACAACTGGTGGAGGCTACTGTTCAGCCCCCCTCCCCCTGCACAGTGCTCACGTGTCCAAGCAGTAGTTGCAGCAGCAGCAGCAGTAGTAGTAGAAGAAGAAGAATGATGATGAGCCTGATGCCGCCTAAGCTGTCCAGCCCATCATTAAGCAGAGCAACCTCTCGGCTCTTTCGCTTTTAAGAGCCAGCGTTTCTTTATTTCGTTTATTTCGTTTTTTACGTTTCGTTTTTTGTGTTAATGAATGCGCACATTAAGCTGCACTTAAGCTGAGTTTGAGTTTGAGACGTAACTGTACTACAACTAATGGATTTTCAGCCATATCATTATCATTTGATAATTTTTCGGAACAACCTTAAAAGCTATTATACTGTAAATATGCTTTTTAGTCTGTGTGTGTGTGTGTGTGTGTGTGGCGTAAGGGTGTTTAAAAGTCTCATAAATAAGCTGGGCAACCAAATGTGTTTAGCAACCCTTAAGCCGTAAAACACACTTGAGAAATATGATTGGCAGCAAAGGTGGCTGCCCCATAATATATTTATTTTCAAATTTACAAATTTTCTCATTTCACGTGAAGCTGCAGTGCAGCTGATAAAATTGAATTTTGCTCAAAAATCAGAGAAGGGGGCCGGTCAACATCGGATTTGGGGTTGCTCGAAGGTAACACAACATTTATTATCAATAAAGCCCAAAGGCTATTTGAAAAAGGGGCGAGCACCAAACATCATCTTTGAGTTTCTCAAAAAAAAAATAAATAAATAAAAACATGGAAAAATTACGTGTAGAAGTAATGAGCATTTTATGGCCTGATGAGTTTTGGAGAGTGCGTGGCACAGATTAGAGACACAGTTATCTGATACTTGAGCAGAGGCAAGTTCTGCTCGCTCGTTCCGGATGTGCGAGGACATGCGAGGACGAGAAGACCTGCGGCTGAGCCAGCTAGTTAAGTGCCAACGGTGACAGCAAAAGCAACCACAAAACTGAAACCCAAGTTGACTATTGAAGAGACTTGCCTCTCTATCTCTCTCTCTCTCTTTTCTCTCTTGTCTTTTTCTGTCTCTGTCTGCCTTGTGTGGCGGTGTCAAATGACAGCGTTAAGAATGCAGCACTGAAAGGTGAGTTCAAGGAACCAACTGACTGAATGAAATTCGTGCCACGGCTCTAAAATTCGTATCGAACTCTAGGCCCAAATTCCCCCTCAGCCTATAAGCTAATGCGCTGTGCACTCAACCGTTACAAAGTATCGATTTTTATGTGCACAACACACACACACACACACACACGCTAAAGACTTACCTATAACATCGTCAAATAGATTGTCAAATTATATTGAACTCCTCTCATTTGATTTGTTTAGGTTTTCCGCAGCCCTTTTTTCCTTTGAATTGTGTTTGGTTTGAACTTGTTTCAATATTTGTTACTTTTTTGAAATTTATATTTTCTGATATGACAGCAAATAATAGTTTCAATTAACTGTCGAGTGGCATTCAGTGTGCACTCTTTATTATTTCGATACCCTGTACCCATCATGATGTGTGCAAAGGGCTACAGCCCTATTTAAGATACTTCTGCTTTTCTATAAGATAGCTCAATAATTACAGAAAAATAAACAGATGTCGGCCTTTCAATATAAAAACATATTTAAAGAGAAAGATTGAGGTAAAAGAGACGACCTTCTCGAGACTCGTACAACTATAAAGATTTAATTTTAAATAACAACTGCAACAGCCATCAAAGTTAATGCTTCACAGTAATATATAAATATATATTATTCATATTTATATAATATAATATCTCAATTTCAGGCCCAGTCTCTGACTGATAAGATAGCTGTTAGTCGTGCATTCCCGCAAGTGCATTTCTGATAGTAAATATTTGAACTGAGTGCTGCGTACACGTCATAATTTTGATGTATTTACGGTCTCGGCGGTCTCTGGGGAGGAGTATTTCCATAGCGTTATCAGACGCCTTGGCATCTTGTTAGTGCGTCTAATTTGCTGTCTATCAATTTTGTAGGGTCTCGTGTCAATATTTTTCTGTTTTTTTTGTTGTGGTTTTTTATTATTATACGTGTTCTCAAAAGAGTTTTAATTGGATTCGATTCGATTTCCTTGACCCATCAAAGGGGTCTCATGCGTCTAATGCAGGTGTCCATCAAAATTTATTGTTGTTGATTCGGGCTTGGTAAATTGTGAAACTGACACGCATTAAAAATGTGCGCAATCTGCTTCTGTTTCTTTTGTTACATTGGTTAATTAATCATGTCGTTTATTTTAATTAATATTTCTTAATTTTTTTCGGTAGTATTTTTTGAAGTTAAAACTTGTCTAGAAATACATTTTGGATATAGTCTATACACTATGACAATTAATCAAACACTTTTTGGACATGTTCCATGTTCTGTTGGGCTGACAAAATTTATGAGCAACTATTAATTTTTATGCTTCTCGCACCGAATTCCACGAATTGACGAGTTATTTTGAGATTATCGTGGCTACGAGATGCCCTGTAGCTTATAATGAAATCCAAGTGTATCTTAAAGAGTGAGAAATCTATAAACTATGTAACAGAAATAAATTGACAACTGCTCTTGATGATGCACATTTCCTAGTTATAGATCCGATAATCATTCAAAATTAGTAAAGCTATTGAACTCTATTTAAAAATTTTACCTACGCTTCATATTATGATAATTGCAATAAAACAAGTTTTTGTGCACAGCTTAATATCATTTCTGAACATTTTTCCTGCTAACTAAAATCAAAACTTTATTAGAAAGTATAAATGGAGGTAGTCAAACACTTAAAAGAAAGTCAATTGTGACTCTACGAATATGGCCTTCTATGGACAGTCGATTATCGATTATTAATTATCAGTGCTAATGATGATGGTCTTTCGATTATCGATTGCCATTTCGAATTTCGATTGTAACTCAAGTAGATATTATGCAATACAAAAGATATTAACACAGCGTCTTTTATGTTGCATGAAAGACATTTCTCAAACTTGACGCAAACTAAGCAACCAACTGATATGCCACATAGTTGACTATGAGTACAGGGTATGCAGGCACACACAGCTTTTGTGATAATCACAGAGGCCTTACATGTGACATGTTAAACAGCAGTTCAGCAGTTCAGCACCGCCCCGCCCTCCCTGGAGAGGCAAGTACAAGAGCGTCTGGTCGTATCTTTAGCTTTATGGAATTCTTCTGGCTCGCATATCAATGTCAGTTAATCTGCCCAATAAGGCATAAAGTGGAGGGCCTAGACTTGAGTCTCTCTAGACTCTGCCCTCGACTCGCTGGCAGCGCAAGCAGCAAGCAGCAAATCTCTGCTCCAGTTTTGTATTGAGGGGCACGAAGTAGAACTTGTATTGCGGCTGCTTCTTCTTCCACTCGTAGTTGTTGTTGTTGCTGTTGTTGTGCGTGACATGATTTTTGTTGAATGATAAAGTTTTATTTCTGGCACTGGAGCAGCGGGGCAGAAGATGCTGCTGCTCCACGCGGCAGCATACCAATTATAATTTTAAATGCGTCTGTCAAACTTTCGGTTTCAGTGAGCTTGCCACTGCGATGCCTGCCACTGCCACTGCCACTGCTACTGCTACTGCTACTGCTACTACTGCCTGCTACTGACCAGACCAGACAGTAGCCATTTTTAATGGCCACTTCCTTAGCAATTTGTGTGGCTTGCCCTGTGGCTACTGTCAATTTAGTGTCTCCCTCGCCCCTTGCTCGGCTCCCCCTCAATTTTATAATCACATTTTTGATGGCACTTTTAAGTTACCTGCGCGCATGATGCAGATGATGATGTCCAGCATGCGGATGACTTAGGCCCATTGGCCGTTGCTGATAGTACGGATGGTATTGCAAATAGTTGGCAGCAGCCGCCGCATTCTCCGGATTGGTGTTGAGGAATGGAGATGCGGCAGCAGCGTTTGCCATCGCATTCGCAGCGGCCGCAGCATGATGATGATGATGATTGTGGTGATCCAGAAAGATGGCCGTATATTGTGGCGGATAGCTGCCAACAACAGGTGGCGCAACGCCGCTACCTGCAACTGTGACGCCAGCGCCAGCAGCTGCAGCTGCAACACCCACCACACCACTACCACCATCGACGCATTTACTCTTCGCCTTGTTGTGCAACTTGCGACGCGTTCGCTTGCTCTGCCGCGAATCGCTGCGCGAACAGGCGCTCGTATTGAGCGGGTTGCTGGTGGGTGTTGCAGCATTCGCACCAAATTGCAACTCGCTGTAAATACTCGATTCGAGCATGTTACTCTCCGACGTGGTGCGATTCAAAATAAACTGCTCAAATTCATTATCCTCTTCGCAGCTCTGCTGCTGCTGCTGTTGCTGCTGTTGCTGTTGTTGCTGCTGCTGTTGCTGCTGCTGTTGCTGCTGTTGCTGCTGCTGTTGCTGCTGCTGCTGTTGCTGCTGTTGTTGATACTGCAGCAGTGCTATGGATTCGGCAGCGGTTTCTTCGTTTCCAATGTCATTGCGACTGCGTTGGAGGCTGTTGCTGCTGCTGGCGCTAATCACAATTTCCGGTATGACAAATGCTGCTGTCGGCGCTGGCAACTTCCTTGGCTCGCTGCTCATGGCGCCCAGCACGGTGCCGTTTTCAAACACAATTGTGGGCGTGGCAGGCATCGCAGGCATCGCAACGACACTGACACAATAATCACTGTTTTTATTTTTGTTTTTTGTTTTTTACTCGACTCTGCAATGGGCTTAATGCATTTTCTTACTTTAGCGTGAGAAACTTGTTTAGATCTTTTCTTTATATATTTTTTTAATTACTCGCTCGACTTTCGCCTGTCCGCGCCAAATATTTTTACGCACACGAATCTGGCAACGTTCACAGATTTCTTATAATTGGTTTGCGATCTGCCGTCGCCACTCTGGATAAACCGTCTTGGTGCGCGTACCGCCAAAAACTGATTTGTATCTTTGATGCGTTTGTTGTGTTTACGGCTTCTGGTTTATCAACTTGCCTCGCTCACATTCGCTCACGGTTGCTCTCTCTCGTTCTCAGTTCGTTTCGTGCTTCGTGACGACGCTGACGTCGTTAATGGCTCGCTCTCTCTCTCTCTCTCTCTGTTTGTCAAAAACAACCACCAGTGAGTTGAACTTCGTGCGCTGCATCTCGCTCTGCTGCTGCACTCCCAAGTAACACCCTCGCCTTCACCCTCGCTCTAAGATGTTTGACGAGTTTTTGGCGTCTCTCTCTCTCTGTATATGTGCTTATTGTTTACGTCGTGACGCTTGGCTCTCTGAACGGCCGCGCGCCAGGAGCGGATCTGGGCTGTTGGCGCAACTGTGGTAGTAAATATCTCAGGGTTTTTTTTTTTGTCCATGCCGCTCATCTTTTCACACTTTTACTTAAATAACATGAAGAGCGTATTTGTTAGTGTGCTAGAGCGACTTCCACTTCTCTGTCGCTGCCTATTCTCTACTTCGCGCTCTCTCTCTCCCTTTCTCTCTCTCCGTCAGTACGTGCAGCCATTCTAAACGAAAAGAAGAAAACATAAAAATGAAACCAAACAAGAGCTGTGGCCAGGAAAGGGACAGCACAGCTCCCCAAAACAAACACCACAAAATCCCAGTATGCAACAAAAATCTATCTGCAAGATACACACACACACACACGCACACACATACACACGCACACTAAACATTTGTGTGTTGAATGCCGCATCATTTTTTTCATCGTGTTCTTTTTTCTTTCATTCTTTTTGGCGAGGGTGAAATATTTTATTTTTGTACGGGACACTTTGAATGAAATCCGCTTTTTACAATATGAAACAATTTCTATTATTTTTGCTACTCCCTCTGTTTATTTACAATTGTATCTTTCTACTTTTTTTTTGATTTTGGGTCTTCGGAGTTGAGGCATTTAATTAAAATGCAACAAAAAATAACAAAAAAAAAATAAAAAATTTGAATTGGTTGTCCTGATGACCCTTCAGTCTTGGCCTAAAACTTGTTCTGGATTTTCACTATTTTTAGTTGCAATTCGAGCGGCACTCGAGAAACGCAAATATTTGCCTTTATTTGAGTATCTTTTTGGGCTATTTTTACTGCCTAAAGAGGGCAGTTACGCTAAGAGTTCACAAACATTGCTAAAGCTTTGAAATGTTGATTTAAGACACACCTCAACAGAGTTTTTAGCCTTATTGGCTTAATGGCTATTTGGCTAATAACTCTTGTATCGAAGCACTCGGGCAAATTAGCGCCACTTCAACTTAATAATAAAAACAGCTTTCAGTCAATATTTAAGTAACATTTTGTACAATTACCAATCTGTTCAGACAAGCATATGTCTGACATATAATTTCAGTTGTTTGTACTCAGCATTTTTTGGCAATAGCCCTGCAGACAAATATTTTTGGCTTAATCATAAGATACAACGATTTTGCCCAAATTAGCCGCGACTTGAAGCCAAGTTACCAGCTCGCCTGCAATGACGAAGACTGACCCTTTTCTATACCCTGTTAGCATGAAAATTGAAGAGGGGTAGCTTTGCGCATTTGTGTAGAACATTATTCGGAGTTCGATTTCTAAGATTCTTTATATGCTTTAATAAAGAAACCAGCATCAACGGTGACAATAATAATGAAAGAAATGATTCAGAAACGAGCTTTAGTTTCAGGTATCTTCAAGTCGAGTTGTTGATTTGAAATCTTGTTTTTAATTTAATTGTTTTGGCATGTTGTGTTCTGTTTTATGTTTTGTTATGTTTTCGTTTTTTTTCATCTTTTTTTTTGACTTTTTTTTTTTTTTTGGACAAGCACGCGCTCATCTCATAATTACCAATTAGATGCTTTTCAATTTTTCGCTGCGGAGCGCTCAACACGTTTGGGCCATGGCCAACTTGATGGATGATGGTTAGTTGGTTGATTCGTTGGGTAGACTCCACAGCAGTACGCCCTGCGCCAGTGTTGCATGTCCATGTGGTATGTACTTAAGTTGCTGTCTCATGGCATTTTATATTTTGTAGTGGTCACGTTGCATGCAACATTTTGGAGTTGGATAGCTTGTACCTGTCTATATCGCATGATACGGCTGCCACGTGAGTTGGCATTTTGTTACTTATCATATTATGAGCCACAAACCACAAACATTTTGTTATGTTTGATAGCGGAAATTTGAGTAACTTTATCGAAGTGTTTATTTTTATTTTCTTTCGTTGTTTTTCTTTTGTTTTGTGTTCATTTTTGCTTCTTTTCTTTCTATTTTCTGTGCTCAAGCATGTTATCAAATATTCCACAATTTCCGGTTCAAATGTTGCCAATACCGCTCAGAAATCGCTTAAGCGCAGACAATTTTGAAAAATTTGCATTTCCCTGTTGTGTGTGTGGCAGCTCAAAGTTATTTCGTGTGTTCAAAAACGAAAATTAATTTAAAAAAAAACGAAACAATTATGTAAATCGCTGACAAAAACAGAAACCAAAACAAAAACAAAAACAATATCAATCGCGCTGACTCGTTTTGTAATTGGCACAAAACGCATTATTAACTGCTTGATTAGCCAGTTGGAAATCAAAGACGAGTAGCAACTTTGAACAGCCAGTAGTCATTAATTAGCATAGCATTTAAACCAAGCAAACAAAAGATACTCAAACGCATTCACAGACACTCAGATACTTCTCATACTTAAGTGCAGCCGTCTGCCTCATTGTCAGTCGGCGTTCATTTGTATACCCTGTAAGTGATTGCAAAATGTCTGATAAGCTCTTACTTGTGTCTGCATCCAGCCTGCATCAATTGCCAAGTCGAGCGGCACAAATCTGCATAATCTGCTCAAATTTATTACCGCATTTGCATTGCTTTATTGACTGCCTTTCGAAATCCAATTTGTCATGGTAAGAAATAGTTTTATGTTAATAACTACTAAATCAATTAATTAATTACAATACATTAATTTGTTTGCCAATATTTGTTATTTGATCTTCTCAGCTTTATTTATTTTATTTAATGTCAACTAAAGTCAATCGACACAAAAAATACAAATAGTTAGAAAAATTTTAATTAAATCAAATGTGTGATAAAATACAAAATTATATATATCAATTAAAAAATAAGAAATATTTATAATATTAACTTTCTAAATATGTTCTGTTATCTAGCTGACGATGAAGATGGGATTATTTTTTAGATTATAACTCAAAAGTATTATATTTTAATGAGAACAAAAACGAAATTTAGTTATGGCATTTTTGGAAACACACTTGGATTGTTCCAGGTTAACTGTTTTATTTATTTTTTTTCTATTTGTATACCAGCAATTCTTAATTATTCTAATGCTCAACCGGTTGGCAGGGTATATAAAAGTCTTGCAGTCTTTCGACTGCTTCGTTCTAGCTCGAATTTTAATGTTTGTCTTGCATTGGTCAACATTTGTTAGAAACTTAACGCTAGAATATTTCAATATCCGTCTATATTCATATCTAACAAACTGTTTGCTTTTCGATCTTGGCCAACACGTTGAATTGGCCCGAGCAATTGTAACTGCGTCAATTTGTTTATTTTGTTGCCATTTGTTTGTTTATTGTTTATAGTGTGTATGTGTGTGTGTGTGTGTCTGTGTGTGTGTAGTAGTAGTAGTAGAAAGGGCCACTCGAGCTATTTGGGCAAACGTAGAATAACAATAATAACAACAACAACCAAAAAAAAGTCTATGTACATTTTTATGATGCTGCTAAAAAATGTTTGAAATGTTTTTTCTGATACCTTTTGAGCATGCACAGTTGTCGTCTCTGTTGAATAGTCTCAGGAGAAAAAAAAAAAAACACTCAGACAATGCTAACGCCTCCAACCCCGTTCTAGCCTTCGTCCCCGCCCCCGCCTCCGTCTGTGCTGCATTAGCATTAAATTGATTTTTCATTAGCTTGTGCCGGGCAAGAGGCTTGTACCGAATATCATCGCTAGAGTGGAGCTATAGGTGTAGATGTATCTGTATCTATAGCTGTATCTGTATCTGTATCTGTTTCCATGGGACCTCATAAAAAGCCAAGCTGTTGGTTTTCATATTTGGAGTCGAGCTTGCTGCAAACTATGCACACAGCAGGCGCACAAAAATCCATTTTAAGACTTTGGATTTCTTGTTTCGTGTATTTTTCTTTTATTTGTGTGGGTTACATATTACACATTAGATTAGGCCTTATTGATTGTTAAGGGCAACCATAATGAACTTGTTTTTTGTTGCTGTTGCTGTTGCTGTTGTTGCTTGATTAGCTGAATGTGTGTGTGTGTGAGGCAAGGTCAGTGTAATTAATGTGTGCGGCTGAAAGTTCGTTTGGGGCATGGAAAATTGTTTTAAGATAGTTTGCACATGGGGCTGATTGATAAATTAGCTGTTAGAATTAGGTAATTTCCAAATATATGCTAAACATTGATGAACAAACCAAACAAGAATTTGAGCGAAAAATTAACATTTCGCTGGAAAAAGTTTTGTTGATTTCAAATGCTTAAAATGCTGTGCATAAACATTAAACACTTATTTAATTTATTGGAATTCTTGTTTATACTCAACCAGAGTTCAAGGAACATCGAAAGTTCAAGCTTAAAAAAAGATCGCTAATTTCTATGTACATAAATTTGGTGACGATCACATTGCTTTGTGTTTTGCATAATTTGGTGAGCTATTTTATTAATTTGAGTTTTATAAGCACTCAAACTCAATTTGATTTCAGTGCAATTCACATGAGCTAATCATCTTTATATGCGCTATTTTAGCGGCATTCTTTTGGGGCTGACTATATCGAAGCACGTACAAATTCCGTACGCTAATCGAGAATTGTATTCTGGCTTCTGCTGTTCAACTGCAGATAATGCACATTGTGAACTGAACTACGAGGTTTCTATGGGTTCTATACATTGTCTTTGGAGGCGGAATTTGTCATGCCACTTTACTGTACAGTAATTGTTCATTTGTGTAAACAGACGGCGCTGCCTTTAGTCTTTAGTCTTTATGGTACAAATTGAGTTTGCCTTGAACAAATTGCAGGAGGCAAAGGATGCAGGGCAGGCGGGTGGGCGGAAATAACATGACCATAGCTAAAAGGCAGGCCAATAATTTGCAGAGCAAAGAGCAAGGAACACCCATGGCTACAACGGAAGTTTGTAAGGACATTTGACAGCATTGGGTTACAGCTAAATTGCATCAAGCAGCGGAAGTGACGACAAAAAGTCAAAAAATTTGCAGCTGACAAATGCATGGAAAAAATACGACGAGAAAAACAAATTAAATTAGCTCAGCTGCATTTTTGCATGCAAATTTTGCATGGATACCTGGCCAGGACACAGCTGGTTGCTCTCTGCTCAAATTTCATTGCAGCTGGGTCTTGCCATGTGCATCTGATATATACAAACATATATTTATATATATGTATATATATATATCAGCTGCACCGCTTTCTCAGATCACACACATCCAGGCAATCCCATTGATTCGGTTCGTCTCACACGCGTACGGCACGCGTTTCCTTCCGCCCTCAACCGGAACTGCAAATGCATTACATTTTCCCTTCCATTTTCAGCTGCTTTCACTCAGTTCGCATTTGTTTAGCTTCGTTGTGGCGTGTAAATGCTTAAATGTTGCGCTTAGAAACAACCGCCTGGCAAATGTCATTCCTAATTGGTAATTTGCTTTTGGACACTCTCTGTCAGCAACACTCGGGGGCAAGTTGATTCGTGGCAGCCCTGTCCCCCCACTTCGTGCCACATTTGCAACTGGAACCTGCACCGCTCCCCTATTTGAAGTACTATTCCCAAGAGCTGGTCTATGATTTGTGTGACAAATCAGACGCGCCCAGCATTTCTTCAGTCGAGGTTGGTTATCAAAGAATTGGCATCAGCATCGCCAGGCTCATTAGACAAGTTTCGGTTTGGGCCTTGGTGTGAAAAGGACTGCAGCACAAAAGGATCTGCCGGACAAAGGAATTCGGGACAACGCGGCTATTTTGGGAGGAAGGTACACAATATGTATTATCATTATCATAATTTGGTGATCGAGGCAAACTCGATGGTGGAGTAGATGATGCTCATATATATGTGTGTGCATGTGGAAGGGATCGCAAGAGATCGCATCAGCGCCAGCCATTGAGTGCACGGAATGGTTCAAGATAAAAGCCGATTTTTGTATAAATGAAAATGAACAAAACATCTGCTGCAAACATCTGAAATTTCTTACCCAAAAACTCAAGCGGCGATGCGACGATGCGACGATGAGGGCGACAGCCCCGAAATACACAGAGAGAAAGACACACACAGAGACAGAGAGAGAGAGAGAGAGAGAGAGGGGAGAGAGAGAGAGAGAGAGAGAGAGAGAGAGAGTGAGAGGGCGACAGATGAAATTGAGGTTGAGGAAAAGGCGAATGGCGAGTTGCGAGGGGCAAACATTAACAAAATGTGTGGCATAAAATGCAGCATACTGAAATTGTACACGGCTGATTTAGCGGCATGGCAACTGTTGTTTACACAGCCAACAAGATGAGGCACCAGCAACTGGACCCGATTCGTAACAGACCCAGTTGGAAATAGTGTGCATGAAATAAGCACAGCAATAGTTGCTAATATAGCTTAACTGTTTTGTAGAAGGTTTGCTCAGCGCTCAGATTTTATTAATCGCAGTTTCCTTGTTGATATAAACCAAATAAATTGTTAACTTTCAATGTTGTTAATCATTATTCACTTATTTTATTTTATTTATTATTTAAATATTTCAAACAGAAATTAATTAAACTTAACTATAATACACAATAATATTGCAATTAATACTAGCATTTCAGCTCTGCTATTTGTGATTTCTGTCATTGGAGCATTTTTCGTCATTTCATGCTTCGATTGTTGCATTTAGTTGCATTGCTTCCGACAGGGATACGCACAGTTTCAGCTCTCAAATTTGTTATTGGCGTCTGGCGACGTTGAGGCAATTTGATTTTGCTGTCCTTCAGTCCACAAGTCTGCCACTTTATTTGAGTTGCAGCGTATGCCAAGTTGCCAAGTTGAGTCCTTTTTGAGATGGTTGTCTGTCTGTCAGCCGGCTTCTAATTGTTTTTCCTTGTGCATCTTTTCGTTTCGGCTTCGTTTGCCTCAGTTTGCCTCATTAAACACTCTAAAGTAGCTGGCATGCAGACCGTTAAGCATTTATTTACTTAAAACACAGTCGGTTAAAACAAACATATTTTCCTTCTATCAGAGAGCTGGCGCAAGAAGCTTTTGTTTATAATTGAATCTCATCATCATCTTCATCTTCAGCCAGGACTTGCACATCCTGTCAGCCAGTTGACAAACATGCGACACATTTCCGTGTAAATAAACGTAATGCGAGACAATTTCTTCATTCTCTGCCACAATACGTTTGTATTAATTACATAACATTTCTTTTGGCAGCCATGTCAAAGATGCAAACCCCAAGCAGAAGCTGCCAGAGTTGACACCCCTCACACATATCTATGACAAATGCTGTTGCCCATTGTTAAGCATCGATTCAATGCCGCTTTTGTTTCTCTCTATTTTCTGTTTTCTTTTTTTTTATTACGTAACCTTCCCTCAATAGGATTGCCCAGCCCAATTTCATACAATTTTCATGGACCTGGCGAGTGCGTGTGAAATTTGTCAACTCTTGCAGACAATAAGCGCAAATTTTTATTGTTTCACAGTTGAATGCCTTAACGCGGCTTGATTTCTATGCTAAACGGCAACAACATTTGCCAAAAGCTGACAACTGCCATAAATTGCAACAGCAGTTCAGATAAATATCAAATGGTAAAAGACATCAAAATACATTGATCAATTGCAGTTTATGTAGTATACTATACCCTCTACAAAACTGTGCAAGTGCAAAAAATGGACAAGAAAATAACAAAATTGTTTATGCGAAATGTTGGTTTTCTTCCATTTCATGTATCATGTATACATATCATGTATATATTCTTTTTAGTATATCTACTAAGTAGTTTTTCTTACTTATCTATATTTTATACATACTCAGGTAAATTACTCCACTATTGTCCAAGTACTTAAGTATATATGTACTCTAATATCTTTTCGCATTTCAATCACTCAGTTGCTGATAGCATTTTGAGTTGTGTTTTTGGCAATATCATTCAGGATATGCATTTGCTAACCCTCATTTGGCTGTCATTGTCCGAAAACTGGCCATATGTTGGCTTATTTTGCCATTTCGGCGCCTTTGTCCCGACGTGTTGTACAATTTTTGATGGATGGAGTGTAAATAATTTGCTGTGTGGCCAGCAAAATGAATTGTCTACCTAGCTAAGCAGATGGAAGGGGCGGGAAAGAGCCGAGCTAATAATGAAATTTTTGAAAATTATCATGACGCAGTTAAATGAATTTCAGCTAGAACACATTTTGCATTAGTCATTTACTTTAATTAAGCGCTGCTACTTGCATTTCCATTAAATATCTTCGGCGTGTGCTACCCTTAAAACCTTGTTGTTGTTTTTTGTTTCTTTTATTTCTATTTTTGGGGGTGCATAACAATTAGTTGGATTTAATTGACTTACCTAGCGAACGTGTGTCGGCCAGGAATGTCCCATATGGTCACCCTGCAACGCTGATTAGTCATAATTTGTGACGGAACTGGCGACTCCCCCAACTAAATGAATAGTTTGGGTAGCATTCAAATAATTTGTGTTTCGTTGGAATTAGTGTTGTTATTTTTTTATGGTTTTATGGTCATGTTTCTTGGGTATATTTTTTAAATGGTAGGAGTATTAATTCAATTGCTCACAAAAGGGTTGGAATTTTGTAACCCTTTATTGCTGGGCTGTAGATTAATTTGGAGGCAAACCGTTTTTAAGTGGATTCCAAGTACAGAAGTTAAACATACGAGTATTTGTCGAATTTTCGAATTTATCGAATTGGTTACATTTATTTCTGTACGAAAAATATATTTTTAAATAAAACAAGTGAGAGAAAAAAAAACAGCCGAAGAGACGTAAAACAGATAAGTTTTTCCAATTTTTGTTTTGAAATTCGTGATAGTTATTGCAGTTAAAGGTAAAATATACGAGGTGTGTTCAAAAAGTATCGCGAATTTTAAATTTTCGCGGGTTACGTACGAGTATATTTTTATATAAGAGAAGTAAGTTATGGTCTTCTCAATGATATACAATCATCTAACTTTTCGATCTGATTCTAGTAACGAAAATTATAAACAAAAGAGCTCAATAAATTTGTAATTTAAATCGAAGAAGAAGTTTCTTGATAACAACATGATTATTGGCTAATCCTTACAAACAGATATAAGGTATAAGCCTCCCTCCCTAAAAGTCCCGTCAGATTTATAATACGGTATTATTAATATGAATTATTAATATGAATTCTTAGTAAACATGCTTACAGCACTGAGTTGCCATTTGCGAACAAAGATCAAAGAAATGTTTTACGCATTGCACATACGCCTCATTAGCCAGCAACTGTTGAGGCGCTGGCAGCTCCATTAAATATTGATGTATTTACGGTTTTTAAAACCAACTTCTTTTCCAAGCCAAACTGTTTACATTCATAAAAAACAAACTCACACTGCTAAAATCAAAGTATAAAATTACAGCTCGCCGTAGTTTTTTCTGTCCATTGTTGAAGTAGCCAAGGGAAAAAAAATACGAAAGAAAGATATGAGTAAAATAAGAGTGGGTAGGGTTCATTGATTGCCTTTTAAAGTGAAATACGAAACCGCACGTCATGGCATGTCGAAGCGGGTCTAAAAAGGATGCGACAGGATGTGTGCCTGCTGCAGTCCTGCCGCTACAAACAGCTGTGAAAAGTGTGTGTGTGTGTGAGAGTTGCAGCCTCACTTAGATATTGGACAGAGCAGACAGCTGAGAAGTGCTTGGAACAATGCAGCCACTAATTAATATGAAATGGGGCACTAACTCTGCCTTAGCGCCTGCCCCCCTTTCTTGGCCGAACGCAGCTTATAAATTGGTTACTTGCAAATCCTACGTGGCAGCTTGAACGGCCCGAAATCCCGGCTATGCTTAATCCCTCAAACGTGTGGAACACGTGTGCCAGCAATGTGTTAAACTCGCATAATGAACTATGAAAACATAAAAGTAAAACGAGAACGTTAAGGGCGTTTCAAGACACATTCGGTGCGACAGCAGAGCAGCTCAGTTTTGAAATACAATATCTAAGAACAATACTTCGGATTTAAATATATACATATATATATATATGTATATATATACATATAGTTTTCTTATCACACACGCATAATCTATGGCAAAAGTAATCCGCAAGCAAAACATGTTGCTCGAGCACACACACACACACACGCACACCCTCAGTCCAAATAAGTAGATGCAAATCTAACAAAACAATGAGTTATTTTCAGCTTGCTGTATCTTTAAGATATATTTGTGTTGCCGCTGCCCTGCGCTGCCCCGGGGCAGGCAACAATGACGACGACGACGACGACGACGACGAGTTCGCTTGTTTATTTGGCTCATTTGAAATTCGTTGAACTGAAAACATTTGATTTTGTACAGAATTGCAGATTTATCTTTGTTTTTTTTTTGTTTTCCTTTTTTTTTTTGAGGCTGTTGTGCGGTTTTTTGTGTGCCTGACTTATATTAGAGATGGGCAGTATTCGTGCCGATCTGTCGTGAGAGATAATATTTATTTTATTAGCACGATTAAATGTCAAATCTATCTTCTGTTTTTTTTTTGTTGTATTTTTTTCCATATCTATAAATGTATCCGTTTCTGTATTTGTAATTTGTATTCATTTGTATATTTAATTTTATCTGTATCTGTAAATTTATTGGTAAAAGGTGAACAATCTAAAATGCCCAGCATCATATATAAAAAGATACATTTAATCATTTAATCTCTTAAGTTTGTAGTTTTTCTCATCTCTAAATTATGTAAGCAGCGTTAAAGGGTTTACTCATTGTACGATTATTGTTGGATACAAGCTAACAATTCTCGTTTGGCTTATATAAAAGACTCAAGACTACAGCTGGCAAACAGGCCAACAATTAAATGTGCCTAGGCCCTTAGCTGAACCATCTCTTTACAAGATTATGTTTGATATTATGGCCGCAATTGAAATGCGCCTTTTGTTTGCTCAAGGCTTAGGATATAAATTTTGCAGAATTTTGAATCGACAGAGAGGGAGAGTGGGGGGACTTATACAGATTGATGGGCCAGTTGGTGCGCTTGTTGACATTGTCTGAGCAAATCAAATGCCGAATACCAACCCCCAAAAAGGACGCGGGGAGCAACGCACATCCTTTTAATTCTTTGCTCAACGAAACCCAAATGCAATTTGACCAAAAAGACTTTATTATTGAGCATCCCAAAAACCCAGGGCAAATAAATTGCCACAGCCCTGAGAGTGGAGAGTCGACCGAGGGCGGTATTTCATGTCAAACAAATTCATCGGGGGTGTTTTTCTATATATGTATGCATGTATGTGTATGTGTGAGTGTATGTGGCACACAAAAAGAAACTAAATTACATAAAAGCGAACTGTAGAAATCAATAAACATATACATATATTAGCTATCAAAGAGAAATTCTTCAAAGAATTTAATGAAAGTCAAAAATGCTTAATGAATTTATATTTGGTTGACATTTTCGGCACTTGCCCCCCGCATACAATTGTACCAGTTGAATCCTGTGTCTTTCAAAACAGTTGAGTGCATTTCGAATACTCGCATTTCTGGGCACTTCATGCACGAACTGCAAAATGCATTCGAGTACAACGAGAAACAATTAAAACGAAATCAATTTTCCAGCGACGGTCATGAAAAAAACAGGAAATGACATAGACACACACACACACACACACAGACACAGATTTATATTTCAGGCTCTTGATGCCGTTAAGTTATCAGCAACGAAGCGGCAACCATAAATGTGGTAGGCACTGGCACTGGGTAGGGGTATTCTCGTACAGCGTTTAGTTCGAGCATGAAACGTCCATAAAACACTTGTGTGTGTGTTCTGCGCTTGAGATTTCTGTCGGTATACCCTGAAAAAAGAGTATTATAATATTTACAGCAACAGAACACTTACTTTATTTATTAATATTCATATAAGTAAAAAAAAAAAACTATATTTATTAAAGATGATTTGTATGTATTTAAAATATATTCCCAACGGCATAAAATAACACAATAAAGTTTATGATTACTTTCATTGATTTTAAGGGTATTTAATAATCGGCACACCACAAGCAACCAATGCCAGTTATGTTATCATTTAGCCAGCGAAGCGTTTGAGAACGCGCATAATTAATTGAGCGACTCGTTAGATGAAGGAAAATGCATGCCCAACTCGGGAAATTCAACTCAGCCACGAACAATTGCACACGAATTCGAACAGTTGTTGTGCATGTGTGTGTGTGTGTGTGTGTTGGTTTCTGATAAGGCACAAGTTCAAGTGCATTCGGGGTCTGATTCTGACGCGGTTGGAGAGTTCAAATCGCTTAACAAATTCTTTAATAGAAATGCATTTTTAAATGAATTTAAGGCGCCGCACAGTCAACGCAGCTGGGTACCAAGTCTGCTGCTTTTTTTCCCACTTTTTCCTAGGCACTTCTTCCATCCAATTTTTCCATCTCTCTCAAGTAATCCGCACAGCTTCGCATTTGTCACGTTTTATCATATCAGGGCAGGGGAGGGTTGTTCGCAGTCTTCCCGCACTGCCCTTTTACTTCAACGACTTTTATTTAAGATATTGCCTTAGACCTGGCTCGAACTATGCAGTTGGAACGGGGCTGGGGGACAATTTGGAAGTGTGTGAGAAATGTTATTATGCCCATAACATCCCCTTTGCATGCAAATCTTCGGCGCGTTGTTATTCATGTAGTGGAGCAAGCTGAAAGTGCTTCCTTAGTAATTGAAGCCTGCCAAGAAGCTGCTCAATTGTGTCAATAAAATTGTGCGTGTGAAAAGAGTTTTAAGGTTTCATCATTTGAGAGCTGGTTTCAAATAATAATGTCAAATGTTTTTGTTTGTTCTTTAGACTTGAAACTTATGAAACTATCAGAAATTGCAATCAGAAGTTAAAGTTATATGAAGGGATGGTAATGTTTAAATATGAAGCGACTTCGACCTCATAAAGTCAAAATACTTGTTTATTTATTAAAACTTACCAAAATCTGTAAACTCCAGAACATATATAAGTTCACACCATCATTTCTTTCTCAATTAGTTAATGAATTTATAGAAAACTTTTTAAATTTACTTTTCTTTACTTTTAATCTGAATATGATGTAAATATAAATAATTGAAGACAGTTCGAATTCCCGACGGGCTTAGGTACACAGATAGTAAAATGCATGAGAGCCATTGATAAGAGCTGCTTGATTATCATTAAAGCTGTTCGGCAAATATGTTCATGACATTGGCTGGCACTTTAAGGTCTGTATACAAATATTAAATAATTAAACACTAAACTTTAGAAGGCAACTCTTTCGACATGCTGCTGTCGAGTGCAATTAATGTTCTAACCACAAATGATGATGACAGCTTTTCTTACTTGTTGCACTCGAAGATAGCCGCAGGGAACAGCACGGGCTGTTCGCAAACTGAAATTCTTGACACATTTCATGTGTGCTAGTTAGTAAAGCCATCAGTGGACATAACCACAACTGGCCAGCTGCAAAAGTGTCTGAATGATGTCTCATGTTGCCACAATCAGAACTCGAACTCGAACTCGTACCCAAACCCAAGTCAAAGTCGATTCATAATATGTGCATTGTTCCATGGTGGCAAATGAATTTGCAGCTCATATTGCGGCGTCCTGTGGGGAAATATTCGATTTTATTGGCTTCAGCAGACCCAACGGAGTTATTCTATTGACCATATACCAGAGTACATATTTTCCTATCTATCTCTGTGCAAACGAACAGGCAGCTGATGCGGGCTGGGCTGTCAGTCCCTGGATAGTTTTTGCCATTATTTTTCATGTGTATTGATAAAGGCAAACACCAAACAAGAGACACTTAGACAGGCACACACACACACACACACACACACAATATACACACTTGTGTGTATGTGGTCCTTTATTGCATTATTATTATTATGATGTGCTCTTGTCTATCCACAGACTCGAACATATATCCCCTTCTGTCCCACCCTGCATTAAAAATCAGCATTAAAACCAGCGATGCGCGAATCATCATCTAAAACCATACAGTTTCCAGTTTGGGGGTAGAAAATGATACTCTATTTGGATAAGTGCACTCAAACGGTGTTTTCTGGATAAGCTGCAATTAAACTGAAGTTATGTAAAATTCGACGAAATGCGCTTTCTTAAAAATTGCTGATGCAAACAGTCTGAATAGCTTAAATCAAAGTCGGCTCAATAAAATTTCAGCATCAATTTGCAATTTTCAACAGTTGTCCGAGTAGAACAAAACCATCCAGAAAACAGAGGGTTGCCATTGTCATACGTGCTTGACTCTTTAAATACTCTGTAACCCAGTGGAAGCATATTGGTAAAGTTGTGAAATAGACTAGAACAACATTTTTGAGAGTCATTGTTTAATTACTTTAGTAGCTTTACAGAAATTTTATGAATTACTTGAAATACATTTGTTATTTGATTAGATCATTATATTATTATAATGGCTCAGGTAATTATGGTGATATATAAGTGAAGTAAAGTAAAATCTTCAATTATTTGTATTTGTTTATAATCATTTTTATAAAAGAAGAATAGAAATATTTTATTTAATCGCAAATCTATTAAGATTCTTCCATTTATAGAGTATTTAACATTTGATATTCACAAATCGGCCTTAATTTTTTGCATTTTTTATGCTATGCACTTAACAATTTGCCACAGTGCCGACAAAAGCCAGATGAAATTTCGCATTTGTGATTTTCTTTATTGTGTTTATATATATATATATATTTTTCTTTTTGCTACCCCCTTTTTTGGGGGTAGCTCGCACAACATGGTCTGGTCGCGCGCTAATGTGATTTGGCTATTAATTTTCCACAGGCTGCCGTCTAAGCCTTGGCAAATTGAATTGAGTTTCGCTGAACTTGAGGCGCCAATGTCTGCGAGGATGTCTAGTAAAAGGCAGACAGGATGCGGCCGCTTTGGTTTCCTTTATCAGTACGCCCATCCACACCTCAGTTGTTCCCAGTTTACAGAATGTCGCGGCTCTTGAATTGTAAACTGCAAAGCGGATAAATTTAAAATCAATAGCTGGGTGGGACTGGCAGGGAGAAGTGTGGTTTTAACTTTTACGATACACCAGTGTCTGGCTGTTTGTCTTAGCGACTGTCTTGGGCCTGGGGTATTCCCCAAGCGCTACCTTGCCAGACATTTCGGCTAATTTATTGTGTTATCTTTTGTAGGGGAGTCGTTCCTCTGGGTTCGCTTGTCCTACGAAAATAGCTCCGAGAAAAAGACGATAAGCGATAAACGAATATTAATTGCATTGCTCCGAGTAGGCAAGTGGCCAACCAAATGGGAATTAGTTCGCATCTAAATTTCAATTACATTACAATTTACACAACGAATTTGGAATTTTTTATTTTCGTAAAAAGTGATACTGCCAAACGAAAACAAGTAAAATCGTTTGCAGGGCAAACAATTCGTTTTTGTCGTCCTTTTTTTTATCACATGACTCGACTGCAAACACAATGCAAAATTTAAACAATTGAGTTAGGTTGCCCTGGCGAAAATCCAGCTAAAATTGATTTTTAACTCTATTGTGCGTCGGGTCTAACACAATGATAAATGAACAGGCAGGTGGAACAGATATGCTGTGGGTGTGTATCTGTGCCTCATGCTGTGCACCGATGTGTGGCATGTAGTCGATGTCCAGTGCATTTGCCAACTGGCAGCTGTAAACTGAAAGGTTTCATGTGTGTTTGATATATTAATTGTATATGTGTAATAGAGTGACAGGGAGAGAGAGAGAGAGAGAGGGAGCGGACGACACATTGAGTGAAAGAGAGACGACTCCTTTCATAATCTAACAATTTCCTTTTGATTATGTCGCAAATATTCTGGGTTGATTGGGCCTCGAGGGTCGTTGGGTTAGCTGAGCTTGGTGGGTTGGTTGGTTGGTTGGTAGGTCTTCTACATACATTTCATACATTCCCCTTGAGCACAATTTGTGTTTGTTCAAGGCGTTCGCTGTTAACACTAACAAACCAAAGCAGCCTGATAACGTGGCGCCGGCACGTGTTCCACTAATGAGCATTTGTTGGGCTCTCAGGGCGGGGGGTCAGGAGTCATGCAAATAGCTAAGCCGAGCACTTCCCTGGAAACTCACTGTGTGGCAGCAACTAGATCATAAAAAAGTCATTTACTCCTCGGCCCCGTTTGAAGAGGCAGGCAGGTATCTCTCTCTCTCTCTCGCTCTCTCTCTTTCTGCGCAGCCATAAACTATAATCATCAAAAATTGTGTTGAACTTTAAGGCAGGTAGCAAAATGCTGCCGGAAATTTCAGTTTTTCGGCATAATTAGATGTCGAGAGCAGCGACAAGATTTATGTCGGAGTCGAACAATTGTGCGGTATTTGGCCGTCTTCTGCGGTCAGTCGCCTGACACACTATTTTTGCCGGAAATTGTAAAACTTTGTTAAGAGTCAAAGGCCAGCATGTTTGTTGTTGCTAATACCAAAGCATACTTTATATCTCTAAGGTGTTTGCTAATATGTAGCCCATCCTTCAGTGTCTTGAACAAGTTCACTTTTAGCTGGACAATTTTCAAACAGATTTATGACATTTTCACAGTTCTGTGAATTCCCTGGGAAACTGGTTGTTGTCGTTGGCAACTTTCGAAATTAAAGTACGTAAATCAACCTTCGGCTATGCAGCACCCCTCTGTCCCATTATTTTCAATATTTGGGGGTTGATTTTTGTTGCGCTCTCAATTAACAGGCAATGTGACAAGTTCAAACAATGAACAATGAATTTCCAAATTAAGTAAAAGTCAGTGCTTCAGTTGGTTAGTTAAATATTTGTGCTTTCTTCTCGTAAAGGGGGAAAGGTTTGCCCAACGAACAATAACAGAGCAATTAAATTCACTTTCATGCAGTGGCAAAAAAGAGTGCATTACATGTACAAGTAAAAGTATTGCTGACCGAAGACTCTGTGCTCTTGAAAGTAATAATCGAATGTGTATCACTTACGTACATATATTATTTACTTTAATGTATGTATTATATAATCAGTAAACTGCTGATAGCGCTGTGGAAGAATATAAACTTCCATGAAGCTCTTTTTCTACCTCTTAGTCAAAAACCTGGCAATATCTATAATCCTAGCTATCTTCAATTTCTTCTCGGAGTGAAAGAATCGAAAAAAGCTATAGAGAACCCATGATACAACCTATTTGTGTAGATTTCGATTCTCTATTATTTTTTTGGCGTCTGTTGTGGCGTGTGTTATGCCCTTTTCTAATGCACATTTTTTTAATAAAGAAAAGCGCTAACTACCGTACAGAAAAGTGTATATAAAAAAGAGAAATGACGAAAAACGAAATTCATGCAAACAATAGCTTTTAATGCTCACTCCCTGTTTGCTCGTCCACTCGAAATTGTACTTGAACTGTTGCTCTGCAAAAAGTAACACAAATATTTGTGCAAATATTTTCAATAGAAGGGGGCAACCTTCCCCGTTTTTTCTGCCATACCTTAATGATTTGTCAACAGTCGCACATGTGGCGCTGGCGTTTATATTGCCTGAATTCTCATGTTTATAAATGTGTAAGCGTATTACCGAGTACTTAGCCCCTCACTCTATGCCGTTGGCCCTTCTTATTACATTGGACACTGCCCTCATACTTTTATTTGTGTGCACATGTGCCCTTATTCGCAGTCCTTATCGACATCTTTGGCAGCCATGTGGAGTGCGCTGCGCTGCTCCCCTTGCCCCCCAAGCAGATATTTATGCGACATATGGGCAGCCCTTTGGAAAGTGTGCCAAATGTGTCGATATGAGACTTGTGTTCACAGCTACCTTTGTTTATTTATTTTCAAGGCACTCCTGCAGCAGACCGGCATCCCCTGCTGAAATTGTATGCGAAGCGGCGCAGACTCGCTTTAAGCAGACAACAACGGGCTGAGCCATAAAATGCCAGTCTTCGTGTACAAACAACAATAACAACAAGGAGTAGAAGGAGAATAATTTACATTGTGTATTCCAGCTGACATGTTAACATGTTCCAGCTCCTGCGGCTGCAACTCAGTTATGAGTTGTCTTTTCGCATTTCGAAGCTGCCTCCGACAGCTGTCACGCTATTGTTGTGCCTATTAGTTCTGGCGATTAACGTATCGTGACTCGTCGCTTAAGACATATTTCAACTTAATATTATCTTTAAAAACATTTCAACTACTTGCTTTATATTTAAGAGCAATCTTCATGTTGTGAATTTATTTATTATTTACTTATTACTTTCGATTCATTATATGTTATATAGCTTCAAGAGATGAACAATTAAATATACTCATGTTATATTTTATTGTAATGAAATAAAATATAAAAATGTTTAGCACTTCTGATTCAAAATTCATTTAAGGCAGACAAGTGCTTAAGGTGTAGCAGCATTTTAGGCTGTTTGATATAAGTATTTTGATAATTTCGAAAACACCCCAAAAGTATGCAAAGTTCCGCAACTATCGTTTAAAATAATTTAAAAAACTATTTTCTTTATTTGTATCGCACTAAAAAGATAGATGCCCAAAATAAATACTTTTTCGTGCGAAAGCAATTTGAAACATTGAAAAATTAATCTTTCAAAAATAATATAATAAATAAATATAAATGAAAAGTTGTAAAGCAACAAGCAAATGCGGATTATCAGTAAAATTATTCAGGGCTAAAGCAATAATTTGAGAACCCTTACATATTACGAGTGAGGTCAAGCAGTTTAACTGCCAATTTGGAGCAGGAGTGAAGCAACTATTAATATTAATAATTGATGGCTATTGACACTGCGCTCCCCACTGCGCTAGTTGTTGAGCAGATAAAAAGAAATAAGTAATAATAATAACATTGCGCAGTCTAATTGTTCTCACAGACATTGTTACAACCGCAATAACTACACACAAAAGCAGCTGAAATCCAATTTCCGCAAAAATATTTGAAAATAAAAATGAAGAGAAAAACTCACGACTGGGGCAAAGCATAAAAGAAAATTGGTCAAGTGGACGCTGATAAATGCGAGGTCAATTACACATACATTTGGTAGCATCGTCGTCGTCGTCGTCGTCGTCGTCGTTGTCGCGTAGACAAGAGCGAGTACAAGAAAAGGGGCAAACTAGTACATTAACATTAAAATTAACATTAACATTAACAGCGAGACTGCCTCAAGCTGTACACGCATTTAGGCAGAGATTAACAGTTGGTAGACCCCGGTCGAAAAAGAGCAATTAACACGCTGAGGTCAAGTCATGCCCGCCAACGGGGCCACTACCATTACCATTACAAAGTGGCAAACGTTCCATTGCGCTACAAGACTCGAAATATTATCATATTTATTCTCATGTTATGTGTTTATTTTTATTTTTATTTGTTTTTTTTTTTTTTTTTTTGCTGTTTTGGTTCCTGCTTCGCATGTGTTTCATCTTCTTTTGAGCAGCGCACTTGTTCAACTCGCCGTCTGACACTGAGATTTGTCTCAAGCCCAACCCCGGCCAGACAGATCTTTTGTTCTGTGTTCCAAATGGGCAATCGGAAGTACGCAGCAACAAGAATGTTGATGAAGTAGATGCCCACCAAGAACTACGTACTTACGCTCAAAGGGAACTGTCTATTTTTGGCATTCACAAGTGCCCTAGAAGTCAACTTAACTTTGCTTATTATTGCGTTTTTTTCTTGTGTGTGTTGTGTACCCATTAAGAATGGCTCAGCAAGAGCCCCATTGTGGAAACGGATGATGCAGGTAAAGGCAAGCAACGCTGAACCCCCTCTGCGTACAAATATTATTGATCAGCACAAGCCGTCGATTAAAGCTAGCCATGTATTTCAATGGATTATATTTATTATTTTATCGAGGACTCCTATTCCAAAAAATTCATCTAATTTGCTTTGCTGAATGCTTAAGCAGCCAGAGGCACAAAAGATGACAACACTTTTTGAATATCTTGAAAAAATTGGAAAAGGAATGATCTTAAAATGCACAATATGTGTCAGAGCTGGGTACAGAGTATCTCGTAGTCGGCACTCTTAGCAATCTTTTATTTTACTATGTGAGCTAGCAAAGTTATTTGGTTTGCTCATCATTTTTGCTAAGTCGCAATGACACTGGCTGAAAGTGTTAAAAGTAAAAGCGAAATGGCAAAATAATAATAATAATTTGTTCATTAATTGATCGAGTATAAGAATATCAATGGATTATTAGAATGGGAATTGCCTTTGAATAATTTACAAGCTCGGAGCTTTCATGTGCTTTCAAAGCTATTTATTCGGATTAAGTTCTCGCAGCTTTTGTGCCTGAAAATACAGTGTTGGTAAAACTAGCACAGACTGTTTTTAATATGAATTTGAGCCCGATTTTCGGCAAGTGTCATTCGAATATTGCCTGATATTTTGGTAAGGCTTTGACTAATTTGTTTCAGTTTTTATGCATGCGCTAATCGTCGGCCGTTTATCTAAATTAATTTGGAGACAGGTCACAATATAAGCTAAGCCCAAGCTCATTTAAATGAATTCGACAAATATATACTTATGTCCCTGTTATTATATAATTAAGATTCAAATGAGACGTGGAAAAAAGACTTTCACCATACATTAGGCTGTCGGCACGTTTGTGTCTTGATTTAATAAATATTTATAGTCGATGATGATATTTGTGGATTGATGGATTTTGTACTTTGGAAATGCAATCAAATAAATACTCAAATATTAACGAAATCGATTGGTTTAGCCAGCCTAAGCAAAACTGGGGAATGACAAACTAACTATTTGCATCTTAACCCTAAGGGTGGGAGATGTTTACATTGTTGGCATTCCGGAGATTTTATATTTGCATATGAAATTGTATGCTTGCCAGACGAATTAATTAGCTAAGTAAACTCTCAAATCAGTATCTGCAAGGGGGTTTCCTGTTGCCAACAACAACAGCAACAAGAACATCACAACGAAAGCATCATACCTATACTTATTCATAATACTCACTATTCAAACCACTCAATTTAAAGCAATTTGCGCATCTTTAAGCTATTTTTGTGTGAAGCAAAAAACTTAAATATGTAATCGCTTTTAATTGCTTGTCTGACAAAAAATAAATTCCATTCAAAGCCACCAAAATAAAAATTAATAAGAATTAGCTTGTTAAAGTTCTGACAAGAACATAACATACCCTGTCGAAAACATTAGAATTTCGTTTATAACAATCCTATTTCATTTATCTATTTTTAATTTTTTGCAATAAACAAGTTCTATCGTAATTCAGAATAAATCTTGAATTGAAAACCTTAAAACAAAAAATTCTCAGAAATATAAATAGAATCGCTTCGACCGTTTTTATGTACACAATTATTGTATGCTTGTTGTACTGCGGGGCATAATAAATGACCACAGTGCTAGCAAGATAATTATCATTGAGATGATTTGTATGACTTTGTATCATTAGATGGCCAAAACTAAAAGTACTTATCTCAAAAATAAATAAGACGAAGAAACGAAACGTAAAAGACTTGCACTTAACATTGGCAACTTGGTAATTGCTCGACCTTTGAAGCATTCGCTGGTGACTGAGACTTAAGAATGGAAAAGGTCAGCTTTATAAATAGATGGGTATAATACAATTCCAATTATATAGAAATATTGAAATAAATGCTTGATTAACGCTAAGTTCAAGATCAGTAATTAAAAAGCAATGCGTAATGTGCAAAAATACTTATTATTTATTGTCTTTTAGCCGGAATCGGAGACGGAGGCTGTTTTTTTTTTTTTTTTGAAATAGCAAATGATAGCAATTCACATGATATTTGATATCTGCGAGCTGTGCAGATGCTGGTCAGCAAATCGATCATTAATTTAGCGACTTCGCTTAAGGTGGCTTGAACAACGGTGGCTGCTGTCTCTCTATCTGCTGCCCAGTTTTAATTGATTGCTGACAAGCGAAACGCTGCATATTAATCGATGATTTGGCGCCACTGAGCCAACGAAACCGCAGACAAACGTGCTTGGCTTGTCCTTGCCATTTCGGCCAATCTTATTCGACCGCAATTGAAACCCAATTAAGCCATTAACCAAATCGTATCATATCAAATCAAAGTTAAAAAATGTTATCATTAAAATGCGTTCGCTTCGTGGGGAGTCGTGTAAGCAGCCGGAAATAACAGAAATAAATAAAAATGCCTATGTATAATAATAAGAAAAACATCATAATAAAGTCCAAATTCACCGGTTGAAATCATCAACAATGTTGAAATAGTTTTAAGCACTGCCGCCGTCGCCGCATTAAGTACATATGTAGTTAACTTTTGCTACGGGCATTGAGATGCATACACGGCGTATGCTTAATCTTGTACAAATATTTAAGTCGCCGCTAGCGATTTGAATATTGGTCTTTCATCCATTTGCTTTAAAGGCCGATCCAAGTTAACTTGCAATATATATATCTAAAAAAAATTACGATTCGAATTTTAAATTACTTACTCAATCTCCGGGCGGAGTAGCCACAAAATATGTTGCAAATAATACGCATAATTAACAAATGATTGTCTGCATTGTGGCATCCAAATATAAGGGGCGTTACCTGCCAGCCTGTCAGAAAAATTGAAAACCCAGAAAAAAAAGTTGAATGCATGCCAAAGTGTTGCCAAATGAATGGCAACAAAATACCAGTACCCCAAAAGTCGAAGATGGTATACATGATTGCAGAAATACCACAGTTTCAAGGCGAAAATTATATCATATTTTCAAGAGTTAAAGAGACGTTTTGTTCCAATCGCACAAACGTCCTTACAGCTAAAAACTGGATTGTATCTTCTGGGGATCTCCCTTCTTCTTAGAGCTCTCTTTGTTAAGCAAATTATCGGGATGGAACACAGTGCCTGCAAGGCGATATATTCTCAGTTCATACCAAATATTTATTAGTTAATCTTTTCTTGCTACCTCAGCGTTTGGAAACCAAGGACCTTCCATATGAGCAGAATACAAGGCTTAAGTTATTTACCATAGTTCTCCCAAAGACCGATTAGTAGGCATTGTTTAGCTGGAAATAATAAGGTTAGCCAAGTGGTCTGAGAATACAACATTTATCATTGCGTGCGGATAAACGACGGTTTAAGTCTGCAATTAGAAACTGGAAATTATTTAATGGGTTCATCCATATGGCAATTGATAAAGTCACGACCTAAGAGTGAAAAGTCAAAAACCCGAAAACCATCTGAACTTTAACTAGCATAGCCTTGAACAAGAGCGTTGTTCATTTCTTAAAATGATAATATATTTACTTGGCACACGTCTCAAATCGGTGCAATTAATGAGGTTATTAATGAACTAGATATAATTAATACTTGTAAAGATCTGTTCGTTATCATTATTCATTCGGAGATAATTTAGATCTTATTTTCGCTATTCAACATTTAATTTTAATATGAATTGATGAACATGAGCAATATTTAAATATATATTTCACGGAATCTTATAATTGATATGCCCGATTATGACACCAGGTTCGGGTATTACTTGAAACCTAAATTGAAAAATCAAGTGCAGCATTCAAAACCAAAAGCCAAATTCGAAGGTCATCATCGCGGCATGCCACAATTTGGTGGCGTCGCTCGATTGGACATGCTGCAGCAGCTGCTGCTGCTGTTGCTGCTGTTGCTGCTGCTGCTGCCCGGCGGCACATTTTATTTCTTCATTATGTTCGAAACAATAAAATTTAATTGAACGTTAAATTTAAAAGGTAGCACGAGGCAGAGGCAGCGGCGTCGGCGATGGAGGCGGAGGCGGCCACAGCGACTAAAAAGGAGCAAATTAACTCATTGTTGCAAAAAGTTATGCAAATGGGGCGTAAGGTGCCGAGCAAATTAAAATGGCATAAAAATTTATGCACCAATAAAAATAAAAATTAAAATACAATTAAAAAAAAAGGAGAAAATATTGTAATAAAGAGAGCAATGCGGTAAAAGTGTCGATTGGTTGTAAATAAAATGCTCGTTGCAAAAAGTTGTTGGCGCAGTTTATTCGTATATATTGTTTCTTCAGTCTAATGAACTATATTGTTGTTGAGTGCAAGAGGTTTTTATTTATAGTTTCCAAAATTGTTTACTCCATATAAAAATTGTTTTAATATAATTTACTGTATGATTTTGTAGTTTCAAATAATACTTGTGACATTTACAGAATATTTTAAACAAGACAACAGACATCGGAATATTAATAAATTAGTTAGTCAACAATGTAAGAAAACAAACCAAACATTAGTTTATTTAATTTCATTGTACTTCTTATATCTATAAACTATTATTACTTTCATCACAGACTTGTTTAACTTTGGTGCTTGATAGCCACCTAACAACTTATAAAACTCACTTAAAAACTTGCATTAGAAGCAATAGAAACTTTGAAGACTACCTTCAGTAAAAAATATTTATTAAATTATTATTACACATTGATCTTTACAAGGTTGGCTCTCTAGGTGGACGCCCTTAAATGTGCATCATAGAAGAAACCATAAACCATTATATAATTTTACCAACATTCGATTAGCCTGTAATGATATTCACCTCTCATGCAAATCAATTAATCCAAATACGACAGCTGCTGACAGTGGGAATATTCATTTCTAAGTGCGCTTTGTTTTTTCTTAAATTGTAACCAGCATATGAAAAAGTGTTTAGATACCTGCACAATTTAAGAAGTGACCTTCAGTTGCCAACGTCAATTAGATGGAGGGCTTACCAGGGTTAGATCTTCTGGTGCACGCCCCAAAAAGTGCAACGATGAAAGACAATCGACGAAGCGCATATCATTATCAACATTAATATATGATATATGTTTTGATTACCGAACATAAAACTAATTTGCTGACAGTCGAAATAGAGCCTTTTGTTGTTTAGTGATTAGCAATCTCAACATTTATTTTGTACACATTGTATATATTTTGGATGTTTATGTATTTATTACTGTTGGGCATTGTGTTTCGAGTCTTTGGCGAGTCATCGAACCGCTGTCTTTGTGTAATTTATGCATCTGCCAGTTGGTTACAATAAACCTCAAGAACTGATGACTTCAATCAACCGACAAAAGTGTGTATTTGGTGAATAATGTGTAGGTTGTGAGTATCTTTTGTGATTCATGCTGACCTTCTTTGGTCTATTGGATCTGTCTCGGTCTTGGCTCAAATCAAATACATTTTACACATTTAGTTAGTAATGAATTTGGTGGCCCAAAGTCACTCAAATTAGCACAATATTAGCACAATATTAGCTAAAAAGCGTTTTAGTTGCTCTCTTCATTTCAGTCTTAGTCACAAACAGTTTACATCGACCAACGAAAGCCGCAACAATCGCTCATAAATTCTAGTTTCAGCTTCCAACAGCAACAAGTTTCCAACCACATTTATTGCTTTGCTTTGCTGTTGCTGTTGTTGTTGTTTTTGTCGTTGGCAAAACCCCGAATCTCACATCCGCCTACGGAGCGTTGCCAGGGGATTTTTTAATTATTAGTTTTGAATTAACCAATTTAATAGCTACAAATATATAGTGTAGAATATAAATGTCACCCATTTCTATATTGATATGTATCGAAATGGGTGGCAGCTTATGAATTGGTTAATTCAAAATCGATAATCAAAAGATCGCCAGGCAATGCTCTGTGCAGGCGCACGAATATTGTATTAATCTCATATAAATATTATCATAATAGCTTATTTAAATAAATTCACATTCATTTTTATTATTCTATTATCTTCTATACGACAAATATAATGTTAAGGCTTGGTTAGCAACTCTGGATTCACTATGCCAAAAAAAAATACAAAGTTAAATACTTCAAGTTTTTTTATTATGACTATTTTTCAGTGACTTACTTAATCGAGGCAAATATATAGATGAACATAGTTGTACATATATTTTTCTCGTAAGAAAAATAAAAGCAGATACACATCATATATTATCCAAGATTAACAGAATTACTTTAAATTTGATTTCATAAAGCAAACTTTTTCAATTTTAACAGCAGCATTTTGTTTGTCTTAAATGCATCGAACAACTTAGCAATTCATTTGAATTTGTACTTTCAAATTTATTAAGCAGCTGGCTATGATCAGAACAGTTGAAAAGTTATCTCTAATTAACTTATCAGAAGAGTAAATCAAAGCTTTATATTTCAATTTGAGTTCAATTTAAATGACTACTTTAAGAGCGACCTCATCAGATCCAGTTGGCCATTGTTTATGATCAGTTAGTTATTTTGGTTTTGAGTGCTTCTGGGCAATCTTCATATGCGATTGTTCAAATAGGTTGCGCCCCATTGGAATCGGAGGCCGCAACGTTGCTGATGGGGCAAACCAAAATTGTTGCGCAGGCGCCATTTAAATTGGTTAGGGGGTGGAGTTGGGGCATTAATATTAAGCAGTTACACACAGCTGCAACAACTGGCTGGCGGCCTGTAATTATCAAGCAGCCGAATATCATTTTAATTGTCTGCTGTCTAATGTCTGCCTAAGCAGCTTGGATGGAGAGAAGGATGGGGTCTCCTGACCATTTGCCATTTGGCATGTGCAATTAACACCGTCGTACAATGCGTTCAATGTGCAAGACCCGTCCAGCCTTCAGACCAGACCCAAACTGCTGCTGATGGTTAAGCCGAGTTGACGCATTGACATGCAGCTGTCCGGCCTTTGTCCAGTGTCTGTCTGTCATATGTATATACATATGTATGTGTGTCGTTGCATAGAGCTCTATTCGTGATTGTCTTTAGTTAAGTGGCTCCACCTAACTTGCAATAGCTTTTGGAGCTGCTTCGAGCTGTGGCGCGTCTTTTGTTCTACCTAAAACTCTTTCATAATGCTCCATTAAATTTAATGCTTTCATAGATCAAGATGAACAAATAAATTTGAGACCATGTGACGAGTGGTTGTTGTTGCTGTTGCTGTTGCTGTTTCAGTCGCTGTTTTACAGTTTGTGCAGTATTTCTTTTGTTGTTGGAAGGTCTGCGATCGCTGTCCAACCAGCCGTTGAAATGAACTTGAGCACAAGCCCAAGACACATCAGTTTTTCTTTTATTTGACTCTGCTGTTGGCTAGCTGGTTAGTTGGTTGCTTGGTTGGTTTGCTTTGGTCCATGGTTTATATGTTGGCCCAGTTTCTGGCGATGCGCCTCAGCTGAAGAGGTTTAAGCCATTCTGAACGGAAGCGCTTTGTTTAACGCGCCTCAGACATTGCAATTTTTTCGCGCAGTTTTTGGCTAGCTCCTGGCACAGTGGGCCACCATTCACTATTTTTATAGTTGTTAATTATAGAAAAATTAAATTAAATTAATTAATTGAATCTACGTAAATATGATTTTGAACTACCAGATATTATACATCATCTCTGAGCTTTATAATGCCAATTCAAGTAATGATGTCTTCCAAAGCGCCTCCCACAATTTGACTCTTTGGCCCACTGTATATGGGTCTGTAGCAGCAGATCTGAGGTCTCTGGGTCTCGGTTCACATTTGGCTTTTGCCGTTTTGTTTATCGGAAGCGGTCGTCGTCTTTGACGACGTTGAGCAACTGTTACCAAGTGACTGGAATCATATGGATTTATGATAGAACCGTTGTCTCTCTCCACGCTGCGATATTAATGCCCATAAAGATGCCATGCCTTTCTAATTGGCTACTGCTCGGACGGTCGAAGGGCAGTTGAGAGTTTTTATTATTAACTTGGTTTTTATTTTTGCATTGAATTTTTTAAAATTTTTTTTGCTCATCCATAGCTGTATATAAGATTTTCGTGAACTTTAATTGGGTTATAAAAGTTGAGTTTGGAATTGTTTCAAAAGTATTATGAATGATTATGTGTGTTTGTATTAGTCATCAGTCAGTCGGTTGACACTGAAATTATTGATGTTTATTATTCATTTTTTTCGATTCCTATTTCCGACTGCAATACTCTTACTTGTTTGTTTTATATTGCTGCTGGTAATTTATAAATAGATGAGTGTAGCTGCCGGAATTATGTCAGAATATGAGCCAGCTCAAGAAGCTTGCATGTGGCAAAACTGAACTCAAGATTGGCTCGTATATTATGTTCAGGTGCGAACATGCTGGTACTTCAGTTGACGTCAGAGGGACAGCGATCGGATCAATGGCTTCATTTTGTTTGCAACGCGAAGTTGTTTACTGTATATTTGCTTGCAGATAATCTTTCGGGCGCTACATTTTGTGTTTCATTTCACTTTTGTTTGTTTGTTTATTTATTGTTGTTGCTGTTGCTGCTGCTCTCGCTGTGAGCAGGAGGCGTCAAGGTCGGACGTGACATGCACAGCAACTTGAGCGCCACTCAGCCAGCGGCTAAGGCTGCGCATCAAGATGAGTCCCCACAGTCAGCACCAGCAGACCCATCACATCACTGTGCCACAACACACCAACTTCAACAACAACAGTCGCCACACGTTTCTTGACCACCACTTGACCGGGTCGCTTTACAAAGCAGACCTGTTGCTGCTGCTGCTGCTGTTGCTGTTTTGGTTGAGGTCGAAAGAGTGCTGAGAGGTAATGCAATGCAATGCAATGCAACGCACGCTTTCGCCTCAAGTCGCGATTTGGCTGCAAGTGAATTATTTTGTCACGCCAATGTGTATGTTGCAGGCACACAACAAACAGAACCGAGCGATGCCTATCAACCAATTGACCCTCATGCGACTCACAGTTATTCAGAGCAATTCATTTCGATATTTTATTGCATTCCAATCACAGCTGGTATACACAACTCTGAAAGCACTTAACAGCTCCAAGCACCGGAAATTGTACATACTCCTTATTTATTTATGATCATTTAAAAATCGAAGTTTGACTACGATTTAATTCGTACGCGCTGTGGCTATATACAATTGAAGACTTCAGCTAATCTATTAACTAACGTATAAGTCTATAGTCTATAGTTATAAAAATGGTTAATGATTCTTTTTCTTCAGTCACGCTCTTAACAAATTCTTCCACAGCTATATACAGTTATCAGTACTTTTAATAATATGCAATTTGATTATAAATTATTGATTTACAGATTTGCAATTTCAAATTGTGAAAGCAGCAATTGATTTGAATTTAAAAAGCAGCATATATTAAACTCTGCCAAAGCAAAATACTTAAATTAAAGCATAAAACTTGTTTGATTTGTATTTTTTCTGGAACTTATTCTATTTTATTCATACACAAAAAAGGCTACTAAAGGCTACTAAAATTCTCTTAATATTAAATTTTATGAATTTAATCTGGCCTTAAGACTCCGGGGTTTTACGGGAATTTGTTTTATCTTTTATTTTTTGAATTGCCCCCAAAACAAGCTAAAATCCATATTTTGTTTGTTTGTTGGTTTGCTGTTTAGTCTGCGGCTGTCGTCAACACCGCATTTTCTACTCAATTGAATTACGCAAAGTTCAGAGTTCGACACAGTAGCCAGATAGAGGCCAGCACTATATCGTAACTTGGTCAATGCGTGTTGCCAAACTGTTGAAGTTCTCCAATATGATAATTTGAAATTCGACAAATTTAAGTAATTTATGAACTCCAAACAGCACGCAAAGTAGCTGAAAATCGTGGGGCGCAGCTGGCGCCAAAACTGGCGCCAAATGAATTTTCTCAAAATGTTTATTTGACACTTAAAATTTTTTTTATTTTTCAAATACATTTTTTTGTTATCTAACTTTTAGTTTTTATTTTTACGCGATCATAAACGAGTTTTTCGACTGGCTACTTGGACGATGTGTGTGAGTGAGTCTTAAAGCCAGTTCATTGCTCAGCGATCATAATGCTTGATTGATATGAAACTGATCTATTAGTTTTCAAGTCACATCAATGCAAATTAGTCACAACAACATAAACAACAACTCAAGAATTCTCGAATTCAAGACGCTAACAATTTTGTCGACGCGGCAACCGTCAAATATTTGTGTGACTTGTCTCTCCCTCTCCTTGACTTGGCTTGACTTGACTTGGGGCCTTATTAATTAGTGCCTGTGATTTTGTGTAAGCGTTCTATGCAGACGCTAATCTGCCGCGTTTCTCGCTGCGTTCCACCGACGTGTAAAGTGATCAACTTTATGTTGCTGACCGCCAGCGAGCAATGGGGCGTATGCGCGATGCCCATACCAATGCGCTTATGATTTTAATATCGCCTATTATTCACGCATAATAAACATCAGACAGCACATACACACATATGGTCAACAGGCGGGCCAACATCTTGGCCCAGAAGCCATACACATTTTATCGCTCATCGTGACGCCTTTCCCACATGTCACAGTGCATTGGCGTTTTGGCGTTTCCGTTTGGTTGACTGCCACTGCTGCCTACACCCGCATCATGTGCCACAGCCTGGCATTGAATGCTGTTAGCTCCGGCCGTGTCCATAGAATATGGTTTAATTCTAGCAGCTGTTGTGAAATTGATTGCATTGCATTTAGTTAGCTAGATTTTTTCATATTAAAGTTGCATAATGGTATTCATTTATAGCTTCATCTTATTCATTTTATGAATTTATAAATTTTTTGATGGTGTCAAAAACAAAAACCAATTTATTTGCGTTAGTCAAGTAATTTAAATAATTCTGTTTTTAGAAGTTGTCTAAGATGCTTGCATTCCACAAATATCTGTGACGATAAGCTATAGCAATAATTATTCATAATTATTGATTATTAGGCTTATGTCGAATGTGTTTAAGAGTGTATTCTCTTCATCATTGTGTCACTTATACGAGTATAACTCTTTTGTATTCATTTTCAAATTAGTATTCGATTATTAATTCAAAACACTTGCTAAGAAGTCGTCTAAGAACGCTGTGTTCCACAGATTTTTGCGATGATTGTCAATAGTAATAATTATTCATAATTTTTAATGATTGGGCTTAAAGGTTTATATAAATATTATGTAATCATAATTTTAATTTACTATTTGATTATTAATTCAGAACAATTGACTTAACAATTCCTTTATAAAATTCTGCCCACTTGCTATATGTAACCACAAATAAATATTTATATTCTGGCATGTGTACAATGACAAATGACAATTTTATTTATGCAAATTGCACTTTTCATATTTGTTGCTTTTGGTGCTTTCAAATAATCCCATTATCAACCATATTGGTAAAGTGTGCAAGTGTGCAATAGAAATTGTTTTGATGTTATTTCAAAAAGCAGCCCCTAATGGCCGTGGCTATAATACTCGTAGCTTTTGATCTATAAAGTGCATGAATTAGTTATGCGACAGCTTTGGGGCAGCTAAAGGGCAATCACTCAGCGATCAGCTGTTGGCATTGCTTATAGAAATTACATTGAGCGCTGAAGACCTTCATTGCTTTAAGCGTGAAAGGTTCGGGAGCCGATTAAAAGGTGATCAGTTTTTTGAGCGTTTCCGAAATGATTAATATATGTGGTTCCTATGGGCCCCGGGGTCCATCAAAAATCACCTCGAACTGTGCGTTCGTGTGACAACTCTGGTCACATTCTGTCAGGCATTTGAACTTTTAATAGCTTGAATTGTCACTACTTGAATTTCTGGCGCTGTTTGCCTCGCTTACGTGCTTGACTCTAAGCCAAAACAGCGAAAATCCAATGACTGATACACGCCCACACCTTTCACAACAGTGCCGAGACACCTACATCCACCTGCCCCCCTTCCCCCATGGTGCGCCCCTTTACATTTGATGAGTTCCAATGGCTTCGGTTGATGTCATAAGCTATTTATTGTTTGCTTTGTTCATACGCTTTAATTCACTTTCGGTTTCAGCTTTACTATTTGTATACTTAACTTTATTTTCCTCGCGTCTTGTTATTGTTTACTCATTTCATCAATCAAAGTCACTGCCACTGCCACTGCCACTTGGCTTGGCTTGGAGGCTTTTAGTTTCAATTCGATTCGTTATGTTTCTTGGCAAACTGTTAATGTCCTTGCGGTCGCAAGTGTAACAAATTTTAATTCGAATACGAATTGAAAATCGGAAGGGGGAGTAGTAAAAAGTTGAAATTTTAATTTAATTTGTATACCCTTATAGAGGGTATTTTAATTTTGTTTTCAGATTTGCCACACATTTAAGAAAATCATATATTTACATACATATATATATATATATTCTTGATCAGCATGTCAGTCTGTTTGCATTTTTAGACTTATATGCATAGAACTCTCTCAGCTTAAAAGTTAGCTTGATGAAACCTGGAATTTATATTCTATATTAAATAAATAAATAATTAACTAAATTTTAATCAATTAGTGGAAATAAGTAGAATCACTTAACACACTTGAAAATTAGCAGTTCTTAAATAAAGTATGTCTGTAAAGGTCAATCAACTTCTCGAAAAGCTTTCAAGAGACATTAAATCTTATTTAAATGCCTTGAGCTTTAAGCGATTTACTTACATATGTTATAGTAAACAATTGGCGCTAAAAACAATTAAATAGTGTGGGAAAAGCCATGCTTTAACATAATTTTCCTGAAATTAGTCAAGCTATTTTGGAGCTGAGGAAAGTGTTCCTCTGCGTGGAAGTTCCGCATTGCAAAGATTATTGCTTATTATGAGGCGGAATTAATTTCCATTGGCGTGTGAAAAACAGAGGACACGAACGTACTTAAAGTACCCCAGGTGTTGAATTATGAGCAATTTGTCGAAGCGTGTCCAAGAAAAATCTAACAAAATATATAAACAAAGCAGCAGCAGCCACGACATTGAGATTATACATAAAAGTGGCCAAAAACAGGTTAAGTGATATTTCGCACCTTCTGTGCGCTCTTATTATTGTGGAATCTAATGACAATGGGAATGAGTGAAGCATGCGTAAAGTAATTCTTTTGTCATGCCGCCCCTTGGTAGGCAATCCTTAAGCCTGCTCTAAGTCTGATCTCATTTGCGAGTTATTTGAATGTTAATTTAGTCAATATGCTAATTTTTGTTAATTTCTTATTGAGTTCTTCGCTTTGCGTTCTGAAATATTGATGCTATGCTATGCAGAAAAAAAATTAAAAATCAAAACAAAAGACACAGAATTGAGCATAACAAATGTAAATCGATTAAACTGAGCGTCAGAGCACTTAATTTATGCAAATTAAAGCTATGCTCTCGCACACATTAGCAAAATTGAATTGTTTAAGTGATAGAAAATGAATAGGTATCAATTCTCAGCTCATCGCTTCTATATAACAAGCGCACAAAACGTCAAAATGATCAAGTTATAAGCATTATATGCATATTCAGATAACAACGCATATGCTTTAGATAATTTAATTATTTGATTCTCAGACATCAAGTTCAGTTTTGCAACCATTAATTTCGTTTTATTGATGGCACACTTTTGCGGGAATCCATTTCAAAATGAAACCATAAATTTGATTATCGAATCAATTTAATTACAGCCTCTTTTTATACCCATTGCAAGCAATAGACACGACAAAGGGGTGGCATACATTGGTGCTAGCTTATAATATATATTATTATATTATTCTCACAACGCTCGTTCAAAAAAATTGGATGTTTATTTGTGAATTATTCCATAATCTATATAACAGATAAAAGCTTATGCTGAACACAGTTATGAAAATATCTTAGTTATGTTGATATCTTAGAATACTCTGATTTTATTTAAAGGGAAACAACCAGTCAGGCACTCTCAGTTAGCTGAGTCTGTAGAGCTTTTGCTTAAAAACAAGTTGCAGTATTAACTTTTACTTTTGTCGGTTGTGTTTTTGTTTTGTGTTCTCGCTAGAACAGGCAATATATATTTTTTTATACTAGACATACTCATTAATTCAGCTGTCTCTTTATCTGTTTATCTATTTTGGCTATTGTGCAGCGGGTTTTGTTTGCTGTTGTTTTTGGCCACATTGAGCATGGCGCAGACATAGTGTTAAATGTTATTTGTTGGTATTTATGTGTGAGTGGGTCTTTTCTACTTTTGGCGAAACGTTTATTGATGAGCGCACATTAAGCGACAATGCCATGTTTTGACTAAAGATTCCTTCTTAAAGCTATAATTAATCACTTCTCATTTAAATCTCATTGAATTCCCCACAATTTATGCAACGCTGCAATTATCATGGGAGTTGCCTGCAAAACTCGTCCATCTCCGGCTCCCAAACATCGATAATTTATAAGTGCGAACAGGCTTCGAAATGCAGCTCAACTCAATTCAAATGGAATAAATTGCACTCTGCTCGCTGCGCCTATCCAAAATTGCACAATTATGGTGTAGTGTGCCCAGCATTTTAATTATAAATTATACAAAAAATGCTAATAAATTACAGCAAGGGTGCTCAAGACGAAAGTCTCCGAATTGGCTACACCCTATACTCAGAAGATTACAAGGGAATTAGTGTGATTCTGGTTGTACGCTTTGATTTGAAAACGACTTAACTTATATAACGATATTGAGTACAGGTTAGTAAAGTTTTCTCGACTAGAACATTCTAATTCTAATTCTTAGAGTCTAGAACTTGCATTAGGCACTCGTCACAAATTTGCTCTAAAATCTTAATGACGCCCGTACAATAAATTCTGAAGTTGAGAACCAATTTTTCAAGTTAAACAACGAGAAAAAAATAGCATTCGTCTCCTTCACTTTATAATCTTTATTATTAGTTTTATATTCATGATAAATACATACACCATTTTTATATACATACTCTCTGAGATATATGATTCTCTTCACATCTTCATAATTATTTCCGAGCTTTTGACCTTTTAAAAAATGTGTGTTACTTAAAGCAAATACTAAATTTTTTGGAAATTCGCTCGCAGTTCTCTTTTGCACAATCTTATCTTTATGCGAATTGAAATGGTATACACAAAAAGTAAAGATATTGCAAAAAATTTCGTTATTTATTCTTTTTGCACAATCAAAATGTGTTTCGTGTGAGGGCCCGGGCAAGTGAGAACCGCCCATTCGAATGGCATTTGGCAACCAAGGCTTTTGTCTTGGCAGATTGAATAATGATTGCCATTCACACCGACTGGACATGACTGACCTATGTTAATGCGCGTATTAACTGTTATTTGTTATTTGTCAGAGTAATCATAAAAATGCAACAAGTGACAGCAAAATTTGCAATTTGACTTTGCCCGCTTTGTTGCCTGTCAATTTTGCAGAAGTTAACATTATTTGTTGTGTTTATCAAATAATATTTTTGTAATTTTTTTTAATGTATTTTTTTGTGGATTCATAAGCATTTAAACAACACACAGCGATGTTGCAGCCTTGTGTCTAAATGTTGTTAACTTTGTTCTTTAGCTGCGATGCTTCAATAATTTGTATTCGAGTTTTCTCTGTTGCCACTCGTTTCGATGGCTGCTTAGCACGTTGACAAGGCAATGGGGTCTATTGATTCTTATTACGTATATGTAATGCAAAGCAAAAAAAAAAATTGTTTTGATATTTATAAACTGGACATCCTTTGAAAAGCCACTTTAAGTAATTATTATAATTTTAATTAAATAAATCCCACATCTTTAATTTCAATATACTTTCAAATTACAATTCATCAATATGCCTATTTTATATATTATACATTTCACTCTTTAATAATAATTTGGATTTTATTAGTAAATCTTTAAGCTTTATTAAAATAATATAACGAATTTTCGTTAGGCTATTTATATAAAAAATATTCAACATTTGAATAATTAATTGATTGTTTAATATAATCCAATGTTATTTTTATATCTTACATTTTTTAACACCAAATAGAAGAAGACTTAAGACTTAAGTCATATTATTTGCTTGACTTGTTGTTGTTATGGTTGGGACTGTGCCTGCTATTGTTGTTATTTTTGCACTTTTTTATGTTTTATTATGGCAATAATCTCATTGAAATCAGTGAGCAAATGGTCATTTTATGCGCATGCCTGATGGGATTAAAACTCAAGAGCTACTGTACAAAATTGCCTATTGTTCTTTAGAGCTATTGATTGATTTGCAGTCTTTGTGATTGCTGCATAGCATTAAACAAATTATTATGATCAGAATATAAGATTGTATTTTAATAAAATTGTAGTATATACATATTTTTGTATATTTATGTGCTTAAGACGACATTCGGACACGTGTTCCTCACAAGCTAAGTTTGAGTCATTTTTGATACAGGACATCAATCAAACGAATTTTGAAATCGAAATGAATTTGCATTTAAAGATGCTATTGTATGTAAAATTGATGGTGTATATTAAATGATATTTTATCATATCGGAAATGGAAATACCTAAACCAAAATATCAATTATCAAATATAATATCAAAGGTTCCATTTGTCATAAATATCAAAGCTATACGATGAGCAATGAGCGATTTTTGATTTGAATATTAAAAAGGCAACATTTGTGAGTTTAATTCAATAATAAAATTCCCAGAAAATTGAAAAGGCAAACTTGTTTTCGTGTCATTTCAAAGAGACTTCTCGATGTTGTATGAAGTCAATAGACAAATGGCAAATAAGCTTAATTACACTCATTAAAGTAATAAATAGAAAATAAATCGGACTTTCACAGCGAACATAGGCAGTCACAAAAATGTCCATTCCGGACACGTTTTATGTGGATTCTATAAAAAGACTAGCCAGGCCGCATTCCACAAATAGATGAGAATAAGAAGCCAACTGGTTAAATTGAAGTTGTTGAAGTTGCACTCTTGGGAATTCACGTTGATATTCTTAAGGAAACGCTGACCTTGACTAAGATCAGGTTGTGTGCCATTAAGCAACGACAAGCATCATAATAGTTGTACAGAGGGACCGAGTCAGACATAAAGAAGAAGACAAAGAGATCTCTTGGAACGCTTCACGACCTCAAGGTCGCTTGTTGACCGACGACGAACTAGAAGAAATTACAGAATGAATGTGTGTGTGTTTCAAAATGTGCTTTGGATCCACATAATTATTGCTAGCTGTACGACTGTGATTAAATAATGCTCTATTCATGGCCAAATCGGTTTCGCTATGGAACATTAAAAACTCAACAATTTGTTACGCCTTGATTTAAAGCGTTAAAATTATATCAAGAAGCCGACAAAACTAGTTTCAATATTATTGATATACTGATCATGAGCTTTGAAGTTATAGTTCTAGATCTGGAAATCATAACCAGATGACTTGATTGTGCTCAAGTTATGCTAATCGCTGCTCTTTGACGTAGCGACGATAGCAGCCAATTACGTCGGCTTAGCAGCACGAGAGACATAAATTGCACAATCTATGACACAGTATTAAGATCTTTTGGGGCCTACTAATCATATGCATATCCGTCATTTTATTAGGTCTTCCAACACGACTGACGGCGGCTGCAGTCAAAACAGAGATCTTGATTTGGTTCATTGGGTAAAGGGTAGATTAAAGACGGTTGGAGACTGCTCTAAGTTCTTTGGTAATAAAAAATAATATTATATATACGTAAGATATAAAAATTTGGAATATTTTTTATAGTTCATACATTTGTCAACTCAACTTGTTAAGAAATTACCAAACTGGGGATAGTATAATATTAGGCACCCGAATTACTATTACGAAGCAACTCAGATTCCCTAGTCTATATTGTAGACTATATAATAGTCGATGCTACCCTAGCAGCATTCTCAGGCTCTGTGAGTCTTTGGCATACGGTAGCGTGAAAACATTTGCCAGAATGATCTGAACATGATTTAAAAATCTATTTACAAGTTTTCTAGAATTAATAAGCATTTTCGCACCAGCTACGCATATTTACAAATTTTCCGCATTAAATGGAAAATCGTTGAAAATTCTAATTAATTTTAACCAAAAAATGTAATTTAAGTGTCTCACATTCTTGGTAACAAAATATAGAGGAAATAAAATAAATAAAACAAAAAAAAATAATACTAGAAAAATCAAAACTCAGACAATGTCAAAGACTTGAATTCTGTTTGTCATTAAAATGCCGGCAAAGCTCAAATTTGATACTACGTTATTGATTATAATATTTTAATAAATTTTTAAATGTCATTTAATTATCTCACAATCTAGATAATAAAATCAAGAACAAAGCAAAAAGCATTCCACTAGAAAAATCAAAACTCAGACAATGTCAAAGACTTGAATTCTGTTTGTCATTAAAATGCCGGCAAAGCTCAAATTTGATACTACGTTATTGATTATAATATTTTAAATAATTTTAACCAAAAAATGTAATTTAATTATCTCACATTCTAGATAATAAAATCAAAAACAAAGCAGAAAACATTCCACTAGAAAAATCCATTCTCAGACAATGTCAAAGACTTGAATTCCGTTTGTCGTAAAAATGCCGGTGATGCTCAAATTTGACTTTGTCTATTTGTTATTGACTATTTGGATATATGGTTCTTTTGTCTCGCCGTTTTCTTCACCCACATTGTTTTTAAATATTTCTATTAACTTATTGAAGCAACAAATTGCTTAGCCGTCCATATTTCATATTTCGATGTATGTTCTATGATTTTTGTGCTACTGACTAAGTCTTATTAATTATTCTTGTACCGGTTGTTGCTGGGGAATGGGATCTATACAGGAATATGGTATATGCTCGTAAGTACTTTATCGCATCAATCTTCATTTCTTGATGCCTTCATCAAGTGAAAGGAGACTTGAGTCTGACGTCAGTAGGTTATTCACTTGAACATTTGTGGCATAATTGATGCATGTGGCTAACCAGCATCGGAAAGACACATGACACATGAAACTGTGGCCTCTAAGTTACCCCATTTGACTCATGCATTCTTGTCACAGAAAATGCGTAGGAAAAAACTGAAAGTATCAATGTCTTTATTGAATAGTTCAATAACCCGCTAACATTGGTTATTATCTGGCCAATCTAGATTATGAAGAGCTAATTATTGAAACTGATTCATAGATTGTTGTGAAATTAGTTCCGTGTTTAGGATCTGTTAATCGGGTATCTTCAAATTCATTGCGAAACTCTTTCCGATAATTAATATATATATATATATATATATATCTTTTTGTTAGAAAATGCTTCATTATGTCTATTATATCGTTTGCAGCAAAAATTTAAATTCTCTTCTTAGCACTTTTTATTAAATGTGGACAGTATTTTCAGAACTGATGCTTTGGATAACAGATCCCTCTTGTAACCCATTACGCGTCAGTTTTAAATGTGAATATTTTATTCTAACATCATTGATCAATTTTTGATAACAACTAATGAATGCTTTAAAATAATAAAGGTCAAGCAAACCTACGAAATATCGAATTCAACATTTGTTTTTTTTTTTTCTTCAAAACATAAATTTATATTATACGCAATTAATTGTTATATATATATAATCCAAACAAAATCGATTAATATTTACATAATTTAGGCAAACTTGTTTAATAGCAAAATATAATGTTTTATTTTTATTTTGATTTTAATGCGTAATCAACGTTACTTCAGCAAATTTGTAGCATTCATTAAGTTAAGTAAATGCCTAAAACTAGTAATAACTAGTTATAATTCTAGGCCCCAAATATGGATGGACTTTGATTCCAACGTTGTAAATATTTTTAACACAACCTACAAATTATACGAAATGGTCGAAAGGGAAGACTTTTATTCGTGTGCCATTTAAGAATACGAATTGCTTAATTCTAAATTGTTTGGATATATTAAGCAAACTTGTTTTTATCACTTTCCCGGTTATTATATGTATAAAAAATACATTTTATATCAGGAATTTTTAGATTTTTTCTCTTAATTTGCCGAAACGGGTAAGCTATGAATAATTTCATAATATTAATGTACCAAAAATAACTTGAAGTGTCGAATTAAGCACTAAGCGGGTAGGCGAAGGGAAATTCACCGCAGTCAGAGGCTTAATGGTGCCTGTCGCAAATTGACTTGTTGAACTTAACATTTTTGCTTGGCTATTCAGACTTAAATAGGGGCATTTCAAATTTCACCCAGCATGGTATAATGCACCCATTAATTGAACTTGCTTTGTTCAATTCTTCAATTAACAACAGCCCAAATCGAATCGCAATAAAGCATAAAGAAAAAGATAACGAAGATATGAAAAAGCAAACTGAACTGAATTGAACTGAAATGCTTTTATTATAATGTGCATTTGATTCGCGAATCAGTCTGCTATTGACCCGCCAGTAATTACACAATAATGCTTAATAGCTTTCATCACGGGGCCAAAAGTATGCATTAATGCGGCTCAGCCTTTGGACTGGGCCAACAAAAACCAACCGCAACCTTACACAACACCACAAAAGTCTTCAATTACAATCACAGAGACTTTGAAAATTGCATATATGATAAGCTATAAGTGTGACTTGCACTTCACTGGTATTGCTGAAATTTTTGGAGTTGACACTATCAAAGTCAGTCAACAATTGTGTCAACAAAGTGATTTGCAGATTTGAAGGAACAGAAAACAAAAAAAAAAAACAAAATCAGTCTGGCAAATTTTTGGCGGCTGCCTTGACCCACTTTCAAATTATGCAGAACGCTCTATAAATCCCAATTGGCCTCATTAATTAACCGTGAATTGCTTAACACTGATAAGCGTAATTAATTTCTGTGCACCCATTTGGAGCATCATCCCAAACGATGGTTTATGGTGGTTATTTTTGAGACATGCAAAAAATAGCACTTGGAAAAAATTAACATGGCCTTAAGTTGTTACAGCTATCGTAATATTTCATCAAAATAGAGTCAAATTTCAGTTCGCAATACACAATTTTGTTATGGTTTCGATGTTGTTTTTACGGTATTACGAATATTCCAATTTCCCCATGCCACGTGATTTTTCACACGTCTAAAGCAGTGGGTTTGTTTAAATTCGATGGCTGTTTTTTTGGGCTACTCTTTCAACTTATTTGTTTATTTCGGTCTTTTGCTTTAGCGCGATCAATATTTAATTTTGTTAATTAATTGTTTTGTCTGCCTTGTGCACAGTATTCGCATTTAAAACTATCCTCTCATTGTATTCGTTTTGTCCGCTTTGTGAATCAGCATCTTTGCTTTCGCTATGACAGTGCCGAATGACGATGACGTTTTGCTTAGAATATCAACCCGGATTTGTTTGGGACTTTAATGGCCTGACTTTAATACAGACTTTGAGATTTAATTATTTCCCAGCTATAAAATTTTGCGTGCTTAAGTTAAGCAAAAAAAAAAAAAAGGAAACTGTAGGCAAGTTGCAAAAAAAAAATTGACAAATTGCCTGTTTCATTAAATAGAATTACCGCATAAAATGCAAATGTGTTGGGTGTCATAAAATGTTTTCGGATCTACAAAAAAATTTGCCTAATGCTCCTAAAACTCACTAAGCAGAAAAAAATCAATTAGCTGCCGGTCTTAAAATCAAGCCAAAAACAGCACTACCCACAGACAAAAACACAAAACTAGAACCAAACTAGTAAAACAACACAAGTCAACACTAGAATATAGCGGAAGGGCTTTTTAGAAAAGTTGTGTCTGATACTCAAAATAGCTAAAGAAGCTCTGCTCTGCTTTGATCTGCTCAGCTGAGCATACTCGCCTGCACTGAAAGTCAGCATGATCATACAGCTAAAGCCTAAGCTCTCTCTCTCTCTCTCTCTCTCTCTCTCTCTCTCTCTCTCTCTTTGTCTCCATCGCTCTCTCTCTTCTGTTTTGGCCTCTCTCTGTGAGAGAACTGCTGCCAACGAAAGTGAGCAAGAGCAGCGACAGCGACAGCGACTGCGCAGCGTCGCATGTGCTGGCGTCAGTGCTTTTGTTGTTGTGGCTGCCGCTGCTGCTGCTGCCGTCGCTGCTGCTACTGCTGGTGCTGCCGTTGCTGCTGCCGCTGCTGCTGCCGCCGCTGCTGCCGCCGTTGCTGCTGTTGTCTTCTGCTTAATTCCACTTGTTCGCATCTTCGTGACAGCGCCGTCGACGCCAGCTATTGTGTTTGTTGTACACTGCTCGGCGCTGCTTGGGCGCTGCTTGTTTGTGAAGCTGCGACGCTGACGTAGACGCTGACGCTGCCAAACGTTTGCTGGGCCGCATATAAAAACGAGGATGTTGGTAAAAATGTTTACAATCATATTGAAGTATTGAAGTTGTTCGTTTCGTGCGTTTAATTGTGCGAGTTTAGATCATATCCAACATAAAAAAAACTTAGCTGTATGTAAGAAGATATTATAATAATTTATATACATACACATAACTTAAATTAATAACTAAATAAATGAGACAGTGTGTGAGTAGTGATAAGAAATGAACTTTAAGTTAAAGACTCTGTGCAAAATTTTGTGACCAAGTGACAAGTGCCAGGCGCCAAGGATATGTTTTGATATGTATTCATTTTTTAAGGATAACCGCTAGAGTTTAATCAAAGAGCGATTTACTTGTGCTATACAATTGTACAATCCACCAAAATTAACTGTAAATTGTGCCGTGACGTTTTGTTTGTGGTTGAAAATTAAATTCATTTGCGGTTGATTGATTGATGGATGGTTTGATTGATTCAGTTGTTGCTGCTGCGGCTGCTGCGGCTGCTGGGACTGCTGCATGTGCCACACAGTCCCTCAGTTCAGCCTAACCGCATGTCTGTCTTTGTGTCTGTCTGGCTGCCCGCCTTGTCTTGGCCGTGCATTGTGTTTAACTCACTTGAAATTTATTTGCTAGAGATGCGATCTGAACTTTGCGCCGCTATTGCAAAATTGCATACGGCAGCAACTTGGCCAGATGAGCCCCAGACAACGCAAGCAACATTTGCAGTTTTAATTTATGTGAAAATCAGTCACAGAACCCAAACGGCTTAAGCGCTAACTAAACACAAGTTCAGACGGAAGCCTCACTTTCCACAGCAGCACCGACAACAAAAGATCGCCCATCATGTGTGTGCGTGTGTGTGTTTGAATTAATTTGATGGATTCCATTTAAATTTAAATTAATCTGCATTAGCATTAGCAGTTATTTTGGCTAATCTGAACAAAAAACTCACAGAATCACATTCCCGAATAAAGTTCGTTGTCTAAGTCTTTTGTTTTGAGCACCCCTCAGCTCACCAGGTTCATCGATTCGCGTTGAAAAGTGTGTCACTGACAAATTTGAGACAGCTACCCGAGGCAGCGTAATTCCCCACTTAAACTTAAGAATTTATGAATCTGCGCATCAATCTATAATAGAAATAGAAAATGGCAAAACAAAAATAAACAAAAATTAAAAATATTCAAAATTTCGACAGCTGACTTCTGAGCGAATTATAGAGAAAGTATTAGAAACTCATCAACATACATATACGATTTTTAATGAGCGCAGCCAACAAAGCAAAATCGCATAACATATTTTATGCAAATTAAAATACAACAATAAGAACACCAACATCAGCTGCTGGACAACAAAATTCGTTGTGGTAAAACCAACAATTTTGAATTTTTTGAAACTCGCTTAATTGGCGGAATTTTGTTAGTTGTCTGTCAATAGACTTATTTATAGCATTGAGTCATGTGGCACGCATCTAGCCAATTTTGGCTTAGTTCGAACATCATAAGAATTGTCGATTCGCCATTTGTATCTAAGAATATCGTGTTTATCTTTAAATGCAAATTTCTTGGCGGCATATGCTTTTCATTTTATTGTCGCTTTGACAATTTACGCCAAGTTAAATTTTATTTTTTTTGTTGTTTGTGTTGGCTTTGAGTCAGCAAGCAGGATTTAAATATATACAAAATGCACAGTTCAGATGAACTGATCTTGCCAACGAATGTTAAAATCCTGCCTGAGCTAACGATCTATGCAAATGAATTAAGTATAAGTTTGTCAATTTAGACACTAACTTGGCAGGTGCCATTAATTATGAAATTGCCGCACTAAACGCCAAGATGGGCGGGCCAGAAGCCAAAGAATTAACTAACCAAACGTCGACAACGCCTCTTTGCGTAATCGAGCGGCCAAACAGCTTAGCAATGCTTTAATGAATAGATCGACGGACAGATATAGATAGTTAGACAGACAGACAGACGTACAGACGCAGAGTTAGACACATCCAACAGATACATCAAGTTAGAGCAGGGGCAGCAATCGCTGCTTCATAATTTATCTGACTTAGAAACTTTGACAAATTGCACAGCAGCCGCCTGCAGGGGAGCAATAATAAATAAACTTGTATATGTGTATCTATTATATGTGTATATAGAAAATGTAGGCATATCTTTTGCAAGTTTTCGGAAGTCTTTTTGGCCAAAACCAGTTGTGTGCTAGACACTGAAATTCCTTTGCGCAAACAACTTGTAGACAATCTGCCCAAAAGGCTAACGTCACGCACTGGACTCCAAAGTGGAGACTCCGCTCGAGAGTCAAGCTGTCTGCCTGTCAGCAGCAAGTGCCATTTGCCGTGTTAACCATATTGTAGTAGTACTTGTTGCTTGCTGCTTGTTACTTGTTCTGGTTGTTGTTGTTGTTGTTGTTGTTGCTGTTGTCATGGAGCCGGCTCATTGCAATATCCAAAGCTGGCAATCCGCACAGCGTGTAGGCTGCCTGAGGCCTCCTCTCAACGGCTTCAGGGTATCCGGCTAGTGCACTTTTATGGCATTCTGTGCGTTCCTCTTGCGAAAATATGTCATCACGATATTTTGCATTTCATTATTGATGACGACAATAACAACAACAACAACAACAACAGCACTGTCAGATAGCCAGCTGGTCTTATAGCCGGCCGGCTAACACTTAGTCAGCCAGTGCTAATTGCTAAAAGCTTCAGTAATCTATTTTAAAATGATAGTTCTTGATCTATAACAAGCTGTTTAATACTGACTGGTTTCAATAGTTTACGGGCCGGAATATCTGGTTAATTATAACTATATGGTTATTAATTACTAATAGTTAGCTCATAAGATTATTTGATTTTGCATTTTGGAGAAAAGAAATAAAAAAATAATAACAATTATAAATTTAGATTTTTTTTTACATTTCTTAAATAAATTACTCGTTATACTAATTTTATGAATATTTTTTAACTGATAATATTAACTTGATTATTATTATTACAGACCAGACACATATTTGGAATAAAGAATCAAAAGCCATGTCACGGTTTCGAAGCTCACTCGCTTTGGTGCTGCCACTTCTGCTGGCCATGCACGGCACCGCCAATGCCAGCTATCAAGGCAACATGTTCCTCAATGGTCAATATCAAAACGATATCAAAGTGCATCCCGAAACGCACTTCTCGGTGAATCCGGTATCGAATGTGTTCCTGCACCATGCGGTGATTAGCCGGCAAGCGGCACCGTTCCAGGCACCCACATATCTGCCGCCGCTGGAGCAGCTCAGGTGCACCAATGGACAGCAGTGTGTGCGTTTGGATCAGTGCCAGAATGGCTACTTCAGCCAGCAGCTGCCCAAGATTCAGGTAAGACAAACTCTTCCAGTTGTTGGTGTTGGTGTTACTCTTGTCGCGAGCTAACTGGCTAATAATTGCATAATGTACATCGATTTGGGCCGGTTAAGCCCAACATTCAAAAATTTGGCAGGCGCTTGACAAGCGATCGACAACCGTACAAAAGCCAGCTCCAAATTAAAAGCCTGTCTGCGGTCGATAATGTTGAAAATATTGCAATACGCTTGAAGATCTCAGCAGATCTGATCTGCATTTTTTTTATTGTTGGCACGGTTGCCGTTATTTTCCGGTTTGTCAGTTTTCGAAAAATAACAAAAAACACATTCAACCTTTCGTCGTTGCCGCATTTCGTAATAGCTGGCAAGTGAAATAAAAAGTGAAGTTCATGTTTAATTGCTGCTCTGCCAAGTTCACCGCTTGCCAGAAAGAAATTTATGTAAATGCAAAAGTCGATCCACTTTTTTTTCGAAATGTTTTATTTTGCATATTGAGCGACTGCCCAATAAAATTTAACATAAAACATTCATCAATTGGAAGTTCAGTTTTATCGATTCATTTTGCCGCTGTTTCAGAAGTTGAATTCCTGTCCAAAAGTCAGCGAACAGCGACAGTTTTATTGAAAACCAATTTTAATAACTTATTCCGCTTTAAAAGCCGCTACTAACAAAAGACTTAGGCAACAAACTTTGCCGCATCTACACGCACACGTTATAAAAATGTATTTTATATTGCGCTTACATTGCAACACCAAGCAACGGAATTAAGCTTTTTAATTAAAAATTATTGAAGCCGATCTACGACTGCTGTTGCCGTTGCCAACGGCGCCTCAAGTGCAAATTTGACCCGATGACCAGCGACGACAAGTTTGGTTACTTAAATTACAGCAGCAAATACAATTTTATTGATGACAAATTTAATTACGTTCACAAATAGAATTCTGTGGGCTTTAGCTGTTCCACTGGCAATTAGCCCGCAGCTGAATAAATTGAGAATTGAGAGCCGAGTATGAAAATAGAAATAAAGGGAAGATTATTTAGAGAAACTTATCTCTTAAGATTCAAATGATTGTATATACACATATATCTGTATATATAAGTATATAAACTATTTTGCTGACGTATTTTGTCTTAAAAACATTGGAATGCATTTCAAGCATTTTAATAAATCAATAAAAAAAACATTTCTGGTTTTAAATAAAATAAATGACAATATTTAATGTCTTAAAGCCAGGTTTGTGTTTCAGACTTCAAATTTGCAAGATGCTGATTGGCTGTAGCCAATAAGGCTAAATTTAATGCGTGCCAAAATGGGCAGCTGAACAGCTTAGCTGTTAAACTGTGGTCATTTAAGTTGCTTAGAGCAATGAACCTGGAAATCGAGAGAATGTCTATAGTATGTGCGACTATTAATAGCAGTATATAAGAGCTGAGCGCTGTTGCCTTCTAAGATTAATTGTCTAGTTCGGTTTATTGAGACGACTTAGGCAAAGCTTCAATCAGTAATTAAATTAATTTAAATGATCATCAATCAATGATATCTACTGACAGATAGACAAATATGTAGCTCTCAAAAGAAACTGTAACAATAGCGAACAAATATTTGCAAACAACAAATGCTGACAAATTTGCGCCTGGCAAATTGACAAAGAGACACATTGCGAACGCGTGGGCTTCTCGAGTTGAGTCAGCGAGTTGTTTGTTGGCCAAATTTGGCAGCCAGCTAACGTGTGTGTGTAAACTTGACATTGACACAGTCAACAGAGCGAGTTATGCCAACTGTTTTTATTTTCCTCAATCTGTTTGCATTTCCTGAACAGTTTACAGTTTATCGCTTAAGGGAATCCGCTTTAGCGTTTGGATTGTTTACGTATTTAAATATTTGAGATTTTATTTCATGTGTTTTTTCTGTGGTTATTGTTGTTTCTTTCATTACGACGTATTGTTATTATTAGCACATTGCGTGTCAGGTATCCTAAATCAATAATCAAGCCAAATATTCTTGTGAATTTCTCAATAATTCGAAAAATTATTGCGCACACAAGCAATTAAAATGATGTATACAGCAATAAAAACAAAGCACAGTAGAAAAATTCTCTGCTTCTCAGCTTGATGATGTCAAGTGCTGTGCGATTATTATTATGATTATTTACTTATTGTCTTTGTTTGGATTTACGTCAAAAACGCCGAACGTTCCGTTTGTTTTTAGGTTTAACAACCTATGCAACCAATATGTGATATACTCGTAATATACCGAACTGAAGTGAACTTAGTTTCTCATCCGGTTTGTTGAGAATAGTTCATAGCTTATTTTAGATTTAGGTGTTCGCGCTAACACGTGCGTACTTAGCATGATAAATTCATAACGCAGATTGTTAGCCATTTGAATACTGATCAACTCTTCAGTCATGCCAATGGTTAACCAGGCAGATGTATTGACATTTATTAAATATGCACGTTCGTTGCTTTGCTTTAAGTGCCTGAGACAACTAACTTTTTTTTAATTTTCCCATAAAACTGTTTCATAAATTAGTTTTGCTAGATTTAAGCGCGTTGCGATTCGATTCCGTTAGTAAATTGGCATAGGGTCTATGAGATAAAATCATGTTCTATATGTGTTTTGACAAGAATTTCTTGTTTTCGAATATCGATCCAGCGATCCACGCTTTATTATCCAAGGTCGATTAGTTCGATTTCAATAATTTAAGTGCGAGTTTTGAGTTTATGTTTTGTGCGGGACTGTAAAATGTGAACACCACTATTCACAACGAGAGAGACAGAAATGGAGATCGATTGATTGATTTAGTATAAGAATTATAATTATATATCGTTCTATAGGTGAGCAGTGAACTGGTTTTCTGTGCCTAGGAAATAAGTTCAAAAATGAATGAGCTGCATAATTAAGATTAATGGCACCATCTTTAACCCGGTGTTAGGAATGTTTATGCTGCACTTAAGATGTGGCATGGCCAAGCTAATTGATTTGCATATACGTCTAAAGCACGCCTCCGACTACCGTGGTGATATTGTAGCTTTAAACAAGAATGAAGAAGGCAGAGCACAATATTTAGAATAGAAACAGAATCACAAACACCTTGGCCATTCTTGAACTTTTGGCCTGAGGCCAGACAACATGATTATAATTATTAATTTGCAATTGTCGAAATGGCAGCTGGACGACGGGCATGCGAAGGTTTCGATAGAATACCATAAGACCGTTGAATGAAGGCGGCAAAGTTCAATGCAAATTGGCAGCAATGCCACCAAGGTGCTAAACGTTAATAAAAAAATCCTCAAGACTGAGTAAGAAAAAGCGAAAAGCATTTGCTTGGGCATTAGTTTAACACATCATTTATGCAACTGCAATGGCTGCTTTGCTGACCTTTTGCCAAAGGCGACAGAGTTGACAACAACAATTGCTGTGGCAGAAGCAACGATCGTTTATGCCGCCTAATTAATGCCGATGCCAACAAGTTGCAACTTTATGGCTAACACTGTTGGTCAAGTACGCAGTTGCTAAACACATTGATTGATTACGCGACCAGTCAACTGGACAGTGAGATTTCTGTTTGTGTGCGTATCTTTTGGTAAGTTAGTTGCAGTAGTCAGTTGACTTTTTATGGCCCATGAGCAGCTGTTAAAATATGTATATTAAATTTGTCTGAAATGAGTGAGCAAAGTGAGCTAAAGTGCACTAAAAACTAAGACACAGCTGGGTCATTAAAAAGGGTTCGATGTTCAGCCAAATTTAACAGCACATAAAAATATGAAATTTAGAGACTACATAAAACCTGAGCATACAAAGTAGAAAATGTTGTGTATAGTTAAAAAAAAAGCAACGAAAGCTGTAGCAAAGAAAATATTAAATTTAGAGAGGATATATTATAAGAAGAACTTAAGGACTTGGCATACGCATATGATTAATTTCCAATTGTTTCCTTTATTCTTTGCAGAACTGCAATCCTGAATCAAACATTTGCTGCACCTATCGTCCAGTGCCAACCACCACAACAACCCGGAGAACGACCACAACAACCACACCTGTTCCGTTTGCCACCTGTCCACGTGATTCGGATTGTGTGTCGTCACAAGATTGCCGCAATGGTGAAATCAGCGCCGTCAACTATGTCAAAAAGCAGGGGGTAAGTTTCAATGCGACATTTGTCAGGCCAAAGACCGCTTAATTGGCTCAACTTGTGCAACACAAATACGAAGAAAAAAAAAGAGAGACGCACACACAAAAAGTAATCATTAGCACCGGCAAGTTGTCTGGGCGTATCAAAAGTTATAAGTTTTGTTGGCGGGCATCCGAAACGCAATAGAAAAAAAACCCGCAACGGCATCAAACCGCATTTGGATGTGCCAATGATGAGATGCCCCGAAAACAAAGTAGCGCTACGTAGATAACTGCAGCAATCGTAGCACATTTCACAAGCAATGCAAATTACAACTGCAACAGCAACAACAACCAGCCAAAAACAGCCAGCAGCAGCAGCTTGAAAAAACCCACAACAGATACAGATGCAGCTTATTAGCACACAATTAGTTAACATTTTCAGACAAAATATTCTTTTGTTATTGCTGATTGTTGTTGTTGGTTTCTGTAACTATATGCAAATTTCGCTCAACTTTTGATCTATTTGGTTTTTGTTTTCCCAATTCTACGAGATGACGAATTGTCCGCCTTTACAATCTGAGATTGAAATTTGATTTGACATGACACAAAAAGTAGAATTTGCCAAGATGAGTCAACACTATGTGGTATGGGAGAAGCTTAAATTACCATAAAATCTACTTGAAAATATTGACTCAGTGTAGGTTGAAGTCCGGCAATATACACACAGCTTCAGATTAAATATTGTTTCTACATTTGGCTTTTATTTGGCATGTTCACAGATTGTTTTTTTTTTTAATTAAGTCTGTTCCGATTGTATTTGCACTTGGTGCTTAATTTGCAATATGCCTGGAAGCGTTTCGTCATTAAAATTTTAGTTGTGCTGCCTGGTGACCTTTTTGTAGGAGCCAGAAGATATGCCAACAAAGTTTAGCTTTTAGCCTAAAGTAAATAACAGACAATGTTGTTGCTTTGATTAACATGCATACAGGGGAAAAAGTAACTGATTTGCATCGTATTACAATGATATTGCCCAAGCCCGAGACCGTTGACGCTGCCGCTGCCATAGTCAGTGGCAATGTCAAAACGAAAGAGTCAGGCAACGAACTTGATGCCGTCAAGTGGCAATCAAGCAATGGAATGCAGTTGAACTTACAAGTAATGTGCATGAAATGCATTCAAGCCGAAAATGTGTTAAATTACGGCCTACCAGAATACTAGTCAGTTAAGACAGAGAGAGCCAGGGAGAGAGAGAGAGAGAGAGAGAGAGAGAGAGAGCGAGAGAAAGAGAGAGCGAAACAGGCGCCACTGCCAGGCTAGAGCGAACAGGATGCCACTACTTTTCTTCACGATTTATACAGAGCTGGTGCTGGCATTGCAATTGCATAATTTGTTTACATGCAATGGCCAACAAAACGGGTCAGTTGCGTACTCAACGCACTGGTTGCCTGTTGCCGCATGTTGAACGAAAAGTCGAAAAACAACAACAACAAAAATGCAAAAATACAAAAAATCATCACAGCAAGTGAATTATGTTGCAGACGCTGCAGCAGTTGCAACCACGCACTTAAAACTGAAATCGTTGCAGTCAGTTGATGTTTCTTATTTCGTTGTTTTTTTGTTTTTTGTTTTTTGATTTTTGTTTTTTTGTGACTGCTCATTTCGGTGGGCCACAGTCTCATAATTTGCCTCGACTCAACAGCAACAGCAACAGCAGCGGCAGCGGCAGCCTCAGCCCCAGCAGCTGGCGACGAGCAGGTCCAGCGACGATTACGCACCACAAAGGTGCCTCGAACTCGTTAAGTTATGCAGGCATTGACGCCAATTGCGTGGCATGCTACAAAATGCACGCTGGGGACAACAAGCAGCATATGCAACAACAATATCATTCGGTTCAGCTGTGTGTATAGACGAACCAGTTGCCTCAATGTATCCCTAATTTACAAGAGTGCGAAGAGGCAAAAATAACTTAAGTAGTTTAACGGTGAAAAATGCGCGGAATGCAACATTGCAAGGTCGTTCGACTGGCTGGCTAGCTGGCTGGCTGGTTAGCTGGTTAGCTGGTTGGCAACCCTCTCTGCCTGTCCAGAGTTACAATTTCGCCTTGCAAGTGACGCCTTGGGAGAGGCCACATTGCGGCCTAGCCCAACTCGCAACTCTCGTTCTGATTTTGGTACGGGCTGCAGTTGTTGCAATGCGGATATCTGATCAATTAATGTTTACATGCCACATGCGACGCATGCCCACTGCGCCCATATCGGCTATTGACCGACCTTTAAGCTTCAGCTTCAGCATTTGGCACGCTGATTGAGAACGCTCCCTTTTTAGTTTTGTGTTTAATTGATCATCCGACCAACTGATCTGAAAGAATGTCTTTAAGCCCGCCAACTTAAATGTATATCACACATAATTATATAGGTGATTATGGCGCGTATTTTCATTATGGTCATTTATCATTTAAGCTGCTGTGCAAGTTGAATGTTTTACATTTTATAACATGCAGCATTGCGTGAACTCAATTTTTAGTCAGTTTTTGTTCCACTTCCATGTAATTTATGTAAAACGAAATTTTCTTCTTCTTCTCGAGCCGGTTTAACACTTGCAACTTTGTCAAATTTTTAAGCTTCTTGCTTATTGACATTTTACACAGCGTAATAAATAAAAATGTATAACACTCAAGCAATTTTATAAAGAATCTGTATTTTTTTTATGTATCAACTTTCAATAATATTCCAAGGGTTAAAATTGAATTGAAAAATAGATGCAAAAAAGTGATTTTAGCATTTTTTTATAGGTTTTTTTTTTGTTTTAATTCATGCTAGTATTATCATTTCTTTAATCTCATTGCTGTTCACATAGTAATCTGAGATAATCGCATTGAATCCAAACACTGACCTAGCATTCCGCATGACAGGCATTGGGCATTTTACCTAGATTTTCTGTCTCAAATGTTGCGTTATTTAAGCTTTTAATGTGGACAGTTGTATGGCTAGCTAACTGTGTTGTTGTAGAGGCAAAAGCCGTAATACAAAACAATGAAGAAAAAAAGGCACAAAAGGCTAACACAACAAACAGAGCATGTCGCGGCACACACATCAGCGGTAAACGCCATTAATAACAATAATAATGATGACGATGATAATGATGATGATGTTGATAATGGTGATGTTGAAGATGACAACTACAACTTCAAGGTCTAGGTCGACAACAAGACGCTGTCAGACAATCGTTGACAGCGTTTAACAATTTGTTTTTATGAATTTATTTTATTTATTTTTTCTTTTAATTTATGAGTGTTTGGAATTTGTAATACTGTAGCGGCTAATGCATGCATATCATTATCGATGATTTTTATTATAGATATACACGCATATACATACGAGTATATAATTTATATGAGGTTGTAATCACAATTTTAGTGGATCTGGGCACATAATTAATAGATCAGAAAGGCGTGTAATAATTTGGATTCATTTATTCGCCATCTAGTTGACCTGCGCTATAAACTAGCAGTATTTCAGACGTTCATTATTTATGGCTAAGAAGACGATGCATAAACAAAAGACTTAAGCGACAAACTTGAGCAACAAAATGTTGCTTGCTTGCTACATGCACATGAGGGCCGGGCCAAATGTAAGATGCCAAAAGCATAAACACAAAATCAAAAAATTGTATTTTTTATAGGCCCATAAATAGTCAAAGCAAAAAAAAAAAAAAAATATATACAAGATGTAAGAATTTAATACAGGGGTATTTGCCACATTAAAGCTGCCATAAAAACAAATTCGCGAAACATTTGTGTCATAAATTTCGATTTTACATAAGGTGCTAGATACACTCTTGACATTTCGAATGGAAGTATACACGAAGGCTTCATTTACCAATAGGTTGTCCAAGAGTACTAATGATCATTTTTGCTAGCTAAATCAAAATTTTAACTAGGACAAGCCATATACATATTATATATGGGGTGTAGAAGCGTTTTGTTAAATCTAACAATTTTTTTTTAAAGCAACAAACTTCTAATAAAGTTTCTAGTATGATGTTTTGGTATTAGCTTAAAGTAATATTTTAGGCAACACCTTAAGACAGAGTAATTGATATTTTAAGTTTTGCATACATTCCGTTAACAATACGGCCTTTGGTCAGTTCGTTGCCTAAGTCATTTGTTTTTTGACTTGAAGCAGCTGGCGAGCCTGCGCTGCCAGCCTCGCTTACCAATGGCATTAAAATAAGTTTCATAAAATTTCATATACTTATTGTAATTGCAACATTATTAACAAATTGCAGCGCTCAGCAGCAGAGACAGGCAAAAACAACAAAAACAACAAAACAACATGTTGTATGGCCAACAAAATTTATTAAAAGCATTTTGACGTCATTGTTGTTGTTGCTGTTGGCTGGCGATTACATATTTTAGCTGTCGGCTGTACAAGTAGCAGCGGTTTATTGTTGTTGTTGTTGTCACTGTTGTTATCTCGAAGCTGCAAAATGATTGATCATAAGCAAGAGGGCAGCAGACGCGACTTAATCGGTGATCAGGTGGACGCTGAGGGCTGCTGTCCGATGCCTGCTGCCTGCTGCTTGTCATTGATCAACCACAACAACAAATTATGTCAGTTTCGCATTGTTGAATTTTTTTCATATATTTTTTTGATGTTGCTTTTAATACCCTGCACCAATTTAAATACGTTGAACCGAGGGACAAAAAATCCAAATGAAGTTAATAAAGTAATGTAAGCAAATGAAAATGTATGATAGGTCTGGTTACAGGGCATCTGACAGTCGGTTCCTCTCGACTAGAGCAATTACTTGTTTATTTTTTTGCTTGGCCGCAGCAACCGTCTCATTGATAACATGTATTACATAAAACTTAATGCGTGCGTCTCTTGACTTAATGCTCAATGAGTGATGTCTACATTAAGATAACATTTGATTAACGCTTAATTGATGAAAATGATGCCAGAGGGCCAACTAACGATAATGATAACAAATTAAGGCAGCCAAGAAGGACAACCGCAATGACAAATTCAGGCCTAGTCAACGGAAGCAACACGATTCGCCTTCTCATTCGCATTCAATTTTAATTATTAATCGAATCTGGGCTGCTGTCACTGTTCACTTTTCGCTTAATTTTTAACAAATGTGCACATTATTTTTGTTGACTTCTGTGGTGTTGGTTTGTTTTCGTTTTTTTCACAACTCGCACTCGCTTTCGCACGCCCCGCAGTAGCCGCTGACGTCTGCCGTCCGTCTGCCACTTGAATTATGAGTAACAAATTGCGCGAGACAATAAAACAGAAGGTCGCCTCGTTGACAACGCGGCCGTGTGAAGAGCCAAGAGCCAAGAGCCAAGAGCCGAGCCAAGAGCCGAGCTAAGCTGAGCTGAGAGCTGCGTCTTGGGATGTGTTCAATGTTTCGAATCTGTTTGCAGAATTCTCAATTCGCTATTCTTTTGTGGGCGGCCATATAAACACTTGCGATTGCGTAAGCACTGCGACAAAAGTTAAGCATTATTTTTATTGCTTGCATGCAAGTCTAAAGTGTTGAATAAATCAACAATAACAATTTGTTATTTGCGAGAAGAAAACAAATTAAAACATAGGTATCAACCATTGCTGCTGTTTCGCCTCTAATTCGTTTGTGTTTATGGTACTATTATTTCTTAATAGAGTTGGATTTGGTATTTGCGTAAGAAACACATAACTTGAACCATTTAGCAATTTTTATTATGTTCCTAAATTCTTATTTATACAGTTAAAAATATCACTTTTAGAGATGCTCTAATATGTATTCTTATCATATTCATCACTTTTCATATAGCAGAAACTTTTGATTATTTGTATACAAAAGTTAAACAAAATTAAAACATTCTTACATTTTTTCTGTTTGTTTTTTTTTTTGTTTTCATCACTTTCGTAATCTTTGATTTACCCCAATTTAATGTGGAAACTGACAAAATGCCGATAATATGAACATTTATATTATTATGCATTTGGTTTAATAAACATAGATATATATGTTTTAATTTATATTCATTTCCGTTTAAGTTTAATGGTGATTTTTGAGCAAATTGGTCAGCATATTTTCGTTTTTACTTGCTTTGTCACGCGCCTACAGATTTTGAAAAATATTTCCGTTTGCCATAATTATTAGTGAATTTAGCATATAAATAAGAAAATTTTGTCATTGTGTTTGTGTGTGTGTATAAGTGTGGGTTAGTGTGTGTAGGTGTTGTCAGTGAGCAAATGACTTGGGCGACAAACTTGACACAGCAACAACGTTTGTGGGGCTGCATTTCAAAATGCTGCTGCAAAAGATTGCAGCATGAAGCTGCAAATTTCTGGGTTACCATTAACACCACAAAGAATACTAAAGAAGAGGCAAAATAAAAAACAAAAAACAATTGACAGGCAGGCAACATTGGCCACTTTAATGATCAGGTAGCAAAGTGAGGCAGTCGAATAGTTAGCAGTCGATTTGCAAGTCGCTTGCTGCTTGTTGCTTGTGGCTTTTTGTAATTTAATGCGCTGCATCGCTGCATGGACTTTGAAGCACGGCCCAGACACGACTTTGGCTACTTTGTCTCAGCTGTGTGGCAGGCAACGCCTGGTGTTAATTTATGTGGCAGCTGCCCGCTTTAATTGACTCGCTGCAACATTTGAAACTAACCCAACTCATTTCTATATCAACATATCTCTATTTTAGCCAAATCGCTGCTATGCACCAGAGATTTGCTGCCGCATGCCATCGACAACACTGACTGAGGATGGCTACATATTCAATCTGCCCGAAAAGACCTTCCCGCTGCCCACGAATCCCACAGTGCCCGCTGTGCGCACCACCCAGCCGGCCTATCGTCCACAGCCGACTGAGTATTTGCCCCCGACGACCACTCGCCGTCCTGTTGTCGAATATTTGCCACCACAGACCACTCGTCGTCCCGTTGTCGAATATTTGCCACCACAGACCACTCGTCGTCCCACCTATCAGCCACAGCCAACGCAGTCGCGTGCCACCCAACCGCCACGCCCACAGCCGACACAGCCAGCCTACCGTCCACAGCCCACACAGCCCGCTCCAACGAGGCCCGCATACCACCCATTGCCCACGGCAGCGCCGACACGTCGCCCCACCAACGAATACCTGCCGCCCGTCTCATCCAACGAGATTCCGCACCGCGAACCGCGCCCCACACAGCCACAACGTTACGAGCCGGACCGTGTGCCACAGCCATCGAATGAGAAGCCCGTGTACCGCGGAGAGGATCAGCTCTCGCCGCAAATCTTCCCCACACCGCAAGCCGCTGAGCTGCCCAAGCATTTCGCCAAGTGCGCCTCAGCGCTCGTCTGCACCACGGAGAACTATTGCAACGCCATCGGTGTGCTAAGCGACACGCCCATCCAGTTGACCCCCATGGAGGCTGCCTTCCGTGTGCCACTCACCGATTGCCTGGTGGCCGAGAGCGGCGTTCCCGGCAAGTGCTGTCGCGATCCCAACTACGTCGATCCTTGGCCCGTCAATCTCGCTGGCGTCTGCGCCACACGCAACACGCGGTAAGTATTGAATTTATACATATATTATGAATATAATATAATCTAATAAAATTCGTCTCGCTTAATTTCTGACAGCACCAAGCCCACTGGCGTTAAGGAAATTGATGCCAACTTCGCTGAAATCCCATGGCAAGCAATGATTCTGCGCGAGTCGAGCAAGACTCTGCTTTGCGGTGGCGCCATCATTGGCGACGAATTCGTGATCACCACGGCTAGCTGTGTGGATGGGTAAGTTGTGGCTCGAATCCCGAATCGAATTAAAGTCTGGCAGACTACAATTGATGAATTATTCCGCTAGTGTGCCCGTTAACGATGTGCGCATCAAGGCCGGCGAATGGGAGCTGGGCAGCACCAACGAGCCATTGCCGTTCCAGCTGGTGGGTGCCAAGACCATTGATGTCCATCCCTCGTACAATCCGTCGACACATGCCAATGATTTGGCCATCATTCGTTTGGACAAACGTTTCGAGTTCGCCACCCACATTCAGCCGATCTGCATCAGCGATGAGGATCCAGGCGCATCGGAGCACTGTGTGACCACCGGCTGGGGCAAGCAGGCCCTCTCAAGTAAGCATTAACCTGCCCTTCGCTAACGACACATACGCTCCAACTAATCCCCATTTCAACTTACACAATACAGTTCACGAGGAAGGCGCCATTATGCATGTGACCGATGCCTCAGCACTGGCGCGCAGCGATTGTGGTGCTGATGGAACGAGCGTGTGCAGTGCCACCAAATTCGATTCGTGTGAATTCGATGTGGGCAGCGCGCTAGCCTGCGGCAGCGGCTCCAATGTCCGGCTCAAGGGTGTCTATAGCGCCGAGTCCAATTGCGGCGAGAATCAATCGGTCCGCTTCTCCAAGCCCGACGTCAAATGGATTAATCAGGCATTTGCTGATCGCAGCAAGCCGCTGCTTCTCAAGCGCTTCTAAAGCGTTCTGATTTGGCCAACCATTCGAAGAAGTAGATGAAGAAGATGCAGAAGCAGAAGAAGAATCCGAATCAGATGATTAAGATGATCATAATGAGGAATCCATTCAGGCGACAGCTCAACTGTTGCAATGACATTTTTTTTGTTTAGTTGAACTATTTGTAATGTAGCCAACTATGTCCTGCTGTTAAAACTCTTTCAACCACTTCTCTCCTAAAGCACCATTAGCAGCAGAACACCACCAGCCCACTCTCATTCATGCATGCCCGAAGAACTTTCTAATTTATTCACGACAAGAGCCATTTTTTCGACCTGACTATTTTATTTGAAATGCCAGAAAATTCTGTTTTTGAATCTATTTTAATTTTAGTTCAAATAAGTGAAGGGAACATTTTTCCACTGTTCTATTTTAATGGTACTTCTCTATACCAACAAGTTGTAAAATATATATTTAATTGTAAGTTTAGGTTCTACGGACAAGCTCAATGAATTGCGAACGAAAAACGCTACAATAATATCCATGCACAAAATATTCCACAAAACAAAAACAATGACGATATACCACTCCCCATTCAGAGAAATTGAGATTATACAAATATAGTTTTTTGATTGTTTTTCTACCTAGGTTAAGCGATCATTTCCCCCCTTTAAGCCGTGCACCTTTTCACACATAAGAGCACCAGATCCCGAGATTTACCGTTATTTAAAACTTTTCCTATATCGTAAATCGTATATATGTATATGTAATATGTTAAACATGTTGTATAAAGTGTCTATGAATCTAAATTTAGCTTCTTATTTAATTATTAAATAAAGAAAAATTATTTAGACATATATATCTGATGTAAATGCGTGATTTTATTGATGTTCTATTTTGTAAACAAACATCACATATCTATTTAAATACAATAATCAGTTCCTAGCCTGATCATAATTAGTCGAATACCAGAGCACAGATGCTTCGATGGCCTCCTCAAAGTCTGTAAACTTAAAATCTGGCAACATTTTGCGCAACTTTGCATTCGATGCTGTTTTCTTGAATTGTCCATCTGCCTTGCTCGTATCACAGACCAGCTTGCCCTGCAATATATAATATTTTAATGTGATAAAGTTTCATTAATGCAAATAATCTATGCTCACGACTCACCTTAAAGTTAAATGCCTTGGCTATGGCCTGAGCTACCTCATAGATCGTCACCTCTGACGCCTCGTCTACACTCAAAACAATGGGCTCAACACTGTTGTAGTGCCTTAGCACCCAAATCATCAGCTTGGCCAAGTCCAGGGAATAGATGAACTGACGCAATGGCTTGCCACTGCCATATACTGTAAAGATCTTTTCATTTTCATCCAACTGGGGCTGCTCGGTGCGCAACTGGTGCATGCGATAGATCATGCCTGGAATCACGTGACTGACTTCGGGCTTGTAGTTATCGTGCGGACCAAATATATTGCATGGTATCACAGATGTGTACATGTGTCCATACTTGTCGTGATAGGCATGATTCTGTATGTCTATCAAACGCTTCGCATACGAATAGCCGTAGTTCGAAGAATGTGGAGGTCCATTGTGCACCATTGTCTCATCAATGGGGTAGCTGGTCTTGTCAGGAAATATGCACGTAGACAGGCAGGAGACAACGTTCGTGCAGCCCAACTCATGTGCTGTTTGCAGCACATGATCGTTGATCAAACAATTGTTACGCTGGAATTGAAGGGAAATCATTTTCAGTAGGTAAACATTTTCAGTCCCCGTCAACAACTTACCAAGAAATCTAGATTGTTGTTCATATTGTGAAACAGGCCACCAACCATGGCAGCCAAGTGTATCACATGCGTTGGCTTCACTCTCTCAAACAATGCCTGCGTGGCGGCCAAGTTCCTGTTGTTATTTGATAAGTTATACGAAATCTAATGTTGTTTACACAATAATATTTCTCACTAATTTACAATAATTATTCTCACGTTAAATCTGCATCTTTCGAACCGGCAAAGATCCATTCCTCATCGCTTGGTTGTTCAGCGCTTATAACAGCTTGCAACGCTTTGCCTACAAGACCGGTTCCGCCTGTAACTAGCACCTTTTTCATCATTTTAATAAAATTACTTCAGTGCCTTTTTATCAACAAATGCTAACAGCTGGTGATCCTAATAGTGATGGTCAACAGCAAGCAGCCAAATATCGATATTCAAAGAACGGCTGTAATAAAATACCAACCGGATAGTAGCGATATTAATCGAGTTAATGTACTCGATACTCAATAAGTTGTTTGCCAGCCGGCCTGCATTGAAAATTCGCGTATGTGTGTAAAACGATGCACAATAAATAAATAATCAGCATGGATACGCAAATTTTAGACGCCGTAAACGACTTTCTGGTAAGAGTTGATAAAGCACACAGAAAAAAGAACCTAATAAGCGGCATAATTCATGCAGAAAGTTGATTCCATTGACGAAGCGTTTGTCAGCGTCATTATTTTCAAGTCCGACGATGATAAAGCCAGCAGTTTCGCAAATAGCCTGAGTAAGTTTGCAATTAAGTGTTGTCCGCGAATATATATTGATATATTTCTATTCAAGTAACCGCATTTGGCAATGTGGAGAATCGGGAGCAGGTACTGCGCTCATATCTGCTGCGGGCTGCCGAGGCGCCCAGTTATCACATGCAGGTGCTGATGGGCGCGCTTCCCAAATTGGTGGATGCCCATCTAATAACAGCCAGGTAACAGATAAGTGATCACAAAAATATAACATTTATATTAATGTTTATCTGTTAATGCATAGAATGCTGTGCGATAAGGTGTTGTCTTGCGAGAAGCTCGACTATGAGCGCAAAACATTTTGGATCGAGAGTTTTCGGCTCATAAAGAAGGTCATCGCCCAAGTTGACTACAAGGGTGTGCGGGAGATCATGAAGGCGTGCCGTGACAAGGCTCAGTGGTTTCCCCTTAACGTCAATGTCACATATCTGCCACAATTGCTGGCTGTCGAGGAAATAATACGCTTCATATTCGATCGTAATAATTGTTTGCTACCCGCCTATTTCATAGCAAATGAAATAATGCGTCCGTTTCCCTATCACTGGAAGCTCAACCAGCTGATGACGGATTTTGTCGAGGAGTTTCGCACCACAGCGCAAATGGTGTCCATTATTGGTCATGCCAATATGCTGCCCATTGTAGAGCATTTCGGGTATGCGGATCACTTGATGAACTCCTGGCGACTGGATCACAACACTTTGAAGTTTAGCTTCAAGGGTAGTCTGCCATATGAACCCGAACTGCTGGAGGATCAGACACCGCTGTTGCGCTATGTGCTCGAGCAGCCATATTCGCGGGAAATGGTTTCGGTCATGCTCAATCTGCAGAAGCATCAGAAGCAACGTTACAATGCGCTCGAGGAGCAGCTGGTCAATCTGATAATACATGCGATGGAAATGACTGAAACAAATGATGCCACTGCGGGCAGTGGCTTCAATGCATCCGACGAACAAATCTCGCCTAACGAATGGGTTTGGCTGCATCTCTCCTCACAGCTGATCTACTTTGTGCTCTTTCAACTGGTCAGCTTTATGCACATTGTGATGGCGCTACATGATAAGGTAAGAAGACTCAACGGATTCTCGTCAATTTTGTAAAATCTTTTCCTTCCATTTGCAGCTATCGAAGCTCGAGCTGCGCAAGGGACGCGATCAGCTAATGTGGATACTGTTGCAGTTCATCTCGGGCAGCATACAAAAGAATCCAGTAAGTCGACACAATTGCCCTCGAATTACAGGTTACTATATATTTAACCAACATTTCGCACAGATCACAAATTTTTTTCCTGTCTTTCGACTGTTTGATCTGCTCTACCCGGAGCAGGAGCCACTAAAGCTGCCCGACTACAACAAGTCATCGCTAGTGCGTCACATGGCGCCCATCTGCATTTGGATTCATCTGATGAAAAAAGCGCGTGTGGAGAATATGAATATAACACGACCACTGCCTATCGCACTTAAGAATCATCAAGAGTGTGTATTTCAATTGGCTCAAAAAGATAATAGATAATAATAATCGAAATCATTACAGCTTTCTACAGCACCTGGTCGCGCCGAATAGCATGATGAACGTCACATTGGGCAACGATTTTCGCATTATACTCATCTGCAATGCCTACTCCACGAATCAGGAGTATTTCGCGCGACACATGAACATCTTGCTGGATGCGATGAACGGCAATGCCAAGTCAGCGAATGGCACTCCAATCCCATCAGTGACTTATTCCGTTTCAGTGCTCGATAGCCTAACGTTGCACAGCAAAATGTCGCTAATTCACAGCTTTGTTACCCAGATGCTGAAGCAGGCGCAGAGCAAAACGCTAGTGCCGGCACCGGCTCTCATTGAAACTTACGCCAGACTGTTGGTCTACACTGAGATCGAGTCGCTTGGCATCAAGGGTTTTCTGAGTGAGTTCATTGCGGAGGTGGAAGTGGCCAATATTTAAAGAGGGTTTGCTAACACATTTACATTTAAAATTGTTAGAATATACATACGAGTATATTTTAACAATGTTCTATTGATCTTAACAGTTTATCCGGTACAGTCGATTATATTAGGTTGCCTTCTTTATCAGAGTACATAGAGAAAGAATCCTCTATTTTTGGCCACAGAATCAAAGTCAATTTGATCGGATTAGGCAATCGTATTCAAAATTTATCTGAGATAGGCTTCGACTTTCTTGGGAAGAAACCGTCCGATATGAGAAGATACAATTATATATTATATTACACACATACTTTACAGCTCAACTGCTGCCAACGGTATTCAAGAATCACGCCTGGGCCATGCTTCACACCCTGATGGAAATGTTCTCGTATCGCTTGCACCATGTGCCCACCCACTATCGCGTCCAGTTGCTGTCGCTGCTCTACTCACTCTCATCCGTGCCGCAGACAAACAAAATGCAATTGAATCTATGGTAAAATTGCAATTATGACTCCCCAAACCCAAGCCAACTACTAAATCTTCGCTTTCTGTAGCTTTGAGTCGACCGCTTTACGTTTGATTACAAGCATTGGCTCCGCCGAGTTTCAGTCACAGTTCTCGCGCCATTTGAATGATAAATCACCCGGCGGCGTGGCATCCAATGAGAGCGAGGAGCTGAATCGTGTGCTCATCTTGACGCTGGCGCGTTCTATGCATGTGCATGGCGGCGGCGATGAGTTGGCCGGTTGGTGCAAGGACTTTCTGTCCAACATTATGCAGCACACGCCGCACTCGTGGCCATTGCAGTCGTTGGGCTGCTTTCCGCCTGCCTTGAACGAATACTTTACACAGAACAATCATCCTGCTGAGAACAAACAGCAGCTGAAAAAATCTGTTGAGGAAGAGTATCGCAATTGGACATCCATGTCCAATGAAAACGACATCATTGCCCACTTTTTGAGGCCCAACACAAATCCGCTTTTCCTCTGCCTGCTTTTCAAAATCATATGGGAAACGGAGAGCATTAGTCCTGTGGCTTACAAGTGAGACTACACTAAGACTTGTCTTTGAAACATTTTGTAATTTCCAATTCTTGCTTTTCATCTTAGGATCCTGGAGGGGATCAGCGCACGCGCCTTATCCACGCACTTGCGCAAGTTCTGCGATTATTTGGTCGCTGAAGTGGCCAGTTCTTCGGATGGTCGCGACTTTATACACAAATGCGTGGACACCATTAATAATATGATTTGGAAATTCAATGTGGTCACCATAGATCGCCTAGTGCTCTGTTTGGCTCTGCGCACCCATGAGGGCAACGAGGCTCAGGTTTGCTTGATAATTATACAGCTGCTGCTGCTGAAGGCCTCCGAGTTACGCAATCGCGTCCAGGAATTTTGCAAGGACAACAATCCCGATCACTGGAAGCAAAGCAATTGGTGAGTACAACATATGCGAAACCTATTCTTAGCGCTTCTCTAAACTTCTGCTCGTAGGCATGAGAAGCATCTTTCGTTCCATCAAAGCTATCCCGAAAAGTTTGCACCGGATGAGTCTGCATCACAGATCCCATTGCCCGTTTATTTTAGCAATGTGTGTCTACGTTTTTTGCCCGTTCTCGATGTGGTTGTGCATCGCTTCATTGAACTAACCATTCCCAATGTTCATCAAAACTTGGGCTTCATATTGGATCACTTGAGCATACTCTATAAGTTTCATGGTGAGCACTTTTACCCTATCAAGATGAGTTAAATGCAACTCTTAGATTATTTATCCGTTCTCAGATCGTCCCATTACTTATTTGTACAACACATTGCATTACTACGAACGCATACTGCGTGATCGCCTACCACTGAAAAAGAAGCTGGTAAGCTGTTGCCTAAAATGAGTGACAAGCAGCTGGCTAAGTAACAACAACAATTGCTTACAGGTTAGCGCTATAACAAGCGCTTTTAGTGAGATACGTCCGGCCAATTGGAGCGTGAGTGAGCCCTATAAAGTCTATCTGCAAGGTCAGGACCCGTTATGGACGCCCGAGCTGAGCTATTACATGAATCTCATCCGACGTCTGGCGGACAGTGAGTAAACTGTTTATTCTAAAATAATCCTTTATTTAAGATTGTTCATCGTTTAGCTATCAGTGGAAAGAACGTCTTTTACACCACCGACTGGCGTTTCAATGAGTTCCCCAATGCGCCAACGCATGCGCTCTATGTTAGCTGCGTGGAGCTGCTTGGTTTGCCGTTGGCACCTTCTGTGGTCGCTGGCAGCATTATCGATGTGATTGTCGATGGCTATGCGGTAATACCGCAAAAGGAAATACACAGCTACATTAATGCGGTGGGCATTGTGCTGGCCGCTCTTCCCGAGCCCTACTGGAGTGCCATCTACGATCGCCTGCAGGATATGCTAAACACTCCGAACATGCTCAATTGGACGTATCGTTTTAATGCCTTTGAACTTTTCAACTTCAAGACTGTGCGCGAGGCCATGCTGGAGAAGAGCTATGCCGTGGTGCTCGCCGTGGCACATGCCGTCTTCCATCACATGGGCGCCTTTAAGCTCGCGGCCATGATAAGGTACATCAAGGAGAAGCTGAAGCCCTGTGTGCGCACCGAGCATCAGTTGTTATACCTGTGTCATGTCTTCGGGCCGTTCCTGCAGCGCATCGAGCAGGAGAAACCCAATGCCGTCGCGGGCATTGCAATATTCCTCTACGAAATGCTCGAAACTGTGGACAAGCAGCATGGACCCAAGCCACTGGAGTATATGGATCAGATTTGTGATTTTCTGTAAGCCAATTGCTAAATTATTGATTATGTGGACAGAGTAAATCACAATTTATTTCCGATATTTTAGCTATCACATCAAGTACATACACGTGGGCAATATTATCAAAAACGAATCAGAGGCAATTATTAAGAGGCTGAGACCACTGCTGCAAATGCGTTTGCGCTTCATAACCCACCTAAATCTGGAGGATATACACAATGAAAAGAGGTACAACTTACAAATCAATGCAAAATAACTAAGTTTATCAAATACTTCCTATTATTTCATAGCGCTGATGGCAATGCAAATAGTACTACAAATTCCAACGCAAATGCAAATCAGTCTCCACTGCAACCACAGCAACAACAACAGCAGCAGCAACAACAAGCTCAAACAGCGCCTGCGGCTGCAGCAACCACCAGCGTGCCACTAGGAAGTGGCGGTAATCAGCAAATGTACTTACAACACATGCAACAACAGCAGCAGCAGCAGCAACAACAACAACAACAAATGCAAAACATGGGCATGCGTCACAACTAGACAGCGAGTGAGAGAAAGAGAGAGAGTCAACCACAAAAACAACAAATATTTAGTATAAGTTTAGTTCTATGCATTTGTATTAATAAAACGGGAAACGTCTCTTTCTCATTGTTTGCTCTGTGAACACGATTCAAACACGATTCGCTTTGAACTTGTCTCAGTTCCAAGACGATCTTCATTTCAGTTGCGCTCGCAATGCTGCTCACAATGCACGCACTTTGTGGATTTCTCATTTGTCTATTTTGCCTTTTCTCGAGTTGTGTTTGGTGTGAGCTTTGTGATAGGGGCACGGGTGAGTGCAAAGAGTTAACTGCCACGGATTGCCCGGTTCTATTCTATTCCCTTCACCTAATTGGCAATGAAGTCAAGTACTGCAATGAGTTCGAGGACATCGTCTGCTGTCCCCTGCCTTTAGATGTGCAAAATCGGGCGCCAGTTGATGAAACGCGTGCTTTTGAGAGGGGTAAGTGAGCCAGCAGTTAATTACAGTAGAGCCACGTTTGCATTAATTAGAATGTCAACCAATATATAACTATTAAACATTTACAATTTCCAAACAATTTATCTATATACATTTTACTTCAACACTTACCAGAATGCAAGCACTTTAATGACATACGACCCACTTGCCACGCCACGCCCTTTATTGTGGGCGGTAGCAAGGCCAAGGGTCGTGAATTTCCGTTCATGGCACTAGTTGGAATTAAGGAGCCGAGCAGAAGCGAAATCAACTGGGACTGTGGCGGCACCTTGATACATCCCAAATACGTTTTAACGGCTGCCCACTGCCTGGAGACGTCTGAGAAGAAGTCGGAGCGTTTGGATCCCAACTTCGATTCGCCCAAATTTGTGGTGCGTCTGGGCGAATTGGATTACAGTAGCAACACGGATGATGCAATGCCGCAAGATTTTCGAGTTGTCAACTACGTAATCCATCCATTCTATGATGGTGAGGATGAGCAGAGCACCTTTGACAATGACATTGCCATAATAGAGCTGGATAGAAATGCGACATTGAACGAGTATGTGGCGCCAGCTTGTCTACCGCACAGCAGCGGTAATGAGAATATGCAGCTGACAGCCGCCGGCTGGGGATTCACAAGTGAAGCAGGCCAAAAATCATCGCATCTACTTAAAGTAACCCTCGAGCGATTCGACGACGACCTGTGCGAGGAGCGTTTAGAACTTGAAATTAAGAGAAGCTCCCAGTTCTGCGCTGGTTCCAGCAACAGCGATAGCGACACTTGCAACGGCGACTCAGGCGGGCCCATTTTTGTGCAGAATCCGCGCTACAATTGCCTCAAGGTCCTAATTGGCATCACATCGTATGGCCTGATCTGTGGTCAGAAGGGACTGCCCAGCGTCTATACAAAAGTGTACCTTTACACGGATTGGATTGAAAACATTGTATGGGGTCAGTGAGCCAAGAATTGTGTTTTCAAATAATTAACTTAATTACTTTAAAATTATATATATACACATATTTGTAACAGAATTGAACTTTCGTTTATTGAAGTAAAAGCAACAATTTTGACTCGCAAGGCATTTAGCTTATAAGCTTCTAGACCAGGTTGAATAACAGCCAGATCAGAAAAGTGTCTTAGGCTAGGTATACCGTTCGTTTGGCATCTTATCTTCGAAATAAAGAGATTCCACAATTCTCGGAGAATCATTCGCTGCTTGGTTTTTGATTTTGATAGAAGAAATTTGTCAGTTATTTGAAATGTTGCCATACAGTTAAAAACAGATCGCTAGCTGCAGGTCTGGCAATCTGAAACTCTCTGTATCTCTCTCTCTCTCTCTCTCTCTCTCTCTCTCCCTCTCTCTCTGTCTGTCTCCCTCGGTCGCTCGTTAACTCTTCAGGTGCTTTCAAGTCCAGATTGAGCTGCGAAGTTGTCAGTTTGAATTTCGACGTGCTACGTAACAGACGTGTGCTGCTGTGTGTGCCCATGTGCAATTCTGCTGCCGTACCAAGCAAGGCACGTACTGCAACCGCTTCTCGAATAGAACGCGCCATTGCAATAAATCAAGCGAAAAGTATTTAATTAGCAACAAAAAAAAAGTAAATAAATAAAAAAACAAATAACAAATAAAATGCAGCAATGCGAAGTGTACATTCGATGCGCATACGATTTTAATTGATTAACACATCGCAAACAGTGTGCCTCAGTGTGTGTGTGTGTGTGTGTGCGAGTGTGCGTGTGTGTTAGTGATTGTGTGGGTGGGTGCAATCTGCCACAGTTGTGAAGTTAGGCAAGGTGTTGCAGAGTGCGGAGTGCAACAAACATACCGTTGCCTTAGTAGTAGCTTAGATCGTAATACTGCCGCGGCAACTGCATTGTTTTTATTTTGTTTGACTTTGATCGTGTGCTACGCTCGAATCCCCCCTCGCCAACCCCCCGGTTCCACCAGCTCTCTCTCTCTCTCTCTCTCTCTCTCTCTCTCGTTGTCCCCCGGTAGGCGCGTGCGTGTCGTAACTTTTGATTAGGTTGGTTTTCTGTGCTGTGTTCCAAGACTCGTCTTCAAGTGCCCCGTCACAGTCACCATCACCATCATCAGGAGTTGCAGCTCACCCTTTGGAACATTGCGCTTGGCGTTTCTTTCGTAACTTATCACCGCCTACATCGCATAATTTTTGCAGCCGTTTGCCGTTTACGAAGGTGAGCTTCAAAGGAATTCACGTTTACCCGTTATTGCACCTCGCTTTTCCCTTTTCTTAAACGGATTTTGTATTCGAGGAATATCACAGTGAGCAATAACTAAAAAAAACAGCAGATACTTACTCAGCGCTCGTTAGAGATGATTCTGTTTCTAAATATAATAAAATTAATAATCGTCAGATTTGTATTGTATTTATTTAAATTTTATGATCAGAACACAAACGTGTTTTTATTTATTTAATAATTTTAAATTTGCTAAGCAGGTCCAAGCCGTATTTATTTTCAGACCAGCCCATTCATGTTATGAAATTGACATTTATGTAAATGTACAGTAATCGGATTTTTGCCAAGTATTTTGACAGTTGTTCTTCGGTGGTTATTCAGCATTCATAATTGCAGTAACGAATGCTCATCCCATGTGAGTTGAGCTGAGCTGAGAGGAGATGAGATGAGATCATTTCTAAAATCAAAGAGCAATTCTTTTCAAAACCACAAAGATGGAAACACTCAACACAAAGGGTTGGCCAAAAAATAAAGACAAAAATTCTGGTGCCTGCTTGTAAATCATTAATCACAATAGAAATGTTGACTTCGCAGCGGCAAAGTTTTCGACACTGAGTCAGGAACAGAAATATTTAAATACTTTCATTAAACAAATGAAGATTGTTTTTTGTTATTGCTTGTTGGCCGCTTTGTTGTTGCTTCGCTTGTCTTGTCTTGTCCAAAGAATCTGCACGTAATTAATTGAGGGTTTTTGTTCGCAGCACTTTTAAGCAGGTCGGCGCTTTTATGGTCTGATTGTATATATACTTTGACAGCCTCTTAGAATTGAATCTGGAAATTCCACGTTAAGTTACAACCCTAAGCAAGTGAGCTAACGAATTTCGATTCGCCGATATCAAATAAATCGCAAGTCATTTTAACACTTGCAATGCCAAAATCAACTCAAAAACAACACACACACTCGCACACACAAACAAACAAACAAATGACCTTGAGGGTAATAACTCTTCGGAATTAGTCATGTCTGGAATGCAGCCGAACCACATTGGCAATTCTCTGCCGAGCGCCAGCTGCAAAATAACAACTAACAAACAAAACCGGATGGCATCTGCATGCATCTAACAACGCCGAGCCAACTAAGCCGAAACCCACACACAGAGAGCGCTAGAAGTATTTGATGTAAGCCTCACCACGCAATCTGAATAGAAGCTTTTCTTCATGCATACATTACATTTTATTAGCATACTTTGAAGATATGACACAAAGAATTTCAATAAGCCAAATACCATTAAAATACTTTAATCCCAACACAAGAACAATTCAGCTACTTTAGGCACACCGAAGATTGCATACCCTTAAAGACAAAAAGACTATTCTAATGGGAATTAAAAGAAATAATAAAGATCGATATTTAAATGTTTTCGAATATGAAAATCAGCCATTATTCGATCTCTTATGACAATCAAAGCTATACAAACCTGGATATCCAATCAAGAATGTATATGTATATATACTTTACTCGATTCACGACAAATTTGTTGTACTCTTCACAAGTGTATCAAACAACAAAAAGTGTAAATGCGGAGAGCGAAACCAGTCGTCAGGTTTGTCTAATATGCGGGCGCCGAATACGTTTCGGTTAGGAAAACTGGTTAGAAGTACACACACACAGTCAGAGAGAGAGAGAGAGAGAGAGAGAGAGAGAGAGAGAGAGAGAGAGAAAGATATGAGAAAGAAGGAGAGAACGAGAACGAGCGATGTTCAATCAGAGATTTGCCTAAACATTCGGTCAGTCAATAAAACCTTGGGGCGCATCTTCACTCTGGCAGCTCTCTGTATAGAAACACAACAACTACAACAACAACAACCACAGCAGCAGCAACTAGTTAGAACTAAGCTTTATTTGATTATAAAAGCGCTTTGCAATCGACTTGTATATTTATGCAGTTGTTTTGGTTATATTCCATATGGAATCTTGAATCAAGTGAAGTGCGCAGCAAAATAAATATAGCACTTAATACTTGATTCTAAACAACACTCAGATTAACAGATTGCAATCCAAAATGGTTTCGATTGCTTCGCAAACTGCACTTAGTTTGTAATTGATACTATTACAACTCAAGTTCGTTGCCTAAGTCTTTTGTTTTTTATGTTTTAACAACACAATGAGTATTTCAATTTCCTTGCGCAAATTCGGTTTTCGGGGTCTAATAAATAATAACTACCATCAAACTTTTGTCACTTGGCAATATATTTCACACCCTTCCCCCTTCCAAATAAGTGATAAATATATATTTTTGTCTGTACGAATTCGATTTACGTATTCATTTAACAAGTTGTTGTCAAATGTGCTTATAAAGCTAAAGTTAGATATACTTTTTTGATATGTAAGCTTTGAAATTCCCCTAAGCCTCCCTCTCGCATTCTCTCCCTCTCTGTCTCTCTCTCTCTCTCTTTCTCTGTAAATAATAGTAATAACCTTCAAATTACGTAATTTCTATCAAGTAAATTGTGACATGCTTGCAATTAAACTTATTGCAGTGCATTTAATATCGGAAACAGCTTGATTGTATCGCTGTTATTGATTTTTGGCATTTGATTATTTGGCCTGAATTAACGAATTGTTTTCAATGCCATCGCAGCAGCAGCAGCTGCACATAATTTGTAGGCGACTCGTGTAAATTGCCACAAGCGTAATCGCTCATCAAAAATGACGCAATTGGCCAACAATCAATCAGTTGGGCGCATGTTAAGCAGCAGCTGTGCTAAGCGACCTTAAGCGCACATTTTTCTAAGCAGAGCACGCTGCACTAATGGGGTTTACAAAACCCAAAAAAAAAACAAATAGATAAAAGTCACGCAAAATTTCGCTAACAATGACACATGGAATTTATGCAGCGAAATCTCTGCTAGTCTGCTGCGAAAGCTGCATATGCAAATCATTCGGAAGGCCCAACAAAAGGTGCGACTATTTGCCGTTAAATATTTATTTATTTAAGTAACACAACATGTAAAACGAATAATGGCGAAACAAAGACATAAGAATGATGACTGTAAAAGCTTTTGCAAATCATTTATAAATAAGCAACATTTTTTTTTTGTACAGGTGCTTCTTGGCATCTGGTTAGATGCGTAGGCAGCTTTCTTAAATGAATTGCAAGCTTGGCAAACTTACGTTCCACAAATCAATTTGCAATTTGCACTCGGACTGGGTCCACAAAACAACACAAAAAAACACTGAACCTGAGTTCAAATGAAGCTTTGAGCAAGCTAAACAACACACAAGCAACACAAACAATAGCAACAGCATAACATAACAAGTTGATGGGACAAGTCTCAAGTGCGGTGCCCAAGACAAGACCCAATCGCCTTCTAATGCCAACAAACCGTTCAGGCAAAACGGCCATCAGTTTACAATTGCTTGCCATCTTGAAGAAATATGATCTTATAGGCAATGTTTGTACTGACTATAAACACAATTGTTGGGCATGTGTGTGTGTGCGTGTGCGTGCGTGTGCGTGTGCTTGTATTTGTTTTAGGTATCAAGTTTAATAGACAATAAACACGACAAGCTTCTGACAAATAAGCGCTTAGCGCTGTATCTTGAACCCTGACCTCGACTTTGACTGTAATTTATATATTTTTTAGCTAATAAAAAGCCAAAACAAAACTTGTGTAGCTTGTTAGGCTTGATTCTTGTGAAAGTTGATTGCTAATCTGTTCCAGCGACGTATATATATATATATATATATATGTATATTTGTAGCCGTGACTTTCCATATATGCATTTTAGAAACCAAAAAAAATGAATTAATTCAAATTTAAATTTAATTTTGAAAACGAGAATAAACTGTTTAATTTCGCATGCCGAATATAAAATGCTCTATCAGATATTTTCATAAAATAAACACAAATAACAAGTTGACTGTTTGTACATAAATAATGCATAGAAAAAATTGATTTTAGTATAACAAATATTCAAATATCCAGATTCAAAAGAATATTCGTTTGGAGAGTAAATCAGATGGAAGCCTACACAGCAACTGTGCAAAATGTTATTCTAATTTACTGTGAAATACATTCTGTTACACATACATATGTTTGCAAGTATACAAAAAAAGAACACCGAAACCTGCCCAGAAATATGCTAAGCATTAAACGAAAGACTTAAGGCACGAACTGGCTGCACCAGTTCGACCAGATTACATATCACAAGGCAATATATGTTAATTTCAATTATAAATATGACGAATTATTTAAGGCTAATCAATTGACAGTTTGTTGTAGTTGTTTTCTACAATTAATTTTGATTTTATTTTGTTTTTTGTTTTTTTTTTCTCGCTGCATTCCAAAACACTAAAAATCTCCAAGTGAAATAGAAAACTGATTAATGGAAATCGATCGAACGGGCCTCAAGCAAACGCAACTTTCACTGAGTTAGTTCGGTTTCAGTTGTTGTTTTGTGTGATGTGTTTATGTTATTAATTGAATTGATTAACAAGCCGCAACACTTCGGCAAACGTGTAGCCCAAATGCCAAATGTTGCATATGCGCTCAAATCAAAGTCACTCGAGGACGCAACTTGGCTAAGTCGTTAATCAACGAGGCAAACACCGACAGAGCCGCAGCCACGACACGAGTTGTTGGTCAAGTGGCGCTATTTATGTCACCAAAAAAAACTAAGCCGAAAAACAAACAGACAGCTGGCTATGGCAAATAGCCCGATAGCAATTATATTGGGCCAAATTGGCATCAAATGTTTGTCAATCACATTTCTTCGGCTATAATTCAATTTCGGCTGCCAATTCGTGGCATTACGAGTTCGCGCAAATAGAAATCAAATCACACTCTCCTCTAATAATAATCGTTCACTTCGTAATGATGCTCGTAATGTTGATGACGATGATGATGATGGCGACTTTCGCAGCTTGTCAGCAGCTTGGAAACAAATCTCAAGTAGTAGCAAACCGCTAATAGCCTCTGGCCAAAACACACGCACATATTTTCTTTAGTGTGTGGTTGTGTGTGCGATACCTCTTTCATACTTGCGTCAAACGGACTTATCAAAACTCACATTCGACGTGCAGCACATCAATAAATTGCGATTAGAAAGTTTTCGTGTGTGCGCATCGAATATCATTTTTGTAAATTTTTATTAGCTAATAATAACAATAAGTTTGACAGACACATGAGTAAGACTTTCAAACGCACAAGGTGCACGTCCCACAACAATAACAAAAGTGCCAATAAAATCACATGCTTATGAAATCAATACTGCTTTACAAATATATAATAATAAATACGACATGAAATATATACAAATAAAAAAGAATAGTTAACTTTAAAGCGTCTCAAGTTGTTGAATACATATCAAAATTGTGTTTTGTTTTATTATTTATATAATGAATTTAGCTGACATTAGCAAAGTTACTAATTTGTTTATTTTGACACACCAATAACAAAAGTGAGAATAATATAAATATAAATCAATAAATAGAATAGTTATCTTTAAGTCGTTCATAGTTGCTGAACTCAATTTATAAATTGTCAGTAGTGGAACAATGTTAACTGATTTTGGGGAAGTGAATCTCTTGAATCTCTTTACCTTTCGAAACGTTCATTACAATAACTCAATTTTCTCAATTGGTGCTATGTTTTAACAACAAAATTAAGTTATGATAAGTTTCAATACGAAGTTTTCAAAATTTGAAGGACGAAAATGTTCCCAAGTCTGCTTAAAATCATCAATAATACTAAAATTTCATATTTAATGTGCACTTTACTCTGCCTACTCAATTGCTATCTAAGCGAACTGTCTATTAACTGCCAGCCACTATTACACAATCTGTAAAGCTCAATTTAAAATCAATTTCAAGTCTTTTACTTAAATTTGGTAATTTTTTGTTCGTTTTGCCGAACTATTTTCTAATTTTGGTAATTCCTAGTTAAAAATTGGAACGCGCTCCCAAATTGTATCTGCCCGATGTTTCCTTTGGAGACTGCCACATTTAATACAGTTACAGCTGCAGCTAGAGTTAAAGATAGAGAAAGAGATACAGATACAGGTACAGATACAGATACTTGCACACTTGGCCGCACTTGTTGACGTCTGGGAGCGCATAGTGTGAGTGAGAATCGTAAAACCATTAATAGTTGACTATTTTGTTATGGGCCAGCAACCGGTTACTGGGCACACACAGACAAACGCAAACAACGCTGGCGGTACAAATTTGTATACGTTTTATTTAGCTGTTGTATTTTGAAAATTGTATCTCAAGCTGAACATGAATGAGCTTTCCGAATATTTCGTAACCAGTTGGACTGCATTTTTTTCTGGCCAGCGTGCGCTGGAGCCGCGAGCGAGTAGCGTGGCCAAAATGTCTACGTCTTGGCTATAATCGATAAACAGCGACAACAACAACAGCACTCACAATAAAGTCAAGTGTGTGTTTCGCTTCAAAGAACTTCCACACACACACACACACACACACACACACTCACACATAATTTTAACGCGCTTTTTATCTGTACCAAGCTGAATTGTTGGGTTAATTGCATGTGCATGGCGATTTTAACAATTATGTTAATTAAGCCAAGATTCTAATTGATTAAAGCGTTAAATAATGACAGCATGCAGCCTAAGCTAATGTCGTGTAATGAAAGAAATTTTCTCAACTCATTGCAAGCTTACACAATGGAAATATTTGTGAAATTGTATCTTGTATCTGTTTATGTGCGTTTATATCTTAAGCGATTCCAGCTGTGTCTCAAATTGCCCAAGCGCCGGGCTTAAAAAATACACGTGAATTTATGAAATAGTAAAAATGTGGGCATATTGCATTACCAATAAAAAACAAAAAAGAAAACAACAGAAACAGCATGGAAACAGCTTAAAAGCGAAAACCGCTGTTCAAACAACAGCGCACAAATTTGATGCGGGTCAGCTACAATTTCATAGGACTCCCCACTCCGCTCAATTTGCTCTCCGCCCCCTGAAGCCCTCGGACATTGACAATTTGTTCTAACCCACTTGCTGCTCTATGCTCTAAATATTTTTTCAATTCATTTTCAATGCTGCGACAGCAGTTTCTTATTTTGTGTTTACCTTATCTTAATTAGCTTATTTGTATTAGCTTCGTATACCCTGCTAGTATTCAAAGTTTATTGAGTAGGGTATTCTAAAGACTTGCAAAATTAAATATATTTGACACTGTCAGGGAAATATTTATATTCATTTGCTGGTTATTAATAAAACTCTTTACACAGACAACTAGAAGTTGTTATAGATAAAAGAAAACAGGGGAGTGTATAATCAATTCAATGTTTTCTCGTTTATCTTAAATACTTAAACTCCCATTTACTAAATAAATGTATCTGAAAAATGTATCTTCTAGTTGTGTACACTCTATTAGCATACGCTTACTTGTTTGCATGTGCACTTAGCAAGCTTTGATACCCTTGTAACGGGTATTTACATTTCGTCCTAAAGTGAAGAACACAATTTTGATACAACTTGTAATATACTTCAATTCTTCAATATCACACAGCACACATGGGAACTTTCTGGGAATCATAATCCGCATGAACTATATTACCTGCTGCTCCGTTCATAACTAATTGCCAGACACTGTATTCCATTCCGATGCTTGGATGAACAAAGCCAGTTGCCAACATCGAATACGAGAGAACTCTGAAATGTCTGAGAATAATAAAAAGTACAGTAATTTATATAATTAATAGCATCTGGATATATTACTAGGTCTACTTGCTCTCTCATGCTCCCATTGTAATAATCGGTTGAATTGTCGAGCTGAACTTCGTTCTGAAAGGGTATGTCTTCTTCGGCATATCGTTCTTTCTAGCCTTTTATTATTATTTTAATTTTATTTTTATTTTTTTTTGCTATTTGAGCAAGCTTTATATGTATGTAGTTCAATGTCAAGTAATTTGTGGTCAGTCGTCAGTCACAGTTGTCGTTGTCGCGGCTACTGCTCTCAATGCCAGACAATTTCTAGAGTAGCCAAACGAGGCAAGCCTCAACAACAAAAAAATATATATATGACAAAAAAAAAAAAACATGATGAACAACGTAGTCAAACCGAGCAGATTCGAAAAAGCAGCAACAGCTGATCGGAAGTTGTGCTACCGTTACGGCTTATAAATTATAGTCGCTTATAAACACACACACACACACACACACACACACTTGCATACTTAACACACATTTGTCTACAGATAGCATTAGACGATGACTAGTTAGATTATTGCATTGGGTGTCCAGGCATCAGCTTTAATTACAAACTAGCTTAAAAACAAAAACAAAAAAAAGAGTTGACAGCTAAAAACAACGCAAAAGTGGAACGTGCAAATGGTCAAGTCAAGTCGCTGTCCACATTCACATCTTTATCACCAACTCCATCTCGTGCTGCTGCTTCTTCTATTCGGTGTTCTAATTCTATTTTGAATTGCAGACATTTTTGCCAATCATTTGTTTGGATTGTTGCCACGACCAACTAACACCAATTGGCGTTCATTTATCTTGCCACATGCAATTTGGCGTCAAAAACTGAGCCGCAATTTTCCATATCAAAACAATTCAAGGCACGACGAAAAAACACAGCCAGTTACAAAGTGCATTAGAGTATCCGACTTAAAGGTGCCCTGTAGCCTGATCTGTAAATAGAAATAAATATAGCACTCAACAAATGCGAAGGCGGAGAAAGGAGAAGAATGAATCAAAACGATAAAACAAATGTCGATAAAATTTAAATGAAATTAACTTGATCAGCGTAGGGTATACAATAACTTATTCTGCAAATATATTTAGAAGGGATTGGACAACGTGAGTACAGTTCTTCGCCATTTTATGTGCAGGGTATAAGAAAGATAAACGCCTGTGCCCCAGGCTTAAGACGCCCATTTAAGCCAACAGTTGTTGGCCAAATTTGCTGAGATTTTCCACGCCCACCCGACAGCTTTCCGCTATGATTTTATTTGCCGGTAGCTGCCACAGTTTAAATTCAGCTTATTTATGGCTTTTTAAAATCCAAAAAGCACAAGTACGTATACCCTGCACTCTCATCACGATTTAGATCCAATGTGCTGCAATTAGAGCAATAAACACGTTCAAAGCAAAAAATATTACAAATTTTGTTAAGAATAAAAAAACACAGATGTTAAATTCACATTGCTTAAGGGCTTAAGCTAATAAATAAATAACAAAAAAATTACAAGTTCAGAGGAAGCATAAAGTTTTTCGGTAAATATGTATTTAGATATTATACTCGTAATACTAAAAAAAAAAAGTTAAGAAAGTGGAGATTAATTATATCTTTTAGACACAGATACCGTTTTTATAGTTTATAGCCATAACTATAAACAAGTAAAAAAACTTAAACTCAAGACACCATCAAATGAAGTTGACTGATATAGTTTTCACTTGCCTGGCGCATTTTCAACTTTTTACAGCGTATCTTAAGTGTGCAGCAGCCCAGGACTGCATAATTCTGGACGGCGGTAACTTTGCTGATTTCTGGCCCGTGTTAAACACGTCATTTGCTTTGGCAGCTGTCAATAGCTTTGATTAGTTTGTTGAACGGACACGGCAAGAAAAAATAAAAGACCTTCGATTTCACTTACCAACCAGATTGAAGGCGTCACTCGACCAGTGTTCACTGTACATTGAACCGGCGTTTCACACGCAGCTTTTATGGCTAGCGGTGCGCTGTGTCCAATAGCCAAATCAGTTGACGGTTGTTCAGGTTGCAGCAGATGCTGGAGTTGGAGTTGGAGTTAACTTTATGACTTCATTACACGCCATGTAAAAGTCTGTCACCAGCGGCCACCAAAATATATCTTTCAACACATTTTGTGGCCCATTTTTTCTTTCCAGGTCTCTGTTATGAAAATATATTTTTTAATGCATTTGGTGGGATGAGAAAAAGTTTGTGGCATTGTTTTTGGATTGTAGTGCCCCCTTTTTTTTAATAAAATTATTTCGAGCACTTGAAGCCTAAAAAAAAAAGTACTTTGTGCACTAAGCGCCTTGTAAATTTGACTGATCTCAGCAAATTATGTAATAACTCTATTTGCATAGCGTTCAAATAACATAAATAATAATAAACATTTCCATTTTATCGTCTCTTTACAGTGCCGGAATTTGTAAAGCATGCATCTATAATAACTGTTAAATATTTATTGGAAACGTGTAAAAAATAATTTGAATTTTTGCTGGCCAGCTGTTCATCGAGGTGTGATCTTTGTGGCTGTTGTCTAATAAATCAATTGTATTTGTTTTTCACAACACAATTCGACGCGAAGTTTTACACCAAATTTCGAAAAGCTAATGCAAAAAAGACTCGACACAACAATACGCAGCATTAGCAAGAAATAAATTACACACCAAAAATAAATAAAAAAAACAAAAGAACAACAACAAAAATACAGCATAAAAATGTCTATCAATAAAAATGTTGAGGGCGTGGCCAATGCCCGTCTCTTTGTTGCGACGCTGCTGACTCTGGTCTTGTGTGGCCTGCAGCTGGATCTTGGCGCCGAGGCACACGTCGCCCTCACGTATCCACCTGCCCGCGGCTTCGATCTGGATTTCTTGGATAACTCGCGCACAAAGGCCCCATGCGGCATGCCCAAAGGTAAGTTTGACGCTTGATAAGGCAGATATAGGTAAAAGTAGGTCTGTGAAAAACTCCGGCCAGCCTCGAACTGCAATCACTGCCTGTGGTCCATTATTTTGCCAGCATCCAACTAAGTTTTATTTCTATATGACTAGCCTTCATGCTTTTGCATTTGCCTACAATTTGTTGTTGCTTGTTTGGTTTTCTTTTACCATATAAATAATATTTGACTACCTTTTTTTATGTGTATTTCGATTTTTTTTTCTTTTTGCTGGCGAAATATTCGGTTTGCAGTCCGTGGGAATAATGGCCGGTTTTTTGTATGGGCTTTGTATGGCCAACACTTGCAGCTGGCTCTGGCGCCTTGTGTGCCACTTTGTCGTCTTGACCAACCAAATGTGGCCACAAGTTTTCGGCATCTGACATCTCATAGAAGTTTGAGTCTTTCGTTTTGGCCTTAATCTACAGAACATTTACAGCTTCTTCGTAAGGATGTATTTCTATGGTGTATGAAGAATAAAGTTGACTTGAGCAGCAGTCTCATTCTCAAGCTGATTACTTAATGCTTACACAGGTTAATTGAATCTTTCTTAAAGCATTTATTTTGCCACTGAGCTTGCAGACGGTATTAACATTTTTTTAATGATGATTTCCAGATCATTAAGAGTAGACAAGTTAAGGATTTGTTGGAAACCATTAAAAAAAATGTATCTTTGTTAGTTCTGTTTCTTACTTATTAAAGGTAATTTAATAACCTGACCAAGAAGTATAGTAGACATAAATAAAAGCTTCAGATACATTCTCGATGCGCGATATCTATAAAAATACCTCCAGTCACCCACTGTTTTTATTATTAAGTATTTTGCGCTTTCAAATGTTTTTTTATATACATATATATATTTTTTTTGTGCTCGCTAAAACCGGTAGAATCTAGGTGAGCTTACCCAAAAACCAACATATAGCTTCAGGGGCACGTACATTTATAGCTGCTTATGATAATCACTTTTTGTTTTGCTCAGTGAGTAAGTCATCAAATATTAACTAAGAGTTGCTTAGGTTTCCAGACACGCTTCGGTTTCGTTTTTGTGTTGTTTTGCCATACAAATAATACATAATCCATTGATATTTGAACGAGGCGCTTAGTTTGTTTAGCCACGTATTTTAGTCGCATTTAAATTGGCTATGCGCATTCAATTCACAGACTCATTTTAATATGAAATACATACATGTGCATACAGCGAACATTCATGAGTGGTGTTCATGCATTTTATGATTCACACACATGTGCATTCGCTTGCATAACTATTTTAAGTTTTCAAGTTTTCAATGGTTGCGTCTTAGTTAACTGTTATTATTATTGTTGCAAGTTGTTGTTGCCTGATGTTGAAGTTGTTGCTGTTGCTGCGGCTGCGGCTGCAAACTGTTACCAATTAATTTGCATATGTTGGAGAGGTAGCCATGCCGCCATTCACTTGCGGCGAATATTCAAAATTGGGTCATCATTCGCTTACTTAAAACTATATATACATAATACCCTGTATGCATATTAAACGACTATAATTTATTGGTTCATTCCCACTTTATTAATAGAGCCTACATAACATGATGATTATACTCACAGAGATAGATAGCTTTATATATGAGCATATATATTTGTAGAATTTGTAAAAATCATAGTTATTGAAAGAGAATTAGAAGAAGTTCTATAATTTGTTATCTTCTTACAGGGCATCAGTCCATGTGCAATCCACTATTTTAAGCATTCTTGTACGGTTTTTGTGTTTTATTACTTTTAACCTCAAATACTTTCAAAAACTGATGCCCACTTGTTTTGAAGAGTTTTGACATTTGATGTGGCTGCATCCGAGCCCAATGAATACGAAAACTATTAAGCATATGTATATATATCTCTATACATATTAGGGGGCATATGTATATGAATATTATAATTAAGCAAGCAGCCAATGAATTGCGATTGCCTTGGGCAGAGTGAAGCACGTGTGTCGCATCCAAATGGGAAATCAATTTTTTACTGCTGCTTTAAAACTTACTCGTATACTCAATCGATGTACCTATAAAGTTGTTAGTGTGGCATATTAAACGATTGTGCATTGCACACTTGTTCAACCACATTTTTGTACGTACAGTTTTCCTTTTTTCCGTTTTTAATTATAAGCGTACGCACATTGCGTATACGCAGCGTGCACCGCCTGTGGCAAGCTGTGTTTGCCTTCTGGCCGGCTGACTGCTTACCGGTTGCACGTTTAACCCATTTCGGGCCATGACAACTTTTGCCTTCGTTTGCGGCTTTTTCGCTGTGCTTTAACGGCGTTTTTTATTTTTATTTATTTTTTTTTGCGCAAGGCGCCGCTCGTCTGGCCAATGCGAATTGGCTTATTGGCCAGCAAGTTGCAAACGCGGCTGACTGACTGCCTGCCTTGATGTTGCTGCTGCTGCTGCTGCTGCTGTTGCTAATGATGATGATGATGATATATGTATTCTGCCAATAAAAAAAAGCAAAAACAACAAGACGAATGCAACGCGCGCTGCAAGTGAAAAACTTTCACTTATACTTCGTATAAGTACACACATATATGGCCATTGCGCCACACACAGACAGACCAGCAGACAGAGAGACAGACAGACAGACAGATAGAGAGACAGACGCTTGCTGAAGAGCTGCTGCAATGATGCAAGTTAACAACTGTATCAATACCACTCGCTTCTTTCTGCCAGTGACCGCATTTCTGATACGGCTGCTGCCCCTTTCTGGCAAGTGCCGCCGTGTGCACCTTATATCTGTGGCAGCCTCATTGAACTGACGACTTGTTGACCTCTTGCCGCTTATTTGCATTTGTATCTCAATTTGTTAACACTCGCTGGGTTGTCTAAGGGCCAACGGTTTGTTTTGATTGGGCTTTGTCTTTGCCATTGCCTTTGGGCTCTTTTGTTTTCTTCTTCTGCGCTGACAACTTCAACTTGTTGTAATTGTCTTTGTTTTGTTTTTTTTATTATTATTTTCCATGTTACCCACTTAAGTGAGGTCAACTTGTGGTCCGACGCTTGTGTCACACTTTTCAATGCGGCTTACCTTTGCATCTACTCGAAGATCTGCCACTAAATGCACACTCTAATTAGCGAAACTACCCTTCGACTTTGGACTGGTAGATATAAAAAACTAAATAGGTATACAAAGTAAACCCAAAGTTCAGCTATATGCGTACAATTAAAAATTTATCATCTCAATTTATGTTCAACATTTCCCAAGAGCCATTTATCAGCATCTCCAGTGACTTGAATTGCTTTTGTTTTTGTTTCTGGTTTATATTATTTTCTGTTTGTATATGCGGCGCTTTATGCATACGTTCATATTTCAATTTCAAATGTCCATTCATTTGTGGCTGAAATGTCGCTTTGAAATTATCATACAAATCTCAACGACATTCACTTGCACTAGACCCCATACATAAACATGGACGGATACAGAATATCAATGAGAGCGCGCTCCACAAAATATCAAATGGCAAATATGTAAAGATCGCATGCACTACAAGCAGGCTGCACTGAAAGAAAATGTTGGATAGATGCCAACACAACGCTGATTGCCTGGCTAACTTTAACTATAAGGCAGAAGAACCACATATATATGTATATATACATATATATATATATTTATATATGTATATATATATTAGTCACACTCATGCCTCTTCCGAAACAAATATTGTTAGCCTTGGTTATATTATATCTGAGTTTACAGCATTCCTAATTTGTAACACTAAGTAAATAACAAACAATAAAAAAAAGTCCAACAAACAGCTCAGAAATGTATGCGAACATAAATTTTAATGCAATTTCAGTGCCTGCAATTTAATTTGTTGACTAAAGATAGATATGAGCTTAGCAGTAAGCATTAAAAAGTTGAAAAAAACATAAACAAATATTGAAGAACAATGAAATATATCAATACCAAACTGAACAGCAGTTCAATTTCAATTTCACATGACCAGCTCTAACGTCAAAACATTTTTCTCAGTGCATATGCCACATAAGATACATATATTGACTAGCATGCCATAAATACGAACCGCAGAGGCGCTGACTGCGGATCTGGCCAAGATGCCGTCACGAGCAATTAACTAAAGCGAAAACTCCTTGACCACAGGCCGGCCAAAAAGACAAGCAGCAACCAGTTGCAGTTGCAGTTGCAGCCCCAAAAAATGAAAATGTTGCTTGCCACCTAGTCAGGTTGCTACGTAATTTGCGTCGTCCATTGAAACGGTGGCAACATTATGTTGTCTTAGGGTTGCCAAAACAAAATTAATTTTATGGCATGCTACACTCGCCGGCGTCCACTCACTTAACAGTCGCTACTAAAATTTATGGCACTGCGCAAAGCATCGTTAGTAGTCAAGTTTATTTGTCAACCTTTTCACGTTGCACGGCTGATGTGTGTGTATGTCTGTGTCTGTGTGTGTGTGTGTGTGTGTGTGTTTGCGGAAGTCTTTGCCTTTGCAACGACACGCCATATTTGGCAGCCATGCTGCAAATACATTCTCCCATCGCCCACCTCCTCCTACTCCGGTGCCCAGCTGTCGCATGTTCATGCAAGCGGCACTGTAATTAGAATGCATGCAAGCACACATTCTTTTCCACTTACATTCTCAGCCAGCGAATTGGCCTCAAGGTTCGTTTGCTTGGCTTAAGCATACCATTAAAGAATGATGCAAAGATGCCAAGACGGCTCTTATATAAGTGACTGGTCAGTATGGCATGGACTCATCGAAAAGTATTCTCGAGTCTCGAGTCTCGCTTCTATTCAATTGCAAAAGTTGGCTTCGACCACTTTTCTAAATTATCTTTGAGGTTTCAATTCTGGCTAAGTGAAAGAACGTAGGAAATAACTGCAAATTATCTTAATAGCCATCATTACAATTACATAATTTTCACGTGTATGAATTTTAAGCGAGCTTTCTGTTTATTCATGAACAAAAAATCAACAACAACGTTTTGGATAATTTCATTACGAACGACTTGTGAATTGTGTCTTGAAAATGAATACAAAAAACCTGGCTAGTAATTGGTGAATGGGCTAGAAGGTATTAAATAGCACAACAATTCCATTTTGGACGTTGATTATGGGATTCTGGAAACCTGGATTGGCAAGCCGGAAAATTGTAATTTGTATCAACTAACTTTGAGTCATTGGCCTAAGTAAAATTATGTCATGTTTTTTTTTTATCAAATTAAAATCATATTTATCAGTGATAATAGCTTAATTTCGACGACATTTTATGTTGTACAGCTTTGGCAAGTTGATTTATGATTTTAAAGTTTAATAAAACTGTTTCAGAACAATTACAAAAGTTATTTGTTTAAGGCATTTGGAGGACCATTGAAACTATACTTAGATAATGTTTTCCATTAGGAAAAATACGTTTTCCAACTTGGACAAAATTAGTTCGTATTTATATTTAATTGCCTTTCAGCAAATGAATTATTTTGTAATAAACGCAGCCAGTGGACTGCAGCATATAAATGACTAGAAATTAATGTATGTATTAATTGTGTTTTTGTTTTTTGTGCGCTTCATTATAACTTTCGATTACTCGGAATTTGGCTACCTCTTCAGTAGCTCATCATCGTCGTGGGGAACTGGAGGCGATATCAATCAAAAGTTCATTAAACAACTTTTCCACAAATAATTAATGATGTTTTAAATAATTTGACAAATTAGAGGCTGCTTCTTTTTTCCTCTACAAATGTTATAAACAAAATTCATGCGAAAACTTCAAGAGCCACCTTGAGTAAAAGAAATAAAATACACGTGCTTTTGAAATGTAGAGAATCATTATCATTATCAGTTTCTCGCTACGACTTTCGAAATGAGGCAGTCACAAGACAGCAGAGTTCAAGCGCAATATTCATTCGATATTCATGCAACGCAGCCTACAAAATCAAAGGTGAACAACTTTCGCGCTCGTGAGAAATATGACGGACCAAAGCCGAAGCAAAATATGAAAATGACCAACAGAGAGCAAGAGCGAGTGAGAGAGAAAGGGCGGTAGAGAGAGACGGCAAGACAAGAGCGATTTCTTTGGCGGCTACATAAGAAAACCATCCCAAGCACCTGCCAATTTTTGGATGCATGCTTCCCTGCCCAGTTCCCAGCTCCCAGCTCCCAGACTGGGCTTTTTTTAAGCAACTGGTTCCACCCAAAAATAAATGTACATAAATATAATTTGTTGCTCTTGCTGCTGTCTCGATTTATTAATGGGCACAATTGATTTATCGTCCGAACTAGCAGCCTTTTCATATGTTTTGCCTTAACTTAACCCATTTTCAAGAGCTGCTTCAGCGTCTTTGAATTCGATTATCTCTTTGTATTTTGTTTATTTTTTTGTTTTGTTTTTGTTTTTTGTTTTGTGAATTGTCCAAACCGCTTTTCTGCGCCATGTTAAATGTGTGGCCCACTTGATTACAAGTGCGGAATTCATTTTAGAATCATTGCAAAAAAAAGTCACACACACTTTAATTGCGCTATTGAAATCAAAAGTCGCATTCGATTGCTGACCTACAAAAGCCGTCGTAATGTCTAATAGACACTTTGCAGTAAAATACCCTGTAAATTGGATAGTCAAAAGGCTGCTAGAAAGTTTGGCAATCGCGTATAAAATACAATAAAAATAACAATTGGATATTATTATAATTATAATTAGCATGTTTGTTATGTTATTTCGTATATACTTCAACCAGATTCTATTAATTTCCCTAATCCTAAACTACCAAATTTATTATGTGTATCCAGTACAAATGATGTATTTGAATTTCACTTGAAATTGTAAAGTAAAATGATGTAAATTTTGTTATATTGCACCTTTATTTGTAACTCAAAGTTTAAAGTTTGAATTTTACTTAAGACGTAATTCATTACACAGTATTTACAAGTCGAATAATTACCTTTAGGATTTATATTTTTTTATACACTTTTGTTTGTAATCAGTGCCAACATTGACAACAACGTGACAGACAACAAACACAGCAGACTCCATTTGTATGGCACGTCTTTTATGTTGATTGTTGCTGTTGTTGTTCTTGTTGTCTGTCCATATTGGGCAGATTGTGCAAAGACTGTGGCAAATGGATGCGATGGATTCACGTGGTCAACACTGAGTACTCAACGTATTTGGCTAGTGTCGATGGCAAATGCAACAACTATTGAGGATGGCCAACAATTTGGTGGCAGCAGCAGCAACAGCAGCAGCAGCAGCAGAGTAATCATAATTTTGTAGTTTCCTTATTTGTCTTGTTGTAATGTTGACTGCTTTCGCTTTCCGTGCTTGTTGTTGCCTGTTGTTGGCTGTTGCCTGTTGCCTGTATCGTTATGGCCATTTAATGGCTTCAATTAGCAGCTCGCTTCGCATGTATTGGCTGACAACGATGTGCGATCTGGGCTTGGGCATTGATTGTTCACTTATAGCACTTACAACAGCCTTTCAATAGCCACAGCCACCTCCTCCTCCACCTCCTCCACTGCCCAACTTGATGCTCAATGCTCGATAGCAATTTTTCACAGCTGGCCGAGGTTACCGCATTGGAATTATGCAATGTGAGCAGCAGCGGCAGCAGCAGCAGCAGCATATAAAAATTTGTCTGCAGCAAGAAAAACTTGTAATGCGAAGATGTGTGTGGGGCAGCAGCATGTGTATGGTGGCGACTCGCTGGGCTCGCCTCGCTCGCTCTCCGGCTGGCTGGCTTCCTGTCCCGTCCTGTCCTGTCCTGTCCTGTCCCCACGGCCAGCCATCGATCGTCATGCGCAATTCGCAATGTCTGGGCCTGGCCAATGCAATTGTTGGAATTTAGTATGCAGGTGCTCAAGTGCTCAAGTGGTCAGGTGTGCGCGTCAACAGCTCTATGGAGATCACTTCAATCTAGCCACTTGGACTCGACTCGAATCCACTCCACTCCACTCCACTCGACTTGATTCGCTACGCAATGCAGAACCGCGAGCTCACAAAACAAGTTCAGCTTGAGTGCTGGCAAAACATTTAATTATGCGTTACATATTTCAGTTAAGCCAATTGCCATGGCTAGTTCCCGGCAACTGTAAGGTCTGATCAGCTCTCCAACTGCATGGCCTGATAAGCAGACCCATTGCATTGTTGATCATTATGACCATTATTGAAATTGCGTTGCTCCATTTCTTGCACTCACTCACTCACTAGTTATCAAACTAATTTCAATAAATTTCTTGCGTACATTGCTTCGATAGAATTCTTATTCATATTTGCAATTACTATCTTAGTCTTGTCATATTCTTTTCAATTTAATACTCGAGCCTGTTTTTTCCCTGGCTTGTTTTGAAGACAATATATAAAAGCCCAAAAAAATGCAGAAGATCTCTAAATGTAAATTTGATTGACCTGCTTCGTGAAGCGTTTGATTCGAATGTTTTGTTCAATATTTCTGAAAGTTCTATTTGATATCTGAATGGTTACAGTTATTTATAATAAATTATCTGTAAAAAGAGAAAATTATGCTATTTTTTTGCGATTTTACATGCTAATTCGATTCCTTCTGAGTAATATATAAATGACCCGAAAATGTGTATCACATTGCAGTAGACGTCTCCGACTTGATAAGATATATAAAATATTCATGATTATGTTCAATGTCCACCTATGATTTTCTGTGACTTGCTACACGGACTTGCTATATACAAATTCGATTTTTATAGATTTTGAATTGAAAAACGAAATTTTCATGTGAGCGAATCAACTTCGCAGCTCTGCAAGGATGTAAAATCTTCGACGTGCCTAAGATTTTCATAGCTTTAAGCAAACTTAGTAGTGGGGCCATATTATCGCGTACATATCTTTAACTGCAGCCAAACTTAAATATGTTATTTAATATGTTTTACTTATATATATCTTTTCAGGCTCTATACGCACCTCTCTGCTGTCGGGCACCATGTTTAATGTCACCTGGCACTTGGCCTATCCGCACAAGGTAAGTGGAACGCTTGCCTCATCTGGCAAGATCTTTTGGACAATTAGCATGGCAATCAAGCTGCTCGTCGAGTGCTCCTACATAAATAATAATGAAGAGTAGGTTCTTATCTCGCAGTCAGGTATAATTAGCCTGAAATGGGCAGCGTTTCAAGTGTTGTAATCATTGCCACACATGCACCTCAGATTACAAGCATCTAGATTCCACAACTAATATGCGCAACGGTTCCGCTGCCTCAAAGTCAAGCATTGCATTAGAAGTTCCCATAGTTAAAAAATCTGAATGGGAAACGACTGCTCCGTCATTGTTTGCGAGATGTAAACAGAACTCCTCCCTGCTTGCCTCGCTCCAAGTGGGAGTCACCCTCTGCAACCCGTAACCATTTGCCTAAAGGCATGTTTATTAATATTGTTATCATTGTTTACATTTCTAGGGCGGCTTCCGTTTGCAGTTATTGGATGCACTTGACAGACCCGTGCTGGATCTGACACCGCACGTGAACAACTCGGAATTCGTTCGCACCGATGTCACGTAAGTGTTATATACGCCCCGATCTTCTCCAGGATTCAGTTAACCCGCTCCTTTCCCAGCGCCCAATCGTATCAGGTGAACATACCCAAGGATTTTGAGTGCTTCAATTGCACGGTGCGACTGCTGCGCCAGGCTGATGAGTGGTCGGGTAGCTATCGCTTCTGGTCCTGTGCCGATGTTGACATCAAGCTGCGCAAGGACTTCAAGGAGACCTGCTCCGGCAATGGCAAATACTACCCATCGCGCTGCAAGTGCGAGAAGAACCACTACGGCGACCACTGCCAGTACCGGGATGAATGTACCAGCAATGCCGACTGCGGCGCCAGTCAGGGCAAGTGCATCGATCTGGGTGGCACCTCGCTGCCCCGTCGCCAGTGCTACTGCAACTTTGGCTGGCATGGCATCGGCTGCAACAAGCGCTCGCCCTACAAGTCGACCAGCCTGGATCTGACGTCCTATGCGAAGAGGGAGCTATCCCCGGACTATCACATGTACTGGCGTCTCCTGGAGGAGGAGAAGGAGATCGAGATGGTGCTCAAGGTCAACGGTACCTCCTGGGTGGGACTGGGCTGGCGTCCACGTGGTCTGACTCCGGAATGCAAGAATTTCCCACTTATTAAAGACATTGGAGACTTGACGACAACGCTTGAAGGACTCGGTTCGGAACCAGAGCCCAAGAGCGAACCGGAACCGAAGAGTGAGCCTGAACCCAAGAGTGAGCCAGAGCCCAAGAGCGAACCGGAACCGAAGAGTGAGCCAGAGCCGAAGAGTGAACCGGAGCCCAAGAGCGAGCCAGAGCCCAAGAGTGAGCCGGAACCGAAAAGCGAACCGGAACCCAAGAGCGAACCCGAACCGAAGAGCGAACCAGAGCCGAGCTCCAAGACGAAACGTGTCGCCAAACATGAAGATGAATTTGCCCATATTGACGGTGTGACCTCGGTGTCCACCAGTGTATCCTATCGTGTCAGCAGCAAACCTGGTCGCAGTCGCCGTCAAGTCACAGGTAAGCATCCAAAGATGCATTTTGAGTGCACTTCTTATCCACTTTTAGATACCACAAATATATTTAGAGCTAAAAAGATGTAGTGGCAAAAAGACTCACAGCCCAGCAAATCCTCTAGAGAAACACGTTAGACACTGACTGTTGTTATTGCTATCCTTGTTGTGCTTCTGCTTACCACAAACACCTTCAATCCCGCACCTAACACTAAGCACACAAATCTATTTTCTTCGCAAAAAAAAACAAAATGCTGAAAACACAGAGCCAAATAGCACAGCGGAGCCGAACAGCGAACCGGAGCCGACAACGACGAGTGCACCGGAACCGAGGAGTGAACCGGAGCCGAAGAGCGAGCCAGAGCCAAAGAGCGAACCGGAGCCGACGAGCGAACCTGAACCGAAGAGTGAACCGGAACCGAAAAGTGCACCCGAACCCAAGAGTGAACCTGAACCGAAGAGTGAACCGGAACCGAAAAGTGAGCCTGAACCCAAGAGTGAACCTGAACCCAAGAGTGAACCCGAACCCAAGAGTGAACCTGAACCCAAGAGCGAACCTGAACCCAAGAGCGAACCTGAACCCAAGAGCGAACCGGAACCCAAGAGCGAACCGGAACCTAAGAGCGAGCCTGAACCCAAAAGCGAGTCTGAACCAAAGAGCGAACCGGAACCCAAGAGCGAACCGGAACCCAAGAGCGAACCGGAACCCAAGAGCGAACCGGAACCCAAGAGCGAACCGGAACCCAAGAGCGAACCTGAACCCAAAAGTGAGCCAGAACCCAAGAGCGAACCGGAACCGAAGAGCGAACCAGCGCCCAAAAAGTCGGCAAACCTTGAGTCAGCAGGTAAACGCATGTGACTTGGTAACGGCTTCGCATTCACAATCTTCATTATCTACTAACCAAGTTAAAAAAAACAAACACACAAAGCCCACAAACGAAATGCATTTGTCTTCATACCCTTTAAGGATTGCACTGAACCCCTTTTTCTACTTCCACAGAGCCGAAGTACAAGCTTAATCCGTACACGCCGCGTCACGACTTCAATCCGATGGATTGCACGGATATTGTCATTGGTACGGCACGTGGCATGGCCAGTCGGGTGGGAGATTACTATACTCGGGATCGGTCCACGCCGCGCAGCGATGAGTTCTATGGTGGCAAATCGGATTTGTCATTGGGCACCGGCTACGAGGAGAATGGTGTGACCACAATTATATTCCGCAAGAAACTGGTGGCCAGCGATGCAACCGATCACACCCTGGACGATGCGTTGACGCACGTAATCTGGGCCAAGGGTCAGGAGCCGAATGGCTATGTGCATGTGCCAGCCTCTGGCTTGGAGACAGAAGCCTCAACCGTCAAGGACTTCTACCAGCCGGATGAACTCAAATACCATGGACACAAGATGCAACGCGGCGTAACCCAAATCAACTTCTTTGGTAAGTCGCGGAAATCCTTGGTGCGAAATCTCAATCTTTGATTACTAATAAATCCCAAACAGAAAAAGAAAAGCCCACTGCAACTGCCACTGATCGGAATGACCTGAGCACCAATGTGCTGGACAACGACTGCTATGGTCACTGGAAGTATCCCTCGGACTGTTCGCCGCAGGAGCACAGCTGCGAGTACTACGCCAGCTGGGAGACTGTCGGACGTGGAGACGAGATGCGCTGGCACATTGAGACTTCGAATACGCAGACATGGACGGGCATTGGCTTCAGCAATGATCAGCGCATGTCGCAGACCGATGCCATCATTGGCTGGGTGGATGGACGCAGCGGTCGTCCCTTCCTCATGGACACCTGGGTGCTGGGCTATGCGCCGCCCAAGCTAGACGAACGCCAGGACATCTACAATGCATCCGGTCGCATCGAGAAGGGTGTCACGATCCTCGAGTTCAATCGGAAGCGTGTTAGCAACGATGAACAGGACTTGTCCTTCACGGACGATCACTGCCTCTATCTGTTCTTCCCCGTGTTGGGCGGTGCCTTCAACGTCGTCAATAAAAAGATACGTAAACACGAACAAGTGCCACCAATTTCAGCGCGTCGCGTCTGCATCAAGTCCTGCGGCAAAGGTGGGACCAAATCTCTGGCTGCCATTAATGGGTTTGATTTGATTATGATATTTATTTCTCGCAGAGCTGGAAACGGTTTTCATTGGTACCAGCACACCGGCGCCCAGTCGCCTGGTCTATGCCGTCGGCGTCAAGCTGATGAACTTGGCAGAATCCTTTGAGGCACCCAAGCCCGGCACTGTGGACTTTAACAATCTAGCGGCAACCATTTCGGACTCCTTCAATGGCATACTCTCACCCATCCCTGGCTACTATAAAACTGAGATATTGGGCTTTGAAAAGTGCGACATATTTTATTGAAAACACTGTGTTTATCCAATTTAAATATTTTCTTTACCTTGAAAGGGAGGGCAGCTCAATGGTGGCCAAGGTGCAGGCCATGTTCGATAAGTCCGATGTGGAGAAGCTGCACACTCTGGACACCAACAACATCGAGAAGACCAGCGCAGCCGCCGTCCAAATGAATGCGGCAGCAATCAAAGCTGCTCTACGGGACCAGATAGCCACCGGCAAGGTGGGCTCCCTTACAGTGGATCCACAATTTTTGGACTTTGAGGCTCTCGAATGTAAGTTGCTTGAAGCTAAAACTAACATTGAATTCATCATTTTGAATATTCACAGATAAGAGTACGGAGGATATGAATGCTAAGGATACGTTGCTCTCCTTCTTCGATCTGTCCGAGACACGTTTGTATATTGTCCTAGGTCTGATTGCAGCCCTGGTGCTTATCGCCCTGATCCAAGCGTGCTGCACCATTTTGAAGACATCGCGCAAAAGCAAAAATACAAAGGTAAAATCATTTTATTTCGTTTCTGGCAGTTAATTTGGTTTGACTGACATTTTGGCATTAACATTAAAGTGTTTGTTGAGTTTCCTTTAAACGTGGCGCACATAATTATCTTTAATGAGTTCAATTCATACACGATTAATAATAATGTTTATTCAATTGTATAATGTTATTTAAAGCTGGTTTACGTAATACCCGATGAATGGCGCATATATCAACAGCGACAGCACCAACGCTACTATCAGCCCTCTAGCGATCTATAAAACAAATGCATAATATAAAATAATAAAAAAAAACTATCAACACAAATTACCCACCATATATCCTATAAAGAAGCATATATATATTTATATATACATAAATATATATATCGTATTTGTATACTGCAATAAGAGCTACAATTGCTCAACTACAAAAACAAAAACGAAAAAATAAAAAAAAAATTACAAAAAAAATAGTTAGTCCAAAATCAGAAAATCCAAACAGCAGCGCGGATATCTTTATACATGTACTATATATACGGCAATGTGTTGAGTCGCGCTTATCAAAATTCTAGAACATAAAGAATTCATTGGTAATTGAAATTCCTTTTTTGTTTTGTTGTATTTATTAACCAAGTATGTGACTACTACTATAAAATGCTAAAAATGCTAACCATATACCACAAAAAGCCAATAATACTGGTTCTAGTTTTCTCTCACATATCTTCTCACTCTTGTTATGGAGCTCTATATATCTGTTTATCTCACACTATCATCCCTGCAACTAAAAACAAAACATCTTATATAATAACTATTCCGTTGCTGTTTACTATATCTTTATGTGTTTGTAGCCAGACCAGTTAGCATTTGTTTTATGCTATGCATTTCCTACTAAAAACCAAATTGGAAATCTTCTCCTAAACCATTTTCCTGCTATAAACCTATGTATTATTTTCTTCTTATTTTTTTTTGAGCAATTCTAAAGTAGTTCATTTCAATTTTCATGTAACTCTTAACAATTTTACCCATGGGTGGCATATCTTCAGCAGACTATCTTTGCTTTCTACTCGTTAATTGGATATTATTTAAAACGAAAAAGAAAAGAAGCTTTTGTCATAAGCGCAAGCACAAGGCACATTGCAAATGCAAATTATAGTACATATAGTCCTTAAACGATGTCCTTAGATAGAGCGCACTGTAATCTTGAGAGTTCCGAATCCGATTAGTATAGAATCTATATCTATCAATACTAGTAAATCGTAATACGATTAGAGCTCGTACCAAATGCTGACTGGTTAAGCGCTAAGAACTGATTAATTTGCACACACCCAAAAGCAAAATTAAATATGATGCTCTGCTTGCTTACAGGAGAAGCTCATACAGAACTCACCCTGGAAGGAGTTTGCCTCGAACACCAACTACGCATTCGATCCGTATGGTGAGACCGAGGAGAAGCACATGACCAGCAGCACGACGGCCAAGGAGAAGGCACGCAATCGTTCCTCGTCCAGCAGCCAACAGACCACCTTACCCATGTCCCACTCACCCACCAGCAAATCGCAGATGTACTATGAGAACAGCAATGTGGCCAATGGCCAGAGCCATGGACAGGGCAAGAGCAGCAGTGCCAAAAGTCGTTCCAGCAATGGTCGCCAAATGACTCAGGAGAGCAGTGTGGGTGGCGGCGTCGTTGCCACTGCGCCAGGACCCTATACGCGTGGCAGCTATGCGGAGCGTGCCTACTCTCTGCCCCGCCAGAATCATCAGTACCAGCAGAGTTCGGCCAATATGCAGCCATCCGGCTATTATACGCACGACCGACGTGCTGCACGACAGGAGCGCGAGCGGGAAAGGGAGCGTACGGGTGGCGAGGAGCGACGTCATCGAAATGAACGAGACTCCAGCTATGATCGGTCTCGCGATGATCCACGCTTGAATGGCGGCGCCGATACGCCGGACTTTTATTTTATGCCGTCGCAACGCAAATATTCCGGTGAAGTGGTGCGCGTCTATGTGGACTACAACAAGGATCCAAAGCACTAGAAAATGCACAACACAAAAACCCCCTCGTTGCACAGTGCATACACAAAACGTTACAGTTTAAAGTTAAAAAACAACAACAAAAAAATCCAATCAATTCTTTTACTTTACTCCGTCCTTGATCCGTCACTTCTGTTCGTGCTTCTGCTGCTTCTCGTTTCGATTGCCATACAGCAGTTTCACTGCATGCGTTTTTTTTTTTAACGTTGGGTGTTTTTCCCCATTTCCACATTTTGTTTGGGTGCGTAAGCTTTATAACAATGCACAAAACGCACAGACGCAGAGTTAATATGATGTTCAGTTCAGGAAATGTTTTAAAATTCACAATTTAGTAAATTGTAAATATTTTGCAGATAATGTGTACAATGTGTTTTCTGAACAAGCATTGATTCAGGACTTTTTTCTCTTTTATGTGCAAAGAAATATAGTCACTGTATTTAATCAAATTAAATATGTATATGTATGTTAATAGTTTAAAAAGAAAAATGAATGTTAAGCGCATTATACGACATAATACTCGTACAAAATGTTTAATTTTAACTTACATTAATTAAGTACATATTAATAAAGTTAGGCACTTAATTTACATTAAACACTTTGTTTTATTTATTATTTTTTTTTTATATGAATTTTTAGTTTCGTAGCTCGTTGGCACCTTTTTTTTAAATAAATAGTATTTATTTATTTTCCCGCAAGTTACTATGGTTAATGTTTTGTCGCAAAATTAAATGGTTAACAGATAATTTAAGTGAATTAATTTCATTTCAAAATTGAAGTGTGTCGTATTGCCAGTTGCCAGTGTTGGCAAACGCCTATATAGATATCTCGATTGCAACTATAGCGATATATCCATCGCAACTATATCGATATATCGCGTGCATCTATGTCGATGTATCGATTGCCCACATATCGATATGCTCAGTCGCAGCTATCGGTAGCAGTGGTTTCATCGCATTTGCTCATACATATCGATATATCGCTTGCATCTATGTCAATATATCGAGTACACGTATATCAAGATGCTCAGTCGCAGCTATCGATAGCAATGGTTGCATCGCATTTGCTCATACCTAAGAGAAGCGTTTCCCGCGCTTTTAGGTGAAAATGATTGCTCCAAACACACATTAGTCGCGTAATTGAATCATTGTGAGTGAGTTGTTTCCGCAAAGTCAACTGAAGTTATTTGTGTATTGGGCCAAGCAGAAAATAGAACGCAATGGACATCGATGCTGAAGTGGGTCAAGCGTACCACACGGTGCAGTTGTCGGCGAAGGAAATGCTGAAAAACAACCGACGTCAACATTATTGCAACGTAAGTAAATTGTAATGCATTTTTTTCTTCTCACTGCTTCTGCGCTTTGCATTTTACGCAATCACAAAAACAATCATGTCAATGTCTCATTTGATTTGAATGCAGATGATAGATTTGCTGGCCAGCAGCTGCAAAGCATCCGGTTTGTTAGGAACATCATTTACCAATGAGGAACTTGTCCAGTTTTGGCTTGGCGACATTTTGCCGTTGATGTTTGACACAGATCGCAATATACAGAATTGCACGGTGGCCGCTATGGCTGAAGCTCTGGTTGCGCTCGACGTGGTCGTCATACATGCTGCCAAGTGCTGGCCGCAGGTACGCAGCGAATTTGTCAACAATTATACGGCGCGTGTCGGCGAGATGCGCGATGCGAAGAACAACAATTGGCACAAGATCTGGACGCTTCTGGTGCAGATCATGGACAGCGAACTGCTGCGCGGCTGCACCTACATCAACAAATTCCTCGCCGTTGTTGAGCTGGGCTTTCGTAATCCCGACAACGGCGTTCGCTCCGAGGCGTTCCTCTGCTGGCGCGTTCTCATCAAAATCTTTGCTGCCTACAATGAATTGGCGGCCGGCAAACGTCTCCGCTTGCTACTCATACCACTGCGCACGTCGCAGTCGCGTTCGTCGCACGTGAGCAGCATTAAGGTGCGCGTCTGGTGGTATTTGATCACCTGTCTAGACGCAGAGCTGCCCAAATCCTTTGACAATGCTGTTGAGTACCTTTTGAGCTTTCTCTTCGGGGGCGGCGCACGTGGAAATGCGACAGGTCTGGCGCATACCTATCAAGCAGCTCGAGAGCTTGCGCTGCCCTGCCTGGTAGCCCTTTGGAATGTGGAGCCAAGATCACAGTTGCTGGAGCGCATGCTGCGCGATATGCGTTTGGAGGTGCTCAGCCAGCCGTCGCCACTGATGAGCGCTGAGCTGTTACAGCAGCATTGGCGTCCAATGCTGGCCGCCGCCGTTGTCGCCATGCAACTGCTCAGCGAGCAGGAGAACAACTCGGCAAGCGAGCAGGAACTGTTGCATCTGCTGCTGCGCAATTTAACGATGGCCATGTGCCAGCTACGCGTCGCTCCCTTCACAATTGCGTGCTGCGGGGAGCTGGAGAAGATGCTGCCCAACAGTGACGGCAGCATTATCCGTTCCGTCTTCAATACATACGCTGCACTGGCCATGCCCCCACAACGTGTTGACTCCCTGGAGGTGCTCGAGGCATACATGAAACTCTGTCTCAAGGCACGCAGAGAGGTGCCGCCGGCAATCCTGCAGCGCTGCGTGTCGCTCATCTTTGCACCGGAGCAGCTGGAAGCGCGGAATACAATCGAATTTCGTCAACTTGGCCAGTTTGCGGAGCTGTTGATGCAGAGCAACGATGAGGAGGATTATGAAACGTTCGGGGTCAAGTTGCAGATATGGCGACAGATTAGCGTAGCGTTGCTCAACTATTTGCGCGACAATCCCCTCGAATATCGTGTGACGCACAATGCGACGCTCGTCGATAACTGGATCCTGTGGCCTTTGCAGACGTGCGCCAGCTTTGCAGGACGACGCACGCACAACAACTTCTTTGATGGCGCCTTCTGTGAGCTGTGGCGTCAACTAATCAACGCCGGCCACAATGCCAATGAGCGCAAGAGATTCGTTATGGAGCTGAAGACGGCGCTGCTCGATCTACTCAAGCAGGGCAGCAAAGAGGAGTCGCATTTTGCCGATCTGTTTGATATCTATGTGGGTGCAGTGATCAAACTGGGCATCTGCAAGGATGCACCACTCTATAAGGATGTCTTTGGGCTGCTGCAGGCGGTCCTTGAGCGACCAACGTTGTCGCAATCGCTGCTCGAAGGCTGCCTGAACACCCTGCGCAATGTCATTTTGGAGCTGCGCCAGAACGAGCTGATGGTCGTCTTTGATGCACTGAAACCTACTCTGGTTGCTGTGCTCCAGTGCTGGACTAAAGATAAATGTGAGGGCAGCTTTCTCAACGAATGGAAACGTTCGATTCTGGATAAATTTCGTAAACTGTCGATGAAGAGCATGGCCAATCAGCTAAAGGATCTCTTCAAGGGCGATGATCTGTATGTCATCATTCCCTCTGTGTGGAGCCTCAATCCGGATAAGTTAACCGATCGCCAGAAGGAGCGCTTTGCCGAGAAATCGGACATACCAGCGCTGTACAATGACATGAGCCAGTCGCAGGACTCCTCCATCAAACCCTGGACACCCAAAAAGGTCGTCATTGCCAAGAGCAAGCAATCCGAATTGGCAATTGGAGGTGAACGTGAGCAGGACATTGACAGTGATAATATTATTATTATTGATGAATCACCGCCTGACCTGCTGACAACTCCAGCAGCATTGAGCACGCCCAGCAGCACGGAGAAATACAATTTCCGCAAGCCGCGCACTCAACCGGAAGACGAATCATCCAAATCATTAACTACTGCGGAAGAGGCTAACACAGTGCGTCAGAAGCGCAAACGTGCCGCGCAAAAAGATAACAGTCTTGAGCTGCCGGCAACAGCTACTGAACAACTGCGTTCACCCCGGAAGCAGACAGCCAGCGCTCCAGCGCCAGGTAAGAACTGCCAACCAAAAAACAGACAGCGAATTTCTCAACTCATTTCCATTGCTTACAGCTGCTACCGGCAAAGTGAGCGCACCAAAGGTCAAGGAAACTGTCAAACTCACCCCTATGCAGAGCGAAGATCTGTTTGCCGAATTTGGCACCCCTATACCAATAACTGCACCTGCTGCACCTGCAGCTGCAACTGCAACACCTCAGCCGTCTGAGCTGGCCAAGAAAACTGTGGCAAGTGTGCCGGAAACACAGCTGAGTTCTTCGCCCGAACCAGCTGTGGATTCGATAACAGCCAGCACACAGATGCCATCAGAGCTCATGGCGGAGTCATCACCCAGGAAGGCAAATACACGTCTATGTAATTTGGTTAGTGCTCAGCAACTCAGCAATCTTAATTATGATAAATGCTAAAAACTGATTATGTCCATTGCAGAACTCGCCTCCGGATCGCAAGCAGACAAACAACTCGACAAGTCCAACGCTACGTCCCAAGCCATCGGCCCATTTGACTGGTCGTGGAGCGCAGTTGATAAATATGATACGCAACAAGAAACTTGATGCTACTGGTGTACCCACGCTCTCCTCCTCTTCCGCCTCCGGCTCGACATCGACAGCTGCGAGTGCTGCGACGACTCGGAGTCAAGTGACGAACGCTCGCTTAATCGAACGCTCCGAATTGATAGCAACGCCAACCAATGAACTCAACGAGCTGGCCACTGCAGTGGAGCATACTTCGACGCCCATTCAGGCCAAGGATCTCTTAATATTCTCGAAGCGATTGCCATCGCCATCGGCCAGTCCATCGGCCTCAATATTGAAGCGCAAATTGCGCTGCGAAAGCATGGATGACTTTGAATCGCCTGCACAGAAGCGTAAACGTGTCAGTTTCCATGATCCGCCCGTGTCCGTGACCAAGGAGTACTTGCGCGATGTCGATGAGACGCGCAGCAGTAAACCAAAGCGTTGCCTGCTGCTCGACAAAATCGCACAGACTGCCGGCGGAGGAGGAGGTCAGGAGATGCGACCGTCATTGAAGCGACGTGGTCGTTTGGACAGCATCATTGAGATTGAAAAGTTTGCGCACGAACAGACGGCCAGAAGTGCAGCTATCGATAAATCCATGGACAAGTCACATGACGCCGTCGAAGATGAAGCATTTGTCTCGCTCAAGTGGAATGAGACAACAATTACCCACAACAAAAACAGCAGTCGTAGCGTGGGGAAGCTGTTGCCGGATGGGGAGACGGAGGCACCGGTTGCAACGACAGGCAGTCGTGATTTGGCCATATTGGATGGCGAGTCGGCGTTGAATCTGGTCGTGGAGCAATGCTCGCTGGAATCAGTGCTGGAGCGTTACTTCGCCAAGCCGAATACTACGCCCGCAAAGAGCGCACTTCATTTGGCCAAATTTCTATCGAATCAAATGAATGGCAACGAGAAGCTCAAAACCAATGTGCTGGAAACCCTCTCAGAGAATCACTCCAAGGACTTTCTGGATCATGCTGTGCGCGAGAATCTGTCGTCCGTGGTGTGTGATCGCCTCAATCCCAATTCGGTGCTGGAGTACATTTGCGCCAAGTCAAAGATCAACAACACCTGCCGCAGCAATCTATTGGCCCAGGTACCGGCAATGATACGCCTCGAGGCGGAGCGTTTCGCCCTGCTCCAGCATCTGTTGCAGCAGTGCAGCTTCGCCGATGACCAGCTCCTCGATCTCATTGGCCAGCTGATACGTATGCGCGACAATGATCCGAGCGCAGAGCGCAACAATTGCGCAACAACAGCTGCTGTTGGCAACAATGCTAATGATGACAATGTGGGCGAAACGGCTGCCGACTCCTCCTCCAATTTGTGAGTTACTACTTGCATCAAAGTATTTTTGCACATACATACATATGCATCCATATGTACCACACATTTAGTGTGCGGCCATTATCAACAGTTGGTTGATAGACGACCTCATTTATATATCCGAGTTTAAGCAACATTTTTTATTATTATAATGCTTTTCTGGTTTACCTTAATTACAACTAACTAACTACATGTAATGAATACACTCGATTATTTTTACCCAAGTTTCTATTTTCTTATAATGTTCCTCTTTAAAACTGGGGCTGTAATTCTGAATTTCGCAAATTATCTGAAATAATTATTTTCAAATTAAAAGTAAACCGCGCACTATGTGCTGCATTTGCGCTCACTTTAAAGAAGTGTTGGTAATGGAGATAAAGTTAAACCAGTGCAGAGCAGTTCTTGGGCTCAAAAGAAGAGCGTGCCGTCATTTTGTGATGTCCTCGACATCGATGATCTTGAAGATCAAAGGTAAAATGAGAAAATCGATCAAGTAAATGAGAAAGTACACTTTGTATAGCAAAAAACAGCTGAATTATCAAGACAGCCCGTGTATGTATTATACATTTAACAACTGCCAGCTTTTTATAACCATTTATTGACTTATACAGTACATTTTTATATGTATTTTTAGAATATGCACGTTTGTTAAGTCTATTTAAAGTACAAATCAATGTTTAATGCTCAACATCCAATAAAACATCATTTTTGGTTTTAAAGTCGAGACTTTAACCAAGTGTGTATTTAGATTTGGCACTTCTAAGTGTTGTTTGCTTACTGATTACACTGCTTACTCACATCCAACATCAACAGCCAACACATCTCATCTACAAATGTCAGTCACACGCCGAATAGAGCTGAAAGCAAGCAGGGCAAATAATAAATTACACTCTTCAACAAAAAAATAAAGAATGAATGGCAATTTTATTGTAGTTTCAAATTAATGCCCTACAAATAAAGGCAATTCTACATTTTAATGTTTAAAAATGTGTTCAATTTACTAAACTAAAAATAAATGCTTTCTAATATTATGAATTCAGTTTTAATTTAAAAAAAAAAGTGTAACCAAGGAAATTCTTTTTAAGGCAATGTATATTTAAATTCAGTATATGCATTAAATTAATTACAAATAACAAATTTCAACAATTTGGTTAGTGAAATGACACGATTGCAATGAATGCCAAGAAATCAATTTAATTAGAATTGCCCCATTAAATGAACACATGTCTATGCTTTCACTACAAAAAAAGTGCTTCGACAAACAACTTTGAAGTTCCTTGATAAGAGTCGATTATTTAAATAATGCTTACAATTAAATACGCACTTATATATATATATATACAGTTATATATATATGTGTAGGTATTTTCCGTATTTGCCGTAGAATTGCGTTGATAATGTTCACGTGTGGATCGAGCGCCTTTGGCGAGCTTTATCAGTTGATGTCTGCCGTTTGCCGATATTGTCTGTCTGTTGCCGCCGGAAGCTTTAAGCTTTTGCGGTGCGGCGTAAACCTTTGGTGTGTGGGCGGGGCGGGCGGGCAGCACGCAACAGATACGTGTCCCATGGCCGTCCGATCAAAATGGCCAAGAACAGCAGAGCAATGCTTGAACAATGCTTTATATATATGGATTATATTGTATATGTATACAAAGTATGTTATACAAAGAGTACAGAAGACAAAACCAACAACTCGTAACGTTGTTTTGGTTTTGTCTTTAAATTGGTCGTGCGAATTGTGGGAAGGTTATTTGTAGGTCTGCTCTTTGTGGCTCTGGGTCTGTAGGTATAAATATAGTAATGGAATTCTCGGCCTGTCTCTTGGCTACTACAGACACACACCACTCTCACTGACCTAACCCAAGCCGATGACGTCGGATGCATGTCTAGTGCCTGTCTAGAAAACACTAATTTCCGGCCGGATGACGTCTCGCATGAATGAGCCACTGGATTTGCGGTACTAACAATATTTATTTTATTTTATGCTATTTTAATTTTTTTGCCAGTCGTTATTAGTTTGGTAATTTAATTTGTATACTGTCGCTAATGATTCATTGATAAGCCATGGGGTAGTCTATGAAATGCGGAAAGCACTGCATGAAATTTCGCTTATCAATCCGACACTTGAATGATGAATAAATACACTGAGCAGCATAAAAATAGATTTTAGTGAGACTTTAGTGGAGGGCAAATATTCTTGTGTATTTGGAAATTGTAATGACATAAATAAAAACAATTAATAAATTATATATTTTAGTTCAAATTATAATTTAACAAATAACAAAGACATTTGCAGGTGTATCTAAAAAAAACCTTGGTTGTAGAAGAGAGTCGGTCATATAAATAAAATATCAATTCAAAAGTCAAATCAAAAAATATTTTCTTATAATTATCCAACTAATAAATACCCTGTTAAGCAGTATACTTTCTGCTTTTTTATAGAGTTGGTAAACCATTTATCACTTTAGATATAGATAATTACTTCCAACCAAAGTGTATTTACAGACCGCCTAATGTGCAAACAAATTGAATTTTCATGTCGTGGCTTGAAATTGTAACAAAAGATAATGATTTATAACTAAAAGCATACTGCTTAATGAGCAATGCTGTGAGAATTATTTGAAATTTGCATTGTTTTGCTTAAGCTGATAATTTGTTATCTTTTTTTTACTTATTTATGTGATTTACATTTCGAAATAAATCCCATAAATAATATATAAATATATAAATTCAAATTCATCTCTGCAACTTTAACATCATTAACTATATTAATATTTCATAGAATGATATTGAGTATCTCTACGAATAGCTTGCTGAAAATATTGACTAGTATAATATATATTGTTAGCCGGCCCAATATACCCTATGTGTGCACCTCTTTGGAGGGTATGCATAGCGTTGATAAAATATGTGTGATATGAATATAGAATAGCGCCCGGCTAGTTACAGAAAACTAAGGTAAAAATAATATAAAAGACGCCCGTTCAGGTCAGTTCAACCACAAGGTGAACGCATAGCATCGCATCATTCACGAACACAACCAAACAAACAAATAAACACGAGTCTGCGAATAGAGCTCGTGAGTTATCCGTTTTTGTCGTCGAATGCTTGGCGGCAGCCAATTAGAGTGTTTTAGACATTTTTGAAGAGAGTGCGAATCACATCGCACATCAGCTGTTTCTCATTGGTTCGAAAAGGGGGTGTAGAACGCAAGGTAAATTGCATGCTCTCTGAGCCAAAAAAGCTGCAATTGTAATAGTTGCATCCCATCCCCAGTCGCCCGGTTGTCAGCCCAGCTGCAAAGCGGCCAGCGTACACAGCGACGACGACTATCAAGCGAAGCGGTGGCAGTGGCAAAATCTAAGGCAGAGCGAACAGACGGGGCAGCTAGCAGCAGCAGCAACAGCAGTTCATACGATTTCCAGCTGCTACATAAATTCCAGCAAACGGCAGAATAACAAAAACGGTAAGCTTAAAACACAATTTGACCCAGCTCAAAGCAGCAGCAGCAGCTGACACAGCAACAGCAACAGCGCACGCCGTGAGTCGAATGTGTAAAATTCAAGTGTATAAAACTCTGATGTAATCATTCGCTATTACGCTCGACGAACAAAAAAAAAAAATTAATCGAATAGAGAAATTTGTTTAAATAAATGCCGCCGTCGTTGACGCAGTAAATTTGATTGGATTATATTCTGATTTTATTGCGTGTTGCGCACAACTTGCGCTGGAAACCCACCCTTTTCGCGGCAAGCACTTTTTTTGGAAAAGCTCAAAGGCAAAATAACTGATCATTTCCGCGGTGGCGTTTAAATCTCTGTTTGAGTAAATCTTTGGCATTCTTCCGGCGGGCACGTCATGGAACGCAACGCACCCATATCGATTTAACGTACTTTGGTTTTTTTGGTTTTTTTTGTCACTTATACTGTGGGCATTATGGTATGTTGGAATGGAACACACTCAATGCTTCCAATGCTGCGCGCGCCGGCAGCGCTAAAAAGTTCGCAACAAAATGAGCTTTTTCGTTAGTCATTAGACAAACTCACTTGTTGCTCTCTCTCGCTCTCTCTCTCTCTCTCTCTCTCTCTCTCTCTCTCTCTGTCTGTCTCTGTAGTAAAGAGAGAGTGCTTTGGAAGAGCGTAAACAACTAATTAATTTACAATATTTAATTAGTTTGAATCATTATTTTGATTTAGCAAAGAGCAAAAGTGAATTGGGGAATTTGGTGCCCTTGAGAGAAGATGTCGTCGCGTATGTTTAAATTCGGCGTCACCGCCGCCAGCGCCTGTGTGGGCTCTGTGATTGCCTCATGGAGCATCGATCGCTGGAACTCGCCACATGTGGTAAGCATTAACTTAAAAGTCGTGATTAAGCTCTGACTAACAGCGTTAACATCGTTAATATCTCGCAACCACAGGTCAACAATGCCGTTCAACGTCCACCAAAACGGAAGCGCACTTTGCCCATGCGCAGCGAACAAATCAAGTCCCTGATGAGCGGCGAGGAATTCGATGTGCTCATCATTGGCGGTGGCGCCACAGGCGTTGGCTGTGCCTTCGACTCCGTAACGAGAGGTCTGCAACCTTTACCATACGAGTAATTATTTAAATAAGTGCTGTATTATTATATTTTTGGAATTTGCACAAAGGTCTCAAGACGGCGCTCGTTGAAATGGATGACTTTGCCAGCGGAACCTCATCCCGCTCAACGAAACTAATTCACGGCGGTGTCCGTTATCTGCAGAAGGCGATTCTAGGCGTAAGTAGGAACAGAAATAGAAATAGTTGCTAATAGACAAACACATTTACATTCATGTTTACTTTATTCTTCATTTGTTCATTTTTTCAATCACTGAAGTTAGATAAAAGTCAAAGTTATTAGGTGGATTACTGAAAGCCTTCATCATAAGTAGAGTTCTTCCCAGCCACTACACTCTATCCTCCCTCCCACAGTTAGGGGGAAGCATTGCCTATTTAAAACTGAATAAAATTAAATATTCTATTTAATTCGAAATAATATAAAATATTCTATTCAATTCTAAGTTGAATAATATATTTTTTAATTGTAAATAAAACAAAATATTCTATTTAATTCTCTATTAACTCATAGAGCACTTTAACCTCCTTCATTTATATTTGTAATTTTTTTGAGAATTTATCCTCTAGGCTAGAAGTAATGCTTGTATATTTCCGATTATCGCTACAGCTAGACCTTGAGCAATATAGAATGGTTAAGGAGGCTCTGGCGGAACGTGCCACAATGCTTGAATCGGCGCCACATTTGACGCATCCGCTGCCCATCATGCTGCCCGTCTACACGTAAATAGCAACAACTGGCGATATATATACATATATATAGGTATTATTAAATATATATGTTTAAATGTATGTTTTTCAGGTGGTGGCAGGTGCCGTATTTCTGGGTGGGCATTAAGGCGTACGATTTTGTGGCCGGCGATCGGAATGTGAAGAGCTCGTATCTGTTGTCGAAGCAGGATGCTTTGGAGCTGTTCCCCATGCTGAAGAAGGACAAGCTGTGCGGTGCCATTGTCTACTACGATGGCCAGCAGGATGATGCACGCATGTGTCTCGCTGTCGCATTGACGGCTGCCCGCCATGGAGCCACTGTGTGCAATCATGTGGAGGTCCAGGAGCTGCTCAAGAAGGATGATGGCACCGGCAAGAAGGTGCTGTGCGGCGCCAAGGTAAAGGATAATATCTCGGGCAAGGAGTTCACGGTGAAGGCGAAGTGCATCATCAATGCCACCGGCCCCTTCACCGACTCCATACGCAAAATGGACGATCCGACGGTGAAGAGCATCTGCTGTCCCAGCTCCGGTGTGCACATTGTGCTGCCCGGCTACTACAGTCCCGATCAGATGGGTCTGCTCGATCCCTCGACATCCGATGGACGCGTCATCTTCTTCCTGCCCTGGCAACGGCAAACGATTGCCGGCACCACAGATCTACCCTGCGAAATTACGCACAGTCCCACACCCACCGAGGACGAGATTCAGTTCATTCTCAGCGAAATCAAGAACTATCTCAATGCCGACGTTGAGGTGCGTCGTGGCGACGTCCTATCCGCCTGGAGCGGCATTCGCCCCCTCGTCTCCGATCCCAACAAGGACGACACACAGTCTCTGGCGCGCAATCACATCGTCCATGTTAGCTCCTCTAATATGATCACCATTGCCGGCGGCAAATGGACCACTTACAGAGCCATGGCTGAGCACACTGTCGATGCGGCCATCAAGGGTAACTACTAGTGTTCCTTAATTGAGATTATAACAGCTGCAATGAACTCATAACTAATCCAAGTATAAATAATCCTTCTATCTTTGCCAGCGTGCAATCTGAAACCGGAGCGTGCCGAGGCTGTTACGGCGTTCTTGAAAATTGAGGGCGGTCAGGGCTGGACACCAACGATGTATATACGACTGGTGCAGGATTTCGGGCTGGAATGCGAGGTGGCCCAGCATCTGGCCAAGTCGTATGGTGATCGTGCGTTTGCCGTTGCCAAAATGGCATCGCTGACGGGCAAACGTTGGCCCATCATCGGTAATCGCATCCATCCGGAGTTTCCCTACATCGATGCGGAGATTCGTTATGGTGTGCGTGAGTACGCCTGCACCGCTGTCGATATGATTGCACGCCGGATGCGTTTGTCCTTCCTCAATGTGCAGGCCGCATCGGAGGCGCTGCCCGCTGTCGTCGACATTATGGGCGAGGAGCTGCAGTGGTCCAAGGACGAGAAACAGCGCCAGATCAAGCTTGCCACTGAATTCTTGGCCAACGAAATGGGACACGCCATCAATCGCACATCCAAGGAGAGAATACCCATCAAACTGTCCAAGGAGGAGATTCAGACCTATGTGAAACGCTTCGAGCTCATCGACAAGGACAAAAAGGGATACGTCTCTATCAATGATATCCGTCGTGCGCTCAAGAACTTTGGCGATGGCGATGTATCCGGCGAACAGTTGCACGACATCCTCAAGGAGATCGACACCAACATGAACGGCCAGGTGGAACTCGATGAATATCTACAGGCAAGTGGTGTACACACATATTTATATATCTTTGACATTTGGGTATAAAACTGAATTGGATTTATTTGGAATTTAACAGATGATGTCAGCGATAAAGACGGGCGATGTGGCCTATTCACGTTTTGCTCGCATGGCCGAGCTGGAGGAGCAGAAGCACGAGGCGGCCAATCTCAAGCAGAAGATCAGCGTCGATCGCTCCGGCGGCGGCCTGTAAGTGACTTAACCAAACGGGAGGTAACTTCACGCGTCTACATCTAAAGCACATTTTCTAGAAATAAGCCCCCAACGAATTATATGAAGCTATATAAACAAATTCTTCTTTACATTTTGCTGTTAAATAAAGTCTTGAAACTCACTCGAACATTTCCATTAGGCAATGACACATTTCCAGGAGGAAACTGATTGTTCCACTATCTCCTCAAGCAAAGGAGCGACTCGCTCCCAACGTGGACTCAACATAGGAGCGTCCCGCTCCCAACGTGTACTGAACGAGGATGTCACATTCAGATCAATGTCATCCGTCAGGTTGCCATCGGCTCTCTCCAGCGTATACAGCTCCTTCGCAATGGAATTGAACATATGATCGCGTTGGTTTTGATTGAAGCTCGCAAACAAATCCAGTTGGGGGTCCCAGAAGAAAGGCAGCTTACCATTCCTATTGGATGTTGCAAGCGATTTTTTCAGCTCTCGAAACATCTATGCAAAAATATAAAACGATTAATAAGTGATTGGGTGTGCCAAACTTTATTCCTAGATTCCAAGATATCTACGGAAACTAACATTTTATAAGTGATATTAACTTTTGCTTAGTGTTCTTCAAATGCTCGATTGGAATATACTCGTATCCTGAACTCAACTTGCTGATATTAGTGAGGGCGTATTATATCCAAGATCGATGTCTATGTCTTGAGTCTATATCTACATTTGTTCAATATGAAAAAATGGTTTGCTTAAAAAAAAATACTGCGTTTCTTATTCAAACTTAGTGAAATTTTTGCAGTTGTCAAATAATATTTGAGGCTATATTGGAAGTCGGTGTACCTAAGAATGTGTCTTTAATTGCTACCGGAAATCGATTTCTATCGATTCTTCGCCAAATGCCGATTGTTATCAATAAAACTTAATCGATTATACAAACTTTTCAGTATAAATATATATTCTTATGTATAAATAACACTCACATCGATCAATATGTCCTTTAGCTGCATTCTACTCCAATAGTAATCAGGCTTCTCTGCCACTTGCCACAGAAATAGGGTCTTGATATAGTAACTTTTCAGATTGTTCATATTCGGATGGCTATCACGGAATTTCTTCATGAATCGTACAGCGTCCTTCAACCGGTATTTGTTCTTGAGCATTGCAAGCTCGGCCTTATAGTAGGACGCACGGAATGAGACATTATCCCTTTCGAAGGGTTTCATGGGTTTGGGTATTGCTTCCCAAGTGCGAGTGTCCTTGAAATATTCACTTTTCTCCGGGCTGAGAATATTCTGTTCCGCATCTAAGCTAATGGCTGGCACAAAATCCACCGAGTATCTGATATCCGGCTCATTGATATACATCGTGTGTGCTGGACCACATCTCTTGTACACGATTCTCGCGTCCTTGCCATTGACATTAATTTCGTTGCTCATTCGATTTAGAGCCCGTGTCACAGCACCACTTATCATACCCTGCATCTTATCCTCGAGCAGCAAATTCTTGGGCGTAACCAATCTTTTCAGTGCCTTATACATGACATCGTCTTGCGGCTGATATTGCAGCAATTTTAGCACCTTCGTCATGTCCAAAGTAACATTGCCCGGCATTCTTGGGTCCTTCTTCACAATAATCTGATCGTTCCCGGGAAATTTGAGAATAATCAACAAATCGAACTCATCGGGTTTTGTTATCTTTAAATTGTCTGCGTAACTTCCTGTTTAGCCGAATGAGGAAAATTTCAGAATTCTAATGTATTTGTTAAAATATAATTACATATATAATAAATATATATATTTAAATAATTTAAAGTTTCCAGTTCTTATAGTCCCTGCCAACATAACCTCATCGACTCTGCTTTTCCTGCTGATCAAGAATATATATACGAGTATATATATTCTATAAGGGTCCGGAGATATCCCATCTGTCTGTTACACAATTTTTCATCATTTCATTATACACTTTTTTCCGAAACAAAACTGGTTATTCTATTTCAATTTAATTACGAATCGGAACGAACTTCATAAAATGTGTAATCCATTTTAGGTAGAAAGCTGAACAATTCAACTGATAACATGCAATTGCAAAATCTTAATCATTATAGTAATTGACTGAATGACATCATAATCTCACACTAAATTCATAATTGACAACCTTCATGTGGTTGAAAAAGAATTAATTGATTACTTTTGTTATACGAGGTGTGTTCAAAAAGTATCGCGAATTTTGTGTTTTTTCAGATATTATTTATTTATTCTTGAATATCTATTTTGTCCCCTTCAAAGTAATCCCCATGAGATATTATACACTTGTGCCAACGGTTTTTCCAATCTTCGAAGCACTTCAAAAAATCTTTTTTTTTTATCTTGTTCAGCTCCTCCTTCGATCCCGTCTTTATCTCGTCAAGCGTAGCGTAACGTCACATATATGGATTTGTGACATATATGGATTTGTCGATTTAGTTATATAGGTTTGGGGATGAGTGATCTTGACAATCCAATTTTCCAATTTTCGACCTCTTAGAGGAGCTACTCGAATTATTCCAGGAATTCAAAGCACAAAGCACAAAGCACATTCACAGAAACCTTATTTGAGCGTGTATTTGTCAATTGTGTATCTGTGTTTAGGCCACGTAAACCAAAGTGAATGCTTCGATCTGACCTGCTCTCGACGCATTCGCACTTTTCTCTCAACAAGTATTTCGTTTACCGCCCAATTTGTGTCCACATAACCACTTGGACAGCGGCATCTCCTTCTTTAATTCGTTGTAGACCACATTGCGCAATATATTGTAATGATTAGTGTAAAACTCCCGCTCGTCATCAATATTTATATAGTCTCCACTTGTCACATTTAAACGCCGTTCCAAATTGCTGGCCATCACCATGCTCTTTTAAAGCACACTACTAGACTTGCACTGAGCACGAATCCGACTGAATCGAGCGAAACGAAGGGTTGCAGTGAAATACAAACATTATCAGAAGAGAAATAATTTGTGATTTTTCTCTTAACAGTGCATCACAGTGACCACTATCGATAATATAGCTGCTATCGCAGCATTACTTACGCGAAAAGAAAAAAAACGATCAGGCCTTTATTTTATGGAAAATGCTTAAACCTAAATACTGATGATTCGTATCGAATATAAAATTAAAACGTAACATTTTTACTTTGCTTAAGACAAGATGACTACAACTTTTTGCTAATTAAGAATTAATTAAATGAGTAAAAATTCAAAGTTTGGTTGGCAACGATTACTGCTCTCATTTTATTGGTATAATTGATTTTATGTATATTTTAAAATGCTTATTGAATTGTCACGAAGTTTTTGTATTTTTCGCATTAACTTTAGCAGTTCAGCTCTTTATGGCGCTGGTGATGTGATTTCTTGGCGAGATGCGAGGATCAAAAATGGCCTCGATATTGACTTGGCAATCTTAAAAATAAAAAAGCAAGCATTAACAAAGATAGACAAAAAGATGTGACTTTATAACATACCATTTTCTAGAAGAAACATTGCGCGGTCATACAAAATAATGCTTTCCACTGGAAAAAATAATTGTATATATAAATATATATATATATATATTAGCAATTTGTTGAGAGTGGCTTACCCTGTGGCGCCAGCATGAGGCGCAGCGCATAAAAGCAAACAATGCGACGCCAATGCCATAAATCTGCTTCAATTTGGTCAGGATTCCCAGCTGGCAGCATGGCAAACTTTGTGCCCACGATAGCCTTTTGAAAATAGCTAACATTTAAAATGGAGAACAAATTTTAGTCAGAGAGATAGACTCAAGGATATTAACAAGGCTCACTCATTGAAGGTCATGCCAGGCGTGTGTTTTACGTTGCGGAGTGCAGAGTGTCGCAAATCAGGCATGTGTTGCACAATAATGCGTTCAGCAGCTGCACGCAGCGAATGTATCTTGAGGAATTCATATTGACCGGCTTGGAGGCGATCACGGTAGGATTCTATTGCATGACAGGCTATTTCACGTGCCTCGTAGCTGAGTTGAGATTGGTTGCTCGATCGCCGCAGCAGCTGTGAGCTAACCGGATATCCATGCAGTTCCATTTGGGGATGGGTTTGTTGTGTGCTCATTTTTTGGTAGCAGCAGCCAACAAAATTCAGAAATTTAGCTTGCTTACAGCTGAGAAAGATGCGCATGAGCGTCGTGCCCAGATCACCACACGGATGCAGGCCAATGATGCCAAACTGAAAGTCACGGTCTGGCGGCAATTGAAACGCCTCCCTGATGCTTTCAATGAACTCCCCTGGCTTTGTGTTGCTCGTCAGGCGCTGTGTAAGATGTGCCGGTCTTTTAAAATGTACTCTTTCGCTGGCGCTCATGTGTTTTGCAGCTATGCTCTCCAGTTTGTCATCAATAGCCAACGCCTGTTGGTTCAACTCTGCCTGCATCTCGAAGCAACACACTTGGATGCCATAGCCATAGCCCAGAACGCGAGCCAAGTGTCCCAGGCCGGCGCCAAAGTCCACAACAAAATCAATCGCCGTCTGTTCGCAGCTGCGCGCACAAAATGCGGCCATTCGCTTGATTTCATGGGCCTTCTTGGGCTTGACACACTTCATGAACATGTGCTTCAGCTTACGGTGCTCCAGCAGCGGGCAAGGCGGCAGGGCAACCTATATATATATGCCGTGAATATGTCGAATGATGCTGCACTAGTTTATACCGACTTCGAGCTGCATCTTGGGGCTCCTACTAATGCATAGGGAGCGCAAAACCTGGCGCAGCGCCAACAGTTCCAAGGGCCAAAGCACACGGCTGGTTTCCCGGCTGACATCGTCTTCACTCTGCAACAGCTCGCTCAGCGTATCTATTGGCAGGTGTTCGAAGTGCTTCTGCCAGCTTGCAGACAGTTTGCTCCAATGATCATTTACATAAAAGTCCTATACGTTAAGAGAATATGGTCATATGTTTCCTGTGAAGCGTATAACTTATTTACCAATACGTAGGAATCCAATAACCATTCATACTTTTTAACTACTTGCAAGCAGGCGGTTATTTTGTTGCTAAAAATAAGCATTTCGGACAGCGAGTAGCATTGATCAGCTGATTTGTGAAGTAGTGTGCAAAAATGATGTTATGTTTTGTTATTTTTGCTACTTGGCCAGGGCTGCACACTTTACTCGATAGCAGTGCTTAGCTCGCTTGACTACTTTTAAGCAGCAAAACAATCACAGTTTCACTCGTAATCGGCCAATTGACAAGTCGATAATTCAAATGAGAATGACTGCTGGAGCTTTCGATGTTTTTTTTTCTCAACACTATTAAACAGATTGTCTACCAATAATAATAAAAAGAAACAGTTGTTTGCATCCAAAAAGAGAAATAGTTTGTAAGTCCTGCATAAAAAGACAAAAGTGAAGTTGTGAAATTATTATTATATTTGTGCATCGTCACGGTGTATTTTTTTTTTGTCCTTAAAGGGTGGTATACAGGTATACACACACACGTACACATATATATACAAACACGCACACGCATACATATTGGCAGTGCCGTTAGCTTAAGCGAAGTTGAAAATGCATCTGCATCCAACAAATGGCAATATTTGCGAGCAGATATGAAAAAAAAATACCAATTGATGACACAGCGGCAATAAACTGCGAAATCGCCACAGTTGAGGAGATCGACGGTCATACGGTAAGTGGCGAATGCCATATTTGAAAATCTATATATGCCACAAAATGAAAAATCAATAATCTGCGACGCTGCCGACGACGACGATTTGTTGTTGATGACGGTATATCTGGGATATGTGTGTGTGTGTGTGTGTGTGTGTGTAGATACATACATATATACACACACATTCATACATACGTTCATATATATATGAATTGCATATTCACAGGAATATTTACTGCGTGTGCAGCGCGGAGATTGCACCTGGAACGTTCTGCGTCGCTACAATGAGTTCAGCAAGCTGCACAAAAGTCTTCGTATCTCTGGCATCGAATTGCCATTGCCTGGCAAACGTATCTTTGGTAATATGCGACCGGACTTCATAGCTGAACGGAAAGAAGCCTTGCAAGTTTACATAAACACAATACTAATGAATCCCATATTGGCATCATCGCTGCCAGCCAAGCGTTTCGTTGATCCCGAAAGCTACTCGCAATCATTCCATGGTTAATTGAGTAACTCTACTTTGTTACTCTTGAATGCTAATAGCCTACTCAATTGCAGATCATGCCGTGCAACATGCATTGCTCTGTTTACGCAACGACACGGTTTGGGCACTCGGCGGCACAATGGGTGCCATAGGCTGGCGGCTGCGCAAGCATTACTTTAAGGTGACGACCAAACCGCCAGAGAAGAGCAGCAACAAGTTGGTGAAGAGCGGCTCGCAATCGCAGCAGAGCAAGCATTTTGCCGCTGGCAGCAATGGCGGTCATTCTGTTTCAATTGATGCCGGCACAACAGATCCGAATGCTGAAATGGTCGCCGAATGGTTGGAATATGGTCCAGACAAATACGTCGATGAGAAGGAAATGAATGGTGTGCTTAAGAGCCTGATGGGCCTACAACATCCACACATCGAGGCCATCGTTCTGGCAGCTAATACGGAAAACGGTGGCTTGTTTATTAGAAAGTGAGTTTTCTTTATTTAATCATAATCTTCCCCTTTAATTAACTATTCTTACTAAGCATATTTTCTTTTTGCTAAACTGATTATAAAGGGCTTGAAAGATATCCTTGAATATTAAATTTATATTTTACGTTTCAATTACATTTACAATTAGAATTTCTGCAAGCGAAACTATTTAACTTTTAAATTACTCAATTTAAATACATAAATACTAAGTCTTTCTTGCTTTACTGCAGATTCCATAAGCATGGGACCCTCAAGGATGTGCTCTGCATGGTAGCAACGCCAAAGAATCCATTTCTGACCAAGTATGGCAATCCTAAGGGACGCACTGCTCTCTCCATGAAACAAGTGGCGAGCTACGGCAAGCAGATTTTAGATGCCCTAATATTCCTGCATTCCAAGGGCTATGCATACGGTAAATAGTGGCCAGCGATGCTTGTTTCCCTTCCCCATAAATTTAACGATATACATTAAATTATAGGTCACTTGCATGCGGGCAACATTGTAATTGTGGACGACTGCGTCAAGCTGTTGGATGTGGAGAATCATTTGTTGGGTGTGCCGGCCTTTTATCGACCATTTTTCGTTCAGCACAGCAAGATCCATTCAATGGAGACTATTGACGTTTACTGCTTTGGCCATGTGCTCTTCGAAATGGCAATGGGCTATCCACTGCAGGAGTCCGTAGTGCGTCAAATCACCGAATGTCCCGAGGCATTAAGTATACACATCGCTAATAACCAATTCAACGACCGCCTAATGTTTTTTATTTTTGCTTTTGAAAGAATGTCTGTTGGAGAGCATTTTGTCGAAGGAAGCATGCAAGGCAGGTCTGCCTAGCCTGGAGCAACTGCTTGGTCACAGATTCTTCACACAATTCGCTGCCGATGAGCCAGCCACGTCTGAAAAGCCATACTTCAAGTTGTCCTTGGTAATAATGTTATACGAGATGTGTTCAAAAAGTATCGCGAATTTTGTGTTTTTTCAGATATTATTTATTTATTCATGAATATCTATTTTGTCCCCTTCAAAGTAATCCCCATGAGATATTATACACTTGTGCCAACGGTTTTTCCAATCTTCGAAGCACTTCAAAAAATCATTTTTTTTTATCTTGTTCAGCTCCTCCTTCGATCCCGTCTTTATCTCGTCAAGCGTAGCGTAACGTCGTCCTTTCATGGGCCTCTTCAGTTTAGGGAACAAGAAAAAGTCACAGGGGGCCAGATCTGGGGAATACGGTGGCTGCGGCATCATTAGTGTGTTGTTTTTGGCCAAAAAGTCGCGCACAAGCAACGATGTGTGAGCAGGGGCGTTATCGTGGTGCAATGCGGCGACCCGTCTCATGCCCAAATCATTGATAAAAATCGAATGGCATGAGCCAATCGATATGTCTAGCTCCTCAGCAACTTCTCTAACGGTGATTCGACGATTGGCCAATACCATTTTCTCCACTCCATTAATTTTTTCGTCTGTTGTTGAAGTGCTCGGGCGTCCGGCACGCTCTTCGTCGTTCACATCTTCTCGGCCTTCTGAGAACATTTTGTACCACCGATAAACGCTGCTTCGGTCCAAGGTAGCTTCTCCGTATGCCACAATCAACATTCGGAATGCATCCGCGCACTTAATTTCGTTTTTCACACAAAATTTGATACAGGTTCTTTGATCCATTTTTTTGAATAGGTAAAAATCGAAGACGATCCAAAACACGTGCAAGCAAAGTAGCTGTCAACAATTAAGTGAACATTCAAAATGGCCGAGCTTGTCGGCATAAGTGAGAGACATGAGTACCAACATAACGCTACAAAAAAATCGAAATTCGATCATACGTAACCCGCGAAAATTCAAAATTCGCGATACTTTTTGAACACACCTCGTATAATGCAAGCAACTCAGTGCGCCTCATTTGTTTTCTCTATTACATTTTCAGAATGCAAAGGAACAGCTCAGGCAGGCAGCTGTGAAAGCCGAGAACCGTTTGCGGGATGAGCAAAAATCGGTGAAGAACCAAAAGCGCATTGTTCGCGTGCAGGAGCTAATGAGCTCCGAGGAGGAGAAGCGCAAATCAAAGCAAAAAGCAGTTAGTAGCAATTAATTGAAATAATTGAGTAGTAAATTGAGTTTTCAGAAATGATAATCATTACTTAAGACATTTTATTTGTATTATGCTGTTTTTAAAAGCGTATTTTTCGCAAACCCTTTTGAAATAGGGTCATTATTTGTATGACTATCAAAAAGATTTAGTTATTATTGCAAATTTAACATTTGCGAATTTGTATCACTTCTGAAATCGAAGAGTTTGCATTCTCTAGTTAGCAGTACGCTTATCATCACATTTAATTATTATTATTGTTTATTTTCCTATTGCTATATTGTTTGTATCTTTTGTGTATACTATTTAGAAATTAGAGCACAAACAATCGAAGCTTAAGCAACAGGGTTCGCTCCAAACAAGCAATGGACGCTTGTCGCTGGCGGCTGCTATGGCTTCATCAACTTGCCAAGTCGCTGTTGGCGGTGGCCCAGCTGGCGCTACAGACTCTATCACTCGCTCCGACAGCACGCCCGAAGAACCAACAATGACTGGCCACAAATGTAGCTATTTTTGCTTTCATTTTACAATTTTCATTTAAATTCACGGCAATTTTTATCACAACTTGTAACTTTTGTCTTCTCAACGCTCCCGCAGCACTCATGCCGGCCACGCATTTGCCGCGCCAGGAGATGCAGGCGAGCAGCGGCGCCGTGGAGAGACAGACATCGACGCCGAACATCGCTTCCGAGGACACAGATGCTGGCGAGGATGAGCCCACGCGCTCAGCGCTGCTCGAGTCAATTTGCAAATTCAATCGCGGCTCGCTGCGCAAAGTACGCTCGAATGATTAAGGCCGGCCTCGCGCTATGAATGTTACATATTTACATTTTGGACCAAATGTGGCGTTATGAAATAACGGTTCCCTTAAATTAAAAGAACAAAACAAAATATGAAGAGAAAATCAATGCAGAAAATAATACCCAACCAATAGAAGGATATATATAACAATTACACATATAGGTAAATCATTGCGTCTATTTATTGGCCTGCAACAATCCAGAAAGTATCTATAAGTAACTACACATACATATATATATATATATATATATATATACATTAACTAAACGAAACCCACTGAATCTGTGTCCACTACAAAACTTAACAATGTTTTATGAACTCAAACGAGATATGTACGTCTATTTAGTACTAAATGTATTTATGTACTTGATAAGTTATAAATCATACACGTCTGCGATACGGAGACGGCTAATGGTCAACCGTACGCAACTAAAGCTTTACATATACATATACATGACCACTACACGACTGAGAATCACCACTTTGGTACGAGTATCTTAAACAAAAAAAAAAAAAAACACGATTAGAAAACAAAAAGACAATTTAGAAATTTCCTTTAAAAAAAAAACAAAACAAAACAAATTGAACCATAAGTCTGCACCAAAATTTGCACGATGACGCTCTAATCGAATAATCTATTTATACTTATCATGCATATGTATATGTAACAAAATAACACATGTAATTGTTCCTCGATGTTGTGCTCCTTCAAAACAAAATCCACTATACAGCGTTTTTTATCGCCATTGAAACCATAGCTTAAACATACTTAATAACGGGACTAAATCGCTTGAAAATGGCCAAAAAGTTGTACTGTTTTTTATTTTTATTTTTGTATTGATATTGTATTGTTTCACTAGTTCTTAACATTTTTTGTTATTGAGCATTTCTTATTGATTATGTGTGGAATGAGAATCGCTGTATACATTTTTGTAGCATGTACTAAATTTAAAAACATAATCGAAAGATATGCAAATATAATTGATACACACAAATATATATTTAGTATATATATATGTAGTATATATAGCATATTTATATATACTCGAACCATAATTTGATAATGATGTATGTATTCATGTCTATGTGTTTTTTATGTAACTGACTGTGTATATGTTCATATGTGTGTGTATATATATAAGTGCATACCTAAATTAAATGCGAATTCAACGTGTAACGAAAGCCATATGAGCAACATATATTAACTACTATACATATGGAAACCAAATAAAATGTAAAGTATTAATCGTTGTAATTAATCATGACTTTTTGTGCGACCAACATATGCATATCAAGCGATGTTCGAATGTACACAATTCTACATTACGATAAAGCTCTATATGTATGAACCTGATACATACGAGGTGTGTTCAAAAAGTATCGCGAATTTTGAATTTTCGCGGGTTACGTATAATCGAATTTCGATTTTTTTGTAGCGTTATGTTGGTACTCATGTCTCTCACTTATGCCGACAAGCTCGGCCATTTTGAATGTTCACTTAATTGTTGACAGCTGCTTTGCTTGCACGTGTTTTGTTCGGTCGAATGTGAAAGTTTTGCTGACAGTTTTCTTCGATTGCAGGGGCGTGGTGCATCATGAGTTCTTGCCACAGGGTAGAACGGTCAATAAGGAATATTACCTGCAAGTTATGCGCAATTTGCGCGAAGCAATCCGCCAGAAACGCCCGGATTTGTGGAAGAACAAAAATTGGCTTTTGCACCACGATAACGCCCCTGCTCACACATCGTTGCTTGTGCGCGACTTTTTGGCCAAAAACAACACACTAATGATGCCGCAGCCACCGTATTCCCCAGATCTGGCCCCCTGTGACTTTTTCTTGTTCCCTAAACTGAAGAGGCCCATGAAAGGACGACGTTACGCTACGCTTGACGAGATAAAGACGGGATCGAAGGAGGAGCTGAACAAGATAAAAAAAAAAGATTTTTTGAAGTGCTTCGAAGATTGGAAAAACCGTTGGCACAAGTGTATAATATCTCATGGGGATTACTTTGAAGGGGAAAAAATAGATATTCATGAATAAATAAATAATATCTGAAAAAAACACAAAATTCGCGATACTTTTTGAACACACCTCGTATATCCATAATATCCTGCATGCTTGGTTTTTACTCTTAAAGGTGTCTTTCTGTATATTATTCTAGATAGTTTGTAAAGTAGCTACTGAAAGCAATTCAGAATTCTTCAAAAATTGATTACACCTTCTTAATTAGGAATTAACTTAAGAAACGAATTCCGGGATTACGTAGTGGGACAGTGCATATCTGAACACGCCTTCGTGCTCAAATTTCGGAGAGAATCCCATTTGACATTTGAGAAACAGAAAAGGCATAAGAAATGGGGAGAGACTTCCCCGATTTAACATTTATGTTGGTGAACCTTTCTTTCCCATTTCATAATATTACTCATAGCATACCCATTCTCTACTAATCTCTAATTTATTTTCCTCCCCTTTTTTGAAAAATGGCTACAACAAGCTAACTTCCCCTAAATTTGTATACAGTGTTAACCTTTGTGAAGAACATGCTTAATGCTTACATGAAATTACCTGTCACACAATAAAAAGAACAACATGTCATCCCACGATTATATTGTGGGAGTGGTTACAAGTTGACAGCCGGCAAGGTAAGGCAGGGCAAGGTCGGTTAACCCAATTGTGCCCGTGTAACTGTAATGTGTGTCAATTATTGATTCAACATTGGTCTTGGCGCATTGCCAGGACGACACAGTGCAGGAGGAGGAGAAGGAGGTAGAGGCAGGCACTTTGTCAAGCTGGCTGCAAGTGGCATAATATAATAATAATCATTTGCGGTTTTATGGCAAGCCGCGGCGCACTTAAGACTTCGGAAATTGAAGAGAACACGTCACGGCATCAAATGGCTAGCGCTGCGCGGAATTGGTCGGGTCTGGTGACGCTCTGTTTGGGCCAGCAACGCGAGAAGGTACGATTGATTTTGTGATTACATTGGGCCAATAAAAAAACATGGATATTTTATGTGGGTTTAATAAACGGATATTTGTTTTCCGCTATCCAAACATGGCTGGAAAGTAACGAATTTGTCAAAGTCACGCATATGATTGTTGCTGGGCTGCCAGATGGGGTCGAGGTAGGGCTGGGGGGCTGTGGAGCATGTGGCATGTGGTATGTAGCATGTAGCATGTATTATAATCCATTTTGTTTCGACACTTTCGTTTTGTCACCATGCAGAGGCAGATAAGCAGCCAGCGCGATTCCCTGACCAAGTGCGCCAATGTGGTCGCCGCACTGGGTGCAACTCCCAAGGTAAGTGATGATGAGGCACAGCTGATACCAGATCTGTTATCTTCCCTGTTGTTGTTTATTGTGTGCCAGGAGAATATACGTTATATGCCCACCTATCGCTTGGATCCCAAGAATCCGTTGGTCAAGGAACGACTGGAGATTGCCATGCGAACCATCATGGACAGAAATTACAATGAGGATTACTTATTCCATCCGAAGCAGTCCTACCACTTGGCTGCCCGGGTCAGCGAAGAAATAAAAGACAGCATCAAGCTTATGGATTTCGATAGGTGGGTTAAATGGCATCATCAGATCGCACCGCAACTGTCATCTTTGTAATCTTTGCGCTCAGCAGATACCGTTACGTGGTGCTGGTGTCCGTTGGTGAGTTGCTTATGCAAGGCCTCTGCTCCATGGTGAACTTTCTGTGGGATGCCGACAAAGATGGTTTTGTTACCCACTCCATCCAGACACCCAATTATTTCGCTGTCTGCACAATACTTTATTTATATTACGACTAAGTGCATACGAGGTGTGTTCAAAAAGTATCGCGAATTTTGAATTTTTGCGGGTTACGTATAATTTCGATTTTTTTGTAGCGTTATGTTGGTACTCATGTCTCTCACTTATGCCGACAAGCTCGGCCATTTTGAATGTTCACTTAATTGTTGACAGCTGCTTTGCTTGCACGTGTTTTGTTCGGTCGAATGTGAAAGTTTTGCTGACAGTTTTCTTCGATTGCAGGGGCGTGGTGCATCATGAGTTCTTGCCACAGGGTAGAACGGTCAATAAGGAATATTACCTGCAAATTATGCGCAATTTGCGCGAAGCAATCCGCCAGAAACGCCCGGATTTGTGGAAGAACAAAAATTGGCTTTTGCACCACGATAACGCCCCTGCTCACACATGGTTGCTTGTGCGCGACTTTTTGGCCAAAAACAACACACTAATGATGCCGCAGCCACCGTATTCCCCAGATCTGGCCCCCTGTGACTTTTTCTTGTTCCCTAAACTGAAGAGGCCCATGAAAGGACGACGTTACGCTACGCTTGACGAGATAAAGACGGGATCGAAGGAGCTGAACAAGATAAAAAAAAATGATTTTTTGAAGTGCTTCGAAGATTGGAAAAACCGTTGGCACAAGTGTATAATATCTCATGGGGATTACTTTGAAGGGGACAAAATAGATATTCATGAATAAATAAATAATATCTGAAAAAACACAAAATTCGCGATACTTTTTGAACACACCTCGTACAACGATGATTTTGTAATAGTTAAGTATTTTTTGAATGAAATTTCTGAGAAAAAAAAATGTTAAATCATCGATTGAAGATGAGGCAAATTTGTATAGATGATAAGACGTATGTCAGATTCAACTGCTGTCCTCGGGTATAGTATAGTTACCAAATGGTTTGTTACCTGTTAGGAGACAATATGTGCATATGAATTATACGTAGAATATATTTAAGTTGGCAAATATTCACTTTTGTTGCAGCATGATTAAAACACAATTTATTGAAACTCACTTTGGAAATCACATGTCTAGTCAAATCACACACATCAGAAATGTATTCCGTTTGTTCTTGTATTTATTTGAATATCAGTTAAATATGTATATATAATAGATATAATATGGTGAAGCATAATTAATTGCCTTTATATATTATTCATTTAACGAGTCACAAAACCAATTAAATTATTTAGTATTTAGGTATCTGAACAGCTATTATTCCAATGCATTATAAATTTGTGTTTCAACTTGTGTAGAAATCTGTTAATGTAGTCATACTATATATAATTTGATAATATCGGCCGCACACATGCACACACACATACACACACTTGTCAGCTGTATATTCAGCAATAGAGCATCAAAATCATAGTTTGTGTATATATAGATATATATGTATATATATATCAAACTTTACAGTTGACACTTCAATGCACAAAGAACATAATGCATTCATCGTCTTGTGGGGGGGAGTGAATGCATTCAGTTATATAGTATTATAGATATACACACACCATACGACACAGAACTTGTTGAGAGCAACCATAAGAAAACCGATGTAACATTTGCAAAACCCATTTGAACAATTAAAACATTTTGAAACAAATGCTACACGACGTTCTCTTTTCGGATGGAAATGAACGAACATAGACATTAGGAGGAACAGATAGTTTTGAGAGAATCATATAAACTTGGAACGAACAGCTCACTGCACAATGATATGGGTCAAATTTCAGCCACTTTAAAAACAACACACGGCAATTCATCATCAATAGTAGTGTATAGCAAACAAGGCTTAGCAAAAAGGACGGATTCCACTCCTTCTCTTGGGCAACAGAACAACGCAACTCAAATTAAAAACATACGATTTTCGATTTTAGATTCGGATTCACTTTCGGTTTAACGATGCCCACATATCATAGATATAATATATATAATAATATATCGGTTTTTGGATGGCCCCACAACATTCAAGCACTTTTTGCACAATTTGGTTCGATTTGTTTTGTTTTGTTTTGTTCACATAACCAAAATTTCTCAAAATCAAATCATAACTCTCAAAACTGATTCGACTTATTAACACAATATACAAAAAAAGTTAACACAAAAACTGATTTAACTTATTTTTTCTTCTTTTTCTTGAACTTTTCTCTTATTATTTTTTGGTTTTTTGTTGGTAATTGTTGTTTTTGCACTAATTGTACATTTTAAAAAGAATAAATTTGTATACAAAGCATTTTCAAAATAGGGGAGAGTAAAACTTGAAATGAATCTTTACACTGTTGTTTTAGTTTTTGTTGTTGTTTTCTTTTTCTTTTTTTTTTTTGTAAAATAAATTGAAGTTAAATATACAACGAATATAGTTATTGAATATTGAAAACTTTTTGGCACAATTGTAATTTTTCAAAAAAATCATTTAAAACTGGATGAACTGTATAAACTTGACACTCTCACTTAACAGAGAATAAGAATCATGTACAGAAACAGAAACCATAAATAACCATAAATATTGATTGATTGATTGATTGGTCTGCAAAAAGAACAATAATAATTTGATTAATACAGTTAGTATTACTCATTAGTAACCGTCTTGTTTCTTGTCTTTGGGTCTGTCTGTCTGTCTGTCTGTGTGTCTCTCCTTTTCGGGGTGTTACGGCATGTCGTCACTGGATGTTAGTAGGGGTATTGATTGGTTATTATTCAAATTGTATATTGACTGAATTATGCTACTACCAATACATATACATATACATATATGTATAGATGGGTTACATGGAGTGCGTGTGTGTGTGTGTGGTGTGTTTGGTGTGTGTGGTGTGTGTAGGTGTGTTTTTGTGTAAGTCTACTGCTGTTGTTGTCGTTGCTGTTGTTGTCTTCCGAGCACTGCGCAGGCGAAAGTAATCCTAATCGTAATCGTTGCGATTGCCCACAGTTTGTCCAGTATTGTCTTAGGCGGTGCCGCCACGCACAACCACAATGACCAGATGATCCTCCTTCAGGCCCTCCTCGGTGAGGCTGTGACAGGTGCGCTTCAGCAGATCCGTGGAGAAATCACACGGCGGGAATGCATACAGCACACCCGTCGCCTCCGTCTCCTTGTTCAGCAGCGAAATAACGCCAGCTGCCTCCTTCTGCTTCAAATAGGAGACGAGATTGCGCAGCGGACGTGTCTGCACACTGGCATCATCGCAATCGGTGTCCACCGTCGAGCCGGCAAGGCCCATAAATATGGCATGCGACGATGAGGAGGCGATACGCTTCTGCACATCCTCCAGCTTGGGTGGATCCAGACGCAATCGCTGTGTTATACGCAAATTGTGCTTGCCCTCCTCGTCGCGCATCAGCGACTCCACAATGTCCGTGTCGCCGTCTGTCAAATGGAATTTGGCCGGGAATAAGGAACTCTTCAGTATGAGTGCACCGGTCCAAATCGTGCTGCATTTGCGCGCCACCTCCGGCACGGTGGTTGCCGATCCCAGTGCATCTGTGTGGCGCGTCGAAGTGTCCGAATCCGAGCCCGGAGAGCGTGCACGCTTCAGCGGTGAACGGGAACGCGAACGTTCGACACCCGGTTCCCGCGAACCAGAACGAGCCCGATCGTAAGATTCGCCAGGCGGACGTCGCCACTCATCGTCGGCTCCGCCCGGTGGCGGCACAGCAGATACACCGCCCATGGCGCTCGGATGCGGCGGCCTGTGCACATCGTTGTGATAGTGATACATGCCACGTCCACGGCCACGGTAGCCACCACCGCGTCCACGGTAACCGCCACGTGGTGGATATGGTGAGTAGGCGCCACGCGGTGCATACGGAGCCGCCTCCTCATAGTACGGATCGAACTCAGGTCGTCGATACTCTATGGCACTCTCGTCATACGACGGCTTTGAGTTCTTGAACGGGGCCACTGGCGTAGCACCTGGCAGCTCCGCAAAATCGGTGCGCAATCGACGCTCGGGGCCTCCCAGCGGGAAGCCACGCATCTCCTTGACAGCAGATGTAGCCGCCTCAACGGTCTCGTATTGGATGTAGGCATACGGTTCGCCCTTCTGATATTCGATCTTCTTGATGGCACCAAATCGATCGAATTCGCGCTCGATCTGTGTCACCGAAGTCCAGGCACCCAGTCCACCAATCCACATGCGTGTGGCCGGCGTCACCTTGCCGTAGCCAATCTTGCACTGAAACTTGCCAATGTACTGGCCGGACAGCTCGATTTTGGCACGATGAGCCATGTCAAGATTCTGATAGCGTACGAAGGCAAATGCGTTGCCAGTGCCAGGTGGCGGCCTCTTTATATCAATGTCATCCACTACACCATATTTACCGAAAATACGACGTAACTCGTCATCGGCAATTGTCACCTCGAGGTTGCCAGCAAAGAGTGTACGCGTGGAGAGCGGATCATCTTCAGGCTGCACATGATGCAAATAATTGGGAAACTTATCCTTCTTGCTCTCCGGCTTCTCGTACGGCACATGCGGACGAGGTGCCATCGGACGCATTGGTGCATACTGATGTGGAGGCGGATGGCCGTGCAGATGATGCGGATGGGTGTGCGGATGACCACGATGCATGGGTGGGCCGCGTGGCGGATGTGGATACTCATGGTGCATGGGTCGATATTCGCGTGGGTGAGCAGCATGCGGATGTAGAGGCGGACCATAGCGGTCATACGGATCGACTGGAGGCCGTCGATGATCCAAGGGCACGCCGGGTCCCATCGGCGAGCGCGAATAATGATATCGCTCATAGTCCGGCGGCGAAATAGAGTGACGCGGTCTATAAATTAAACGCTTAATATTAATATGCAAACGTATAAAATATATTAAAGTCATCGTTTGAAAATAGAAACGATTCGGTTTCAGTTATGATTCTAATTAGCCAACAATAAATCCTGATTGATACTTTCATGTATATACGAGGTGTGTTCAAAAAGTATCGCGAATTTTGAATTTTCGCGGGTTACGTATAATCGAATTTCGATTTTTTTGTAGCGTTATGTTGGTACTCATGTCTCTCACTTATGCCGACAAGCTCGGCCATTTTGAATGTTCACTTAATTGTTGACAGCTGCTTTGCTTGCACGTGTTTTGTTCGGTCGATTGTGAAAGTTTTGCTGACAGTTTTCTTCGATTGCAGGGGCGTGGTGCATCATGAGTTCTTGCCACAGGGTAGAACGGTCAATAAGGAATATTACCTGCAAGTTATGCGCAATTTGCGCGAAGCAATCCGCCAGAAACGCCCGGATTTGTGGAAGAACAAAAATTGGCTTTTGCACCACGATAACGCCCCTGCTCACACATCGTTGCTTGTGCGCGACTTTTTGGCCAAAAACAACACACTAATGATGCCGCAGCCACCGTACTCCCCAGATCTGGCCCCCTGTAACTTTTTCTTGTTCCCTAAACTGAAGAGGCCCATGAAAGGACGACGTTACGCTACGCTTGACGAGATAAAGACGGGATCGAAGGAGCTGAACAAGATAAAAAAAAATGATTTTTTGAAGTGCTTCGAAGATTGGAAAAACCGTTGGCACAAGTGTATAATATCTCATGGGGATTACTTTGAAGGGGACAAAATAGATATTCATGAATAAATAAATAATATCTGAAAAAACACAAAATTAGCGATACTTTTTGAACACACCTCGTACAATATGTATAAATTTAATGATGAACCCAAAATGAAAAATCAATTTGGAAATGTATATCTTAAGCTGATAAAATATCCCAGATAAAGGGCAACAAAACTCGAAATCTAAACGAGTAACGAAATTCAAAAACTATCAAAACTTTAATTCTACTTCTTTGCTAAGCGAACATTTTACATAGATTCAGATTCAAGGCTTTTAATGGGCTAAATTGCCCAGTTCCCAGTTTTCGAGCGACCACTATAGTTAACACTAGACTTACCTGTACTCCGGCCTAGTTGTTGATTTATAAACGGGCTCCACAATGGCCATTTTATCGTAGATGATGAGACGCGGCTTGTGGTGCTTGGCCTCGCGCGCATCTTCGGGCGTGCGAAAGCAAACGTAGGCAACCCGTTCGTCCAGGTCGTGGGCGAGACGCACACTGAAATCCCCAAATTTCTTGTACTCGCGATACAGTGTCTCCTCGATGAACTCGTCGGGCGCCTTGGGCGGCAACGCACTCACACACAGTACCTTATAGCCAGCGGGACGCTCGGCAGCCGGCGGACCACGCATGTACGCCTCCCGATGCGGCGAACCATAGCGACCACGGGGACTCGGAGAACGATCCAAACGGCGTCGCATGCGTTCCGGAGACATGCGTTCGGGTGAATCACCTGGCACACCACCGCCATTATCGTAGCCACGACCCATGCTGCGAGAGTTTCGTACTATGTTCCCTCTACCTGGTGAGCGGGAAGCGCTACGTTTCATATTGTGGATTTTGACTGTAATGCGATCGAGTTCAGCTCCTTCTCTATGAATACTCATGAGCAGGAGCGGAATCACTTATCACTTATTTGCGTCTTGGCGATTCTCTGTGACAAAGTCTGCAAAATATATATACGCAATAATTAAACACATGCATGTGTATTGAATATAATGTTATATATGTATATGTTATGTACATTATTCAGACGTAGCGTATAGCTAAGAGAAAATAAGGTGTTCAAAAACGAAAAGAAAATGGCGGCGATAGACTTGAGCGTCGACGACGGGGTCAGGTAAAGAAAATTTAAAGAAACACATAACTACATGTGTGTGTATGTATGTTATATGTGCTTATTTAGATATTAAACCACTTGTTTGTTACTTACCACTAACTTATTATAAGTTTTACAATGTACTACACGGTTATCTTTTAGTTTTCCTTTCAGTGACACTTTTACTTCCAACTCTCTGCGGTTCTCAATTTATGTATGTATTCGTCGAGAAAAAAAGTGTAAAGACATGATGATGGAAAAATATCGATACCAATGGCCATAACACGATTTATCGATGACAGCATTATATATTGCTTAAATTTGATTTTTGTAGCAGGTATAGTGTTTAAATATTATTTTTAATTGCTTTCAACAAAACCGTAACGTCGGTTGATAATTGTGTATTGTTTACAAGTCGATTTTTGACCAAATACCAATTTATCGAAAAGCTTGCACGTCCCTAAGTCTGCCGATCGTTAGCCGGTAAGTTGATCAAAAAAAGTACGAATAATTATTGGCGCCGCTAACAATGTGCCCGTAAATTCATATCACAAAAATCAATCTATTGCAAATATTAAATACTAAATAATGGAAAACATAATTCGAAAATGGTTATCAAATCAAAGAAATATTAAAAATGAAGGCAAAACTGCCGCTTTTCGTCGTTTTTCTTTTAGTCATATATTTTTGAAACTGTTTTTATTATTTAAATAATATTGTACATTTTTAAACGTTTCCAATAGATGGTATTTTTGCACAATCAAATTGGTATTTTACACATTTTGGACAGTTTGTTATTGGGAACGCTTGGTCTCATTATAGCGAATAATTTGTTAATCAATTTCCTGGTTTCCTGCGGAGTCTTCAATACGAAAATTAGCGGGTGAGTTAAGTTAACCCTCAATTCATAAATAAAAATATGACGTCAAAGATAGGGTGTATTGTCAGCAGCGGCTGGTGCTGTCAACATTATCAGACCACAGCTGAATAGAATATATTGATTTATTTTGTCTTGTTGTTTGTGTATATAAATAAAATTGTAAACTTGCTTGGTTCGTTAGTTCTTGTGTAACTTTTATTTGCCCTTAAGGATATAAGCAATAAGTAGATATAATCAAATAGTTTTCAATCATATTTAGTAAAAACCATTATGAAAATAATACAACATATTGAATAATTTGAAATAATTTCTGGACTTTCCGACGTGCCCACCTATCCCAATGAACCAGAACAATATGATGCCCTCAGGTTATTCAATTCTGGATGAACAAATAAAGAACTGGTGTCAATGGGACGGTAATCCAAAGACAAAGCATGAAATTTCATTGGCCGTCCAGAACAAAGAGTGGGATGCGTAAGTGAAATGCATACGAATTCGATGCGCAGAAACCTGATAACAATTGTAAATCTATGAATAGGCTCAAATCGCGTCTCTGCAACCGTATCCCTTTCGGGACGGCCGGCTTACGGGCTGAAATGCGAGCTGGTTTCGATTCCATGAACGATTTGGTCGTTGTGCAGTAAGTTTCCGTTAAGCTAAACAAATGTGTATGCATAGGGCATTAAAATTCTATTCTTTTTGGGAATTTCAGAACCGCCCAGGGACTGTGTGAGTATCTGAAGGAGAAGTATTCGGACAAGTCGACGTGGTCCAACCGTGGCATTGTGTTTGGCTATGATGCTCGACATAATAGCAAACGTTTTGCAGAGCTATCTGCCGCTGTGTTTTTGCGCAGCAAATTCCGTGTTTATCTTTTTAAGCAATTTGCTGCCACGCCCATTGTGCCGTACACAATCAAAAAGCTAAATTGTTTGGCTGGCGTGCAGGTAACTGCGTCGCACAATCCGAAGCAGGATAATGGCTATAAGGTATATTACGGCTCTCTTATCTTTCTTTGAATACCAAGTATACCGATTTTATACATATAATATATGTTGCAGGTTTATTGGAGTAATGGTGCCCAGATCATTTCACCGCACGATACTGGTATCCAGGAGTCCATACTTAAGAACTTGAAGCCAATGGAGGATTACTGGAGTGTAAATGAGCAGGCATTGTGGTCGGAGCCACTGTTGAGCAATCCTTACGATAAAGTAGTGCCAGCATATTTCGAGGCGTTAAAGGAGGAGATCCCCAGTTCATTTATACAAGCCAATGACGAGTGTCCGTTGAAATTTGCGTACACCGCAATGCATGGCGTTGGTTATCCATATGTGAAGGAAGCCTTCCAGCAGACTAACCTCAAGAATGTGTGCCTTGTGCCTGTGTCGGAGCAGGTTGAACCCGATCCGGAGTTCCCAACGACGCCAATGCCAAATCCCGAAGAGGGTAAGCAATCGCTGGACTTGGCCATTAAAACCGCAACTGAGGAAAAATGTCAAATCATATTGGCTAACGATCCGGATGCCGATCGCCTGGCAGTCGCCGAAATCAGTGATAATAATAAATATAAGCTTTTTAGCGGTAACGAACTGGGTGCACTGCTCGGCTGGTGGTCAAAACAGATCTACAATATGAAGGAACCACATGGAGATATATCGAATTGTGTCATGATCGCCAGCACGGTTAGCTCAAAGATACTGAAATCCATGGCTGCCGTTGAGGGTTTCATCTTCTACGAGACACTCACTGGTTTCAAGTGGATGGGCAACAAGGCCATCGAGGAGGAGTTGGCCGGCAAAAAGGTACTGTTTGCATTTGAGGAAGCCATTGGCTTCATGGTCTCCACAAATGTGGTGGACAAGGACGGTGTCAGCGCTGCGACACATGTGGCCACAATGGCCCGTTACCTGCGCTGCGAGAAGAGCATGACGCTGCAGGACAAATTGCGAGACATTTACGAGACGTACGGCTATCACACAAGCATCTGCTCCTATTGCATTTGCCGCGACCAGGTGCTGATCACGGAGATTTTCCAGCGCCTGCGCACCTTCGACAACGGCAAGGAGAACACTTATCCAAAAGGCATTCTAAATGGTGAATTCGAAATCGAACACGTTCGCGATCTGACAACTGGCTACGACAGCAGCACACCTGACAAACGGGCCACGCTGCCGGTAAGCTCCAGCTCTCAGATGATAACGTTCTCTTTCAAGAATGGCCTCGTTGTCACACTGCGCACCAGCGGCACTGAGCCAAAAATGAAATACTATGCCGAGATGTGCGGCAAGCCGGAAGATAAGTGCTGGGATGCGCTCACAGCAACACTCAATCGCATGGTCGAGGCCATTGTTAACGAGTTCTACGAGCCCGAGAAGAATCAACTGCAACGCAAATCGGATGACTAAATGAACTTAATGAATATACCCAACGAATTTGACCGCACATTGTATGTTATGTATGTGAACGAATCCCACTTATTAACACATCCGGATTGAAACACTACACCAAACCAAATAAATTTTTATATAGGCACAAAAGTGTTGATTTAGTCATTAACTGATATATTTATATATGTTGCTAACGAATATCTATGTGTATATGTATGTATGTATTAGCACAATATTTATGTGCAAAAACAATAAACTTTTCCATCAGCCACAAGCAAAACATCATGCGTTGTAGTCAGGGCTTCGCTATCCGTCAAGCTCCGCAAAGCTAATAGATAAGTAGGGCAATGACTAAAATCTTTTCCATAAAGAGGTGTACTTTAAAACCATTTCACAGACTACAGCGTAAATGTTACAAACCCTGTGACAAACCTGGGTGCAAAACGACACTAATGAAGTGTCACATGGTCTGATAACAGTTCCAGATTAGGGGTGAAAGATTAACAGATTGCGCGAATATTGACCCCGGGGGGGTCTCTTAGAGATTGCATAAAGTAAACAAACAGTGATGAAGAGAATTTCGCATTTATTTATACAGCTTGAATGTTTAATCTAAATCTATAAATATGCATTCCGTTTCAAATTGCTCACATTTATTGCTAAAACAAAAAGAGTTTATCGTAAAAAAGCAATTAGCTAGAAAAGGTAGTAAAGACGGCAAAATAAAAGAAGGTTCTCTACGTAGTTTGTATGTGTAATGTGTATATATGTTTTGTTTTTGCTTTTGTTTTTGTTTTTGTTGTTTATAGTATACAATAAATATGTATGCATGTATATGTATCAAGTGAACGTATTCGAATATTTGTTTATTTTTTTTTTAATACGCTTTAAGTACTTATCATTAATAAAAAGTTTGCTTTTTGCATTTAATTTCATTCTAAAAAATATTGTGCTTCAGTGTTGCTATGCACAGAATATTCGAGTAGTACAAATATATGTTGGCAATTTTAGTGTATATATAAAATGCATTCATTGATAGCAGTCTCTTGCTTAAGTTAATGTATTTGTCACAAGTTACATTCGAGTTTGAGTTTGAGTTTCGAGTTGAGTGTCCCTCCACCACTGGAGATTGGAGCATTGGGCAACTGATTCGTGTTATCTATATTCAAGTTTAAAATGTACTTATGAAATCTTGGTGCGTTCGCTCGAATCACGCCAACAGTGTCATCATCAACATTTAAGAAACATTCGCGAAACACTCTTGGCGCAAATCTGCACACAAATACCTATCAATTTTGTAGCCCACAACCATCAGACGTCTGGCAAATGGAATAGCATTGCTTAGGGACTATGTTGTAGTTAGAACTAATGTGATATTTTCTAAAAATAATAATTATGCATTATTGCTATAACCAAAAAGGCAGTACAATTTTAAGCTGCAGTAGAAAATTTGTTTTTTGTTTTTGGGGTGCGCCGAAGCAACATACTTATGAATAATACTTTGGGAACTTGTAAGTCAGTTTGTAAGTCATTTCAAGGGACGTGTGATATGTGTGCGTTGGCTTAGGATATTCCACTGGGCTTGAGCATCGTAAAAATAAACGTAATCCTATATACATCTGCTGGCCATAAGTATCAGTATATCAGATTACGATACAAACTAAAACTTACAAAAATATAGTAGAAAACTAAGAATTATGATTCGCCCAGCAATTTACAATATTCTTCAGCACCTCCTTAATCGGACTTGTAGTCACAGTGTTCGCTCGAAAAGATACATTTTACAAATTAGAATTATTAATTATTCGCTCGAAAAGATACATTTTACAAATTAGAATTATTAATTAGTTTGTATGTTTTGGAAACATTTGATTATGTTTTTAATGATTCGTATGGAGCAACTTTGAAAGGCTTTTGAGAATTTTAAATGTAACAATTTTGTTTTAAAGCATGTTGATATTAATAATTCTCAATAGCCCTTTAAAGTCGGTCTAAAGAAATCATTTAAACTAATATATAGTATATTAAAATAGACGATTCCGAAAACTAGCAAGCGACCACTGCGAAATATGATCAGTTGGAATATATCCAAATTATAATACCGATTAAACAGCGCTTTCATATTGACATGGAGTATCAGACAAACACATGCAAATACGAGGATTGCGTTTGATTGCTGTGCGTCGGCGTGATCATTGGCGGTGTTCTCGGCTGGTGATGGTGATGATGGTGTCATACGGATGTCTCTGAATTGAGCTTTAGCACAAATTTGTTGCTCTTGGGATCGACGACCTCCTCGGCCAGATTGAAGTGTGGCAACTTGTGCACAGTGACCATCAGCGATACATCGTTCTGTATTAGCTGGAACGTGCACTCGTTGCTGATGGGTCGCGATACGATATCGTCACAGATGAGGGACCACGACTGCACCCAGCGTCGCTCCTTTTCGCTCTGCATAACCGGCGACTCAGTCAGATAGGGCTCCAAGAAGGCTCGCGGCGACAGATCGTGCTTCAGGCAGTGCGCCAGATGCTTCAGAATGCTCTCAAATGTGTGACGCGGCTGCTGACGGGTTACACGCAAATATTTCTGCAATGCACGCGCCATCGATGGGAAGACAGCCTGCGCCGCTTCCTGTGGATCCAACGGCAATGCCGGTGCCGGCTCATTGTGTATGCGTTTGATGTGGGTGAACGCCTCCTCAGCGGCGGTGATGAGACGTGCTCGACGCTTCTTCACGCGACGCTCGTACTCATGCTCCTCGTAGAATCGCTCGTTGTGCGAAGAGTCGCGTCGCCGCGCATTCGCAGCCAGCACAGCGCGACTTTGACTCTGCTGCTGCGAGTTGCTCACGCCGTCCACATCGTAGTACTTGAAGCTATTCGAGATTTTGTTGCGCTGCGACTTCGAGATGGAGATGGGTATGCGCTCCAAATACGGATTAAAGATGGGGAAATCGACGTAGTAGTGCTGCAGCACCCAGACAGCGGCACGCTGAATGCTCAGCTGGCCAAGCATGTAGGAGCGTGAGATGCCATCCGGCGAGCGTATAATCTTCACGTAGTAGCTGGGCTGCTGATGGCGCAGCTCAAGCAGCACCACTGCCACATAGTGTATGAAGAGCAGCGTGTCCACAAAATTGGTGGCATAGGCGACCAGTGACTTATAGTCGACGGCATCGCCGCCAGTTTCAACCACAATCTTGGCGCCATTCGTCACCTGAACGATGTAGAAGAGCCAATAGGCGAACGTGCAAATGGTGACCAGCAGCAGCACAATGGCGCGATACAGGAAAATCCTCGGCATGCTCGCCGCTGTACGTCGCATGAATACGGCCCACAAGCCGATGGCCAGCAGCAGGAGACGGGCAGCCAGCGAGACAAGTTGACCCTTGCACTGTTCGCTGCATGCGAGCAATTGGGTGCGCACCGTTTGCGTCAATTCCGGATGATCGAAGGCCGATGGAAAGAAGCCAATGTATGGCATGACGACCATGGCAACGGGCGAAAAGAATGCCGCACAGCCGAGCAGAAAGTAAAAGGTCGACTCCACATAGCGCCGGCAAGCAAACCCAAAGCCCTTGTCGTTCTCACGATGCCACATATTGTTGATGTCCTCCATGGATATGCTCTGCTCCGATGTGTTGCCCGTCACAGCTGTCGTATTCTCCCCCCAATTCTCATCCTGCGGCAGAATCTGCACCTCAATCACCTCCTGGCCGTCGCGCGACTCGTCACCTAAATGGAGAATATTGAGCCTAATTATTGCAATTAATTGTACAATGTTTGCCCGCTTACCTGTCATATTTACACTGGTCTGATAGGGTGCCATGTTGCCCCCCTTGCCGCCGGCAGACTTGGAGGAGTGCGTGCTGCGATGCGAGTGACGCGAACGATCTCGATGATAACCGTTGTTTACAGTGCCACCACCACCACCAGCAACACCACCACTACCAGTGCCAGTACCACCACCACCAACACCGCCTCCGCTGCTATTGTTGTTGTGATTGCGAGAGCGTCGCGAGCGTCCACTGTGTTCCGACTTGACAGATTCGTTTTCCATTGCAGGAAATAGATGCAATTGGAAGGGCGCGTGGGCGTCGTCGTTGCAGTTGACGGCGCCAACTGAACTCTCGCAAATCGCTTTGGCTGCTTAATTAACTAAACCAAACTGACCGATCGTGTTGCTATTTTAGTGTCTACTCTAAATGTTTTTACGGCCGACTGGCAGCAGGTTTTCTCATATGTATGCGTGTGTTTGCTTGTATGTGTGTGTGTGTGTACATTCATAGGTATTTAGTATTTAGTGCAATAAATGGTGCGAGGGGTGGAGTCGAAGCGCCGTTCTGCCACTGCAACAGCGCATTGAACGCAATTGTCCGCAATGCGTTGCGTTGCAAACTAATATGTGAAACTAACGAGGCAAGGCGTTTACACTTTTACACGAACGCATTTTGCTTTCATTGATATTTTCACTACACATCTTTGTGATTTTATTTCACTGACGTTTTACTTCAACCCCGACCAAAAAGAATGGCAGCCAGTGTCACCACACCAACTCCACGTTTTCCACACACACGCACACAGTTGACATTTGGCGTTTCGCAACACTGGTGTGTCAACAATTGCTTGGCGTTCTCTTGGCATTTATTAAACGATATTTGGCCGCACCGCGATATGTGCCTTCGATAGCTCAGTTGGTAGAGCGATGGACTGTAGTGAGAAATTTTCTTGTTTTATCGTAGATATCCACAGGTCGCTGGTTCGACTCCGGCTCGAAGGATTTTCCTTTTTATTCTTACTTTTACAGTACATACAAAATTATATATTCCTTTTTACTTAATAATCTATAATTATGTACATGCAGCAATGCTTGAGAGCAACTGCCTCGCTTCTTGATTGGCTGGATCCATGCGAATTGCGCTCTGAATTAGCTTTAAAGATTGCTCTTTGTCCACCGATTTTAGTGCACGACAGGCAAAAATTGTCGATTCCGCTTGCTCGCTGGCCTTAATGCTAATAATTACAATAAATTAACGGAATTTGTTACATAAATATGGAGCAGAATGATCATACCTTGTGCCCAGGTGGATGTGTCCCAACTTGAGCGCAATCAAAGCCATATCAGATATGACACGCTGATAGTTTGGATCGTTTTGGGAATAGTCCAACAGAAACTTGACAAAGACCTTGCGGAGCGATGGATTGTAGGGAAACATGCGTACTCGCTTCTGTAAGTAATCAATGGCCTGGCGAAGACCCTCCTGTTCCAGTAGAAAATAAATATAGCTATAATCAGATTCGACTTGGCAAACTTGATATGCTGCTTACACTAATTAAATAGTGGTGAGCCACAATGTAGGCAACACCGGCGCAGTGCGTCTCGTTGAAGTGATAAGAATTGAGCTCAGACATAATCGTCTGCACCAAATTCTTGTCTCCATGAAGCACACCCAAGGCACAAGCTGAGAACAATGCCTGAATTGGTACGCCCTTTCGTTGTACACTGAAGGAGAGAAACAAAATTGATTTCGATTTTCATGGGGGGTTATGGAATGGGGGCTCTGGTGTAACTACCATTGACTCAGTAATGTTTTGGTATCCGTTTCGCCTTGGTAGGCATAGAGCATTGAGGCCATGGCAACCAAAATGGTTGCTATCTTCTCATCGTCCTGTTCGACAACTGTGTTGAGTACAGATTCATAAATCGAATACGATTCCTGCAGGTGACCAGATCGATAATAGGCCAGAGCTAAGCCAATTATGGGCTTAAATGTGGCATGGGCGACAGTGTTAAGGGCACTAACCGCCTGCTCAGGCTGGCCCAGTTTCAAGTACAGATACCCAAGGTTCGTATAAAGCTGATCCCGATCAGCACCTGGCTCGCACTGTTTGCAGGCGCGTGTAAATGCATTGATTGCCTGCTGATAGAGTTTCTGCCGTGCGCACAAGAATCCCTGGAAGGTGAGCGACGACACGCTGGCCTCCGCCTCTTCGTTTTGTACATACCTACGGAAGGGCAGGAGCTGTGTTAGCCAAGATTTACAGTTTATGTATCAATAACAAACCAATTGATGGCATCCAAGGCATAGATGTCCGCATACATGTGCTCGAAGGCATGCTTGTTGTGGGGCTTGGCGCGAAGGGTCGCATTCGATAGTACATAGCAAACCCAGTGCGCATAGCCAAGCGCTGCTTCCGGATGGTATTCGAACTGCTGGCAATGCCGGAACAAATCGAAGGCCTCCTCTTGTTCGCCAATTGTCTCAGCAACCAAGGCCTGGCCAATCCACGCATTTGGATATATGGGATGGGATTGTTGGGCACGCTTAAAGGCCTCGTTGGCCAACAGGATGCTGCCCAGCTTCAAGTACAGCACACCCAGGTTCGTCCACGCTGTGTAGGATTTGCGGTCCAGCATCAGTGCCTGAATTAGACAATGCTGCGCCATGGGCAGATTCTCGCTGGCGGCGTACATATTGATAACGCCCAACAGATTCCAGTTTTGCCAGCGATTACTGTGCTCCTTGATGGCCATTTTGCATACCTTGGCAGCGGTGTCCAGATGACACTTGGCATCCTCCGGCATGTAGACGGCGCTGTAGTAACTGCACACCGCCAATTCGTACCACAAAAACGTGTCCTGCTTTAGCTTTAAGGCGCACAGATAAAACTTTTGCGCCAGCTGCAACAGATCCTTGCGTGATAGGTATGCAATCTCCTCCTCACGCTTGGCCAAGCTGCCAGCAACATCCAAATTCGCCAAGGATTGGGGCAGCTGTGCCGTCTGCACCATGACGCTGGCCGTTAGACGCCACAGCCAAACCATGCCCTGAGCCTTGGTATCCAGAAAGGCGCTGTGTTGTTTGAAGAAGCATAATTTGAAACAATGGAATATACGTACGAGGTGTGTTCAAAAAGTATCGCGAATTTTGAATTTTCGCGGGTTACGTATAATCGAATTTCGATTTTTTTGTAGCGTTATGTTGGTACTCATGTCTCTCACTTATGCCGACAAGCTCGGCCATTTTGAATGTTCACTTAATTGTTGACAGCTGCTTTGCTTGCACGTGTTTTGTTCGGTCGAATGTGAAAGTTTTGCTGACAGTTTTCTTCGATTGCAGGGGCGTGGTGCATCATGAGTTCTTGCCACAGGGTAGAACGGTCAATAAGGAATATTACCTGCAAGTTATGCGCAATTTGCGCGAAGCAATCCGCCAGAAACGCCCGGATTTGTGGAAGAACAAAAATTGGCTTTTGCACCACGATAACGCCCCTGCTCACACATCGTTGCTTGTGCGCGACTTTTTGGCCAAAAACAACACACTAATGATGCCGCAGCCACCGTATTCCCCAGATCTGGCCCCCTGTGACTTTTTCTTGTTCCCTAAACTGAAGAGGCCCATGAAAGGACGACGTTACGCTACGCTTGACGAGATAAAGACGGGATCGAAGGAGGAGCTGAACAAGATAAAAAAAAAGATTTTTTGAAGTGCTTCGAAGATTGGAAAAACCGTTGGCACAAGTGTGTAATATCTCATGGGGATTACTTTGAAGGGGACAAAATAGATATTCATGAATAAATAAATAATATCTGAAAAAACACAAAATTCGCGATACTTTTTGAACACATCTCGTATATATAATCGTTACGACCTTTGGAGTTGTTCAATTGCCAGCTGGAAATGATCCTTGGCACGTCCGTAGAGATTCTGGGCCTTCATGTTGATAGCCAGGCCAATGTGCGCCTCCGCGGCGCCTCTCAAGGCAGGCAGGTAATCTGGATGCTGTTTGAGCAGCTCATTAAAATCACTGATTGCTTCGGGAAACATGCGAATGGTCTGCAGATCATAATAAAAATATATCATGTGATGCAAATCTTATTGTGTTCACAGTTTAATTACCGTCTTCATGAGTGCTATTTGTAGTTGTGCATAGCAATTCGAGGGCGACAGTTCGAGTATTTTTTGAAAGACGCGTATGGCTGAATTGTAGGAACCACGTGCCGAATAAGCATCGCCCAGGGACTCCCAGTAGATCATGCATTTGAAATCATGGTTGATGGCAAGACGAAAGCATTGAATTGCCTACATTTGAAAGAAGTGAATTATTCAGTTCCAATTGTAATAACTAATTCCCAATAACATACGTTATCCAATTTCTTGACTTGCAGAAAATGCAGTCCCAATTTATACTGGATGCGAATGGCATCCTCGCTGCTCAAGTGACGCACACTGTTTAGCAACAGGGCCTCATTGAGATCCTCCTCGCCCAACTGCTGATAGATGGAGCTCAGTGAGTCCACAGCCACTTCGTTTAGCGCATTGAGACTGAGGCACTTCTCAAAGCATTTGCGGGCACGGGAAATGTCGCCGCTCGCCTGATACAAACGGCCCAGATGCTCAAAGCACTCGGAGATGTGCGGCTGCAGTCGCGTTGCCCTCAGCATGCAGTTGAGTGCCTCAGCATGATGCTGCAGCATCATGTGCAGCTTGCCACACAAAAGCAGCGCCTCAAACGATTCATTGCCTGCCATTGCTTGCAGACCATCGGTGGGAGATCTGAATATGCATTATAAATATAAACATATGTATATAAAAATCCAACCCGTAAATCATTGTTTTAAGCTTACAGTAAATATTCGGCACGTGCAACCTCATCCAGTGGCAGAGACTGCAACTTCTGTGTCTCTCCCAGCTTAAAATAGCACCTGCAGATACAAATTTGTATAAGACAGCAAGATTGAAGTTGATTACTGACCGTGCCAGAGCCTTTACATTTGTGTCGTCCGCATTGAGTAGTGTGAGCGCTTCCTGGAGCTTGGCAGCATTCTTTTCGTAGGACAAACACAGCGCATACTCGACACACTGCTCGTCCAGGTCTTGCAACAGCAGCAGCGCCATTCTGTGCGCACCCAATCTTATGTGGATGCGTGCCAGCAATTTGCGAGTAATCCTATATGTTGGCTGGTCTTCCAGCGCTTGCTGCGCGAACTGGCGTGCCGTAATATACTGCGCCTGGTCATACAAATCCAGAGCCTTAACGAGCAGTGCCAAATTTGATTTGGGATTCAGCACCAGCAGCTGATCAGCGTACTTTTGAATGGATGCCTGCAGTTCGCGCAGCCACGTCTCATTATGCGCCTGGTCATAGTTCTCACAGTAGGTCTTGCATATCCATTCGTAGCCGTAAACATCACGCGGATGCGACACTGTCATATTGCAAGCGTTCCTTATGCAGGATTCAAAGTCCTGTTGCTTGTAGAGCCACTTAAGATACCGCTTATAAACCAGGCTCTTCACATCTGCATCCTCCGTTGTCAACAACTGATCCATGCTCGACTTGTGCTAAGATCAAGATCAAGTTACTATTGTTAAGCTGTTTAAGGAGGGTAACCTAATAAACTTACAAGATTGCTGTCTGCTGGCGTTAGCTCGATATCCTGGGAAAGCCATATTCTGCCCAGATATTCTTGGATTTTATTGTGATTGCTGTCATTGGGATTTTGCGCTCTTCTCTTGAATATGTTTAAACAAGCCGCCGACAGCGCAGCATTTGCTGCCAGTGCATAGAGCTTTTCGTAGTAGTCCAAGCATTTTTCACTGCAATTATATGATTTGTGTTACATATTAAGTATCAACTGCAGTAGCTAAGAAATGTACGGTATTAAATCCAAAAGCTGATCATAAATATCGGGCAGCTCTTCCGTTGGCGCACAATTTGCTAGTCCTTGGAGGGCAACAGTTGCCGGTCCCTCCGTAAACTCAATGGACTTTCGCAGGTATTTTGCCGCCTCGGTCTTGTCAACATTTTGGTAGGCGGCGCCGAGCAACAAGTAACCCATGTAATTCGTTGGCTCACTTTTGAGTAGTCGCTGCAATAAACGTCAGATTAGCAACAACAAATACAAAACACTTTGTTTGACATAATTAGTCACTTGGCATTTGTGTATGGCGTCCCTGTGCTTAGCCAACTTTATGGTTTCGCGTATGTCCTTGATCAGGGCTTTTGTTTCCTTTGTACTCATTGTTGATGTATTTGAAATGTTCTTTTTTATTTTGGTTTAGTTGAGTAAAGTAATAAAAACCAGTGTGACCCCACGAAAATATTATATACCAATAACGGGCTGAATTACGGACCGAACTTAAGATACCCTTGTAGTAAATTCAACAAGTGAGCATTGGCCCTTATCCAATAAGATTATGGGTTTGGATTAAAAAAATATATATATATATGTATGCGGTAAATTTTTTACATAGCATCCAAAGAGTAATTTATTGTTTTCGTTCTTTCATTTTTTTTTGCTGTCATGCAAATATCTACAATTGTACGATAGGGCAACACTGAGCATTGCCATACGAAAAAGTGTTGGGAGTTTCAAAAAACAATGAAAATGCGAAAGTACCAACAACTGGCCCTTTTGCTCATATCCTGCTTTAGCGTGGGCATCCTGTTGATGTACAAGACTGAGAACAATCGCCTCAAATATGTGTTAAAGTATGTGAACTTCTTCGGACGCAACGATGCCGCCGCCTTGCGTCGCCTGCAGAATGGAACTGGCTCCGAAGATGAACACCACTGGACCAAGTCGGTGTTCTCCAAGCCGCTGCCAGTTTGGCAGCTGATTGGAGACTCTTTTCATGCTTACTCTGCTTATTGGTATGTTGGAAAATGTTTTATAATGGCATTCCATAATATTAAACAATAATGGTTAGGAAACGGAATGAGCTGGTCGCTGGCGGAGAGGCGCACATTATCGTTGTGGGTAGGCAGGGAGCCGTTGTCGACTTTCGCTGCAGCTTTGATGTGGGCGGACGAAGTGTTCAGGGCAAGTTTCGATTCCAAAGAGATGCCTCCGAGGGCGTGGTCGATGACAAAGGCACCACATTCACCAACTACAATTTCTTCTGTCAAGTCAGCCGCAACTTTGGCCAGCCCGAGTATGTCTCCTTCAGCGATGCGACGTCGCCAACGAAACGGCAGGTCAAGTTACGCCTGCGACACTTGAAACCTGTGGCGACACACACCAAAGCGACAACAGATTCAACTGTGCATCATGTGCATCCCCTGCCGGCAACTATCTGCGTTGATTTGGTCAGCTTTAATTTGAGCTCGCGATTTGCACGCAACACGGATGCAGTGCTGCAGTTCTTTATGTTCCACCAGGCACTGGGTGTCGAGCACTTTTTGGTCTACAACTACGATGAGCTGCCGGAACAGGTTGTACGCCTGTTGGATAACACCAATATGCATATCTATGGACTTCCCTTCAACTTTCCGTTCCTGCAAACAAATACGACAGCTGCTCGCATCCGACAGCTACTCCAATCGGATTGCCTGTTGCGCAATGTGAACTATGCAAGCTTCACCATGCTGCTGACACCCAATGAGCTGGTGTTTCCAAGTGCACGATTCGCTGGTGGCATGGCGAAGGGTTCGCTGCAACAGCAATTGCGTCACTACTCAACGGAGACATCACGCTTCGAGCTGGCCACTTTTGCTGTGTGCTTCGACGAGCAGAAGAAGTTGCTCATTGACAACGTTCAGTATGATCCCGAAGTGAAGGCACTCTACAAGTTGCTCCTGTATCGTTTGGAACTGCCGGCGGCACAGCTACTACTGCCAACGGCGACGAGTGTTGAACTGCCATTGTCCAGTGGCTTTGCGCATCGCTACATAGACTGCCAGCATGTGGGAGGAGATGGCCTCCACGACTGGCGCAATGGTGTGCGCCAAGATCTGATGGACCATATCAATGTATTGCGCAACGAGGTTGATCTACTCATTTAAATGTTACGTCTAGGATAAGTAGGCATCCAAGTTAGATTAAGCCCGACTCGACTAGACTGCCATAAAAGCAACCAGCATTAGCCTTGCACGACAACTTGCCTCCAACGGACAAGATTTATATATTGTAATATAATAAATAGACAATTATTTATCATCGAATTGGCAATACAAATTATTCTCGAATGCCATTTGAATGCACCATATCCAATAGTATTATTATTATTATTTGTGTTATATGTAGTATGTGTGTGGTTTTCGTGATCCTCTGTGTTTACTTGAGGCGCTGCATCAGCGCAGCATTCTTGAGGCCCGCTTTCTCAATGGTGGAACTGTCATCGCTCAGCTCACGTGTGGGAAACGATGACACCAGCACAAAGTTGCTATTCGAGTACTGCGGACGAGCGCTGCAAGAGGAGAATCATTGAATGACTAACTCAAAAACAAATTTTCTATGAAAACAATTACGTTTGGATGAAACGTCGAATGTCCGAGACGGTGTGCGTCAAATTGAATTGAGCCGCCAAGCGTGAGCCATCTGCCAAACGTATTTGGACTGTGGTCAGAGGAGCTCCGGCATTCAAATTTAAAGCATCACGTGCACTAGCCTCCTGTTTAGCTACATCCTCGGGAGCGACAGCAGCAGCGGCTGTGGCGTCTGACGGTGTATTGGTGACAACATTGGCCACCGGACTGCCCAGTTTCTGTCCGGATCCTTTAAACGTTTGTGGCGCTGCCTGGCGCTTGAAATCCTCATGCCTATGATCCTCCACATCGACATTCACCATACGTCCCATTTCCAGTAGCTCTTGCGGAATTTCCCTTAAATAACGAGACTTGAAATGAGTCAATTGTGCTGAAGTAAATGGTCAGTTGCTCACCCTCGCATAACCGTCTCGAGGAACTCCTTGTTTTGTGGATCATCGTAGTGGCGCAGCTCGCCGCCATCAATTGAGAAGCCTTGGCTCCACAGCTTAAGTACCACGACCGGCTTGTTCTCAGACAACTGTGCGGTTCGATTGGTGCCCACAGCTGTGTGATCACTGTCCGTCATGCCCAGACGCATGCCCTGGCCCCAAACACTCCCGCCACTGGGATTCCCTGTGCCGCTGGTCGATGGACCCGCACCCACTTCGGCAATATTCTGCTCCTGAGCGGAGCGCATCATATCGGTGAGCTGTTCGCGAAAGTTCTTCTTCTTGGCCGGACCCAATACCTGCTGACCAGAGCGATCGGAGCCGCCGGCGTAGAATGCCTGATGCTCATCGTCGCTGGACGACTGCGTAGACATATCGCTTAGCGTGGCAAACCTAAAGCCAAGACAAAGTCAGTTGCATTCTACTCGTATACACTAGTAAAAGCAACATGTATGCTCACTTTGGTTTAGCAGCTGACGCCTTTGGTGGAACACTACTAGAAGCCGGCACAGCTTTTGTTTCCGGGGCAGCTGAACCGAAGGCGCCGGCACCAGTTGATGTCGTTGCTGGTGTCGGGTTGCTCGACTGCCCGCCGGCAGTTGGATCGGCAACGGGTAGGTCTGACTGTGTGGTCCAGTAGTTGCCAAGTGATTGCTTTATATCGCAAATTGCGACAAAACAACGTTTTTTATGTTTAATCTTTCTTTGTTGATAAATTGTTTTACGTTAAGTTTACCTCAATGTCCCAATCGCTGCTGTTCAAGTAAAATTTGGCAGTTGTCTCGTCGGTGCCAGTGATTTCAATAAATTGTGCAACTAGATCGCCGCGAGCGGCCATTTTATCGATTTTTTAATGTAGTTTTCGTTCCCGAAACAAAATAAATTACAAAGCTAAGTAGACGATAATGATAGACAAAAAATCAGTGTGACTCTAAAGAAAAATTATTCTCACCAGTGCATCACTATTTATTTACACTAAACGGGCTAAATATGCCCAACACATCGTTGCAATAAACAAATCGATGACGCCAAGTTATCGCCTTGCAGCAGTAAGACAACACTGGATCGAGTTTAAGATAAATATAACGTTCAGTTTATTGGTTTTTATGATTTACATTTTATTAAATATTAACTAAATAACAATAGCTATTATAAAGCGGAGTATCCAATAGCGTTACATCACCCACCGATTTGCGTATTAAAAGTACAAAGTTCATGCTTTTATTTAGTTTGATTCTTTCTGAAAATATAGATCATCGAGATACAATGTATAAATCAAACAATATAATAAGAAATATATATACGTTTGTTGTTGTTATGTGTTTTCGAATTATGTATTCGAATATATATATTTGTGTGTATGTGTGAATGCCAAGTTAATTTCAATCTAAACGCAGGATGGTTGTATGCTTAACGTATTCCACTTAATACACATATTATTTAGTGCAATGCAAAACCCAACAAATACAATATTCTAATACTAAAAATGCTTTTGCATTTACGGCGAACAATTCCATATGTATATGATAAAAGTCCAATTGGCAATCATGTTGATACACAATTTAGTTCCGCAATTGATGTAATTTGTTTTAGCGCAACAGCTTGCCCTAAAATTATGGATTTTAGTTGCGTATGAATTGGAATTTATGGGTGTGTTATAATTATGTATATTTTTGATTGGAGTGGTGTGTATTTTTGTTGTGTTGTTGTCCAGAGATATAGTTTATTTGTAGGAGTGATATGCATGTAAAATAATTGCATAGATTAATACTGGGCACAAACAATCGCTTGGCTATGTTTGCAAAATATACCTTCCTTACCTGAAGATAATAGTTGACCAAGAAAGTCAGACCCACGCCAAGTCCAGCGGCAATAAAATGAGACAGATACAAATTGGGCAGTGGGCGTCGTTTGCGCAACAGGAATGAAAGCAGCGAACTCTTGCGATCCGAATACGGCGGATAGCGTGCTCTATTGAAAAATAACGAGGATTGCATTGCCAGATGATAGGCACAATGAGTACTTGTCGTATACTTACGACGCCATCTTCTCGCCCAGCAATGCCAGATTCTTGCCCAGACATGATTTCTTGTGTGTGAACGTGTCAAATCCATATTTGCCATGATAGGAGCCCATGCCGCTCGTGCCGACGCCTCCGAAGGGCAAGGTATCAACTGGCGAAATGGGAAGTCCAGAATGTTATTAACAAATCGTATTTGTTTAGTTACTTAATTGTGTTAGTTACTGTTTGCTATTTTATTTGCACACCAAACACCAATTTGTTAATTAAATTTTCGCACTTTCGCAAATCGTTTATTAAGCAAGTATTAAGCAAGCATTTCGAATCACGAACAGCCAATTAAACAATAAATTCAATCCCAAATTTATTAATTTCCAGAATTTGCAAGTTTTGTGTGTACTTATAAATTTTGTCTCTTTGGGGAGGGCCTCAGTCTATGTCCCTTGGCCTCTTTCTGGGCGCTCAGTTCGGAAAATTGTGCTTTTCGATTGACAGTTAATAATACTCAAGTCAAAAGTAATTGCCAACGTTTAAGTAATTATGCTAGTTATCAAGTGCATAAGCATTTATTGAAATAACTTTATAATTGCATATCAATTAAAACGAACAGAACACTGCACAAGGTAGTTTAGCTTTAAATATATACCTGCACAGTGCATGATAGTCTCGTTGCTGCAGAATCCGCCGCTTGTTGTGTTTTTCTTGAATTCATTAACTAGCTTTTTAGAGTTTGAAAACACGTAGAGTACAAGTGGTTTTTCTCTATTTTGTTGGGTAGTAGTTGGGAAAGATGTGGAGAACAATTAAGATACTGGCTAACAACACACATAAATCGAATAACAACCAGCACCAAAATATTTAAGAAACTTACACTTTACTTACAAGTTTACATATTTTAAATATTTATATAAATTGTGATTTACACGATGAGCAGGGGGGGAGTGAAACGAGCAACCACAACCGCAATATACAATTGTTGTAGCCATGCCAGAGGTCTAAGTAGGTACTACACTTAGTCGGAGAAGTTATTTGGGGTACTTATATTATTGTATAGTTGGTAACCGTCTCGCAAAAGACATACGAGTATTTATTAATAGCCGTAGCCATCCATTCATTGATGTTTGATCTGATTGTGATCATTTGGCTTACCGGCATAATGCATAATTGTGTCGTTCACGCACAATCCGCCCGATTGTGTGCTGTTCACGAACAGATCGAGAACCTCTGTTTCCGTTGTGAAAATATAGAGGACAAGCGGATTTTCTCTAATTGTTTGATGTTCAACGCGTTTTAGACAGACGACGGAAACGTTTCAACATTATTATCATTATTTTCGATGGCATTTCAGCAAAGGTTTTCCATATTTTGTGTGTGTTTGTTTTGTTTTTGTGACAAAAGACAAATGACAATGAGAAATGCAAGACTCTTGATGCAAAGTGAAATCAAATTCGGAATATATGCAACATGTTTGGCCTTTAGCTCGGCACACTGATGGACATACCTGGAATTAATGAACTTTATCGCATCGTAGGCATTCTCTACTGTGTAAATGGGCAAGATTGGGCCGAAGATCTCTTCCTCCATGATCGCATCGTCGTGCTTGACATCGACCAGAATTGTGGGCTCAATGTATCGCTCGCTGGCATCATATTTACCGCCAACGGCAACGCGTCCAGACTTCATCAGTCCCAACAGACGCCTGCAAGCAAAGCCAATACGCTTTTACAATACACCTTCTGGCAAATGAATCAAATTCAATTGAGTTATCTACTGGAAATTGTTCTGGTTGATGATGCGACTTAGATCCGGGCTGCTTTGAATGTTGTCGCCGTACCACTCCTTGAGTACTTCCTTCGCCTCGACTATAACTTGTTCCTGCACCTCCTTGGAGCAGAGTACGTAATCGGGTGCAATGCACGTCTGTCCACAATTGATCAGTTTACCCCACAGTATACGCTTGACTGCTGTGCGCAGCTCCACCGACTTGTCAATGTAGCAGGGACTGTAAATGAAGACAATTAACAATCGTTCAACGATCAATTGTGGCATGTGACAACTGCGACAACTCACCTCTTGCCGCCCAGCTCTAGAGTCGTGGGCGTCAAATTCTTGTTGGCTGCCGCATGCACAATTTTGCCAACACGCGGCGAACCCGTATAGAATATATAATCAAAGCGTTGATTTAACAGCTCAGCAGTTTCAGTCGGGCCACCGCAGACCACAGGATAGCAATCCTGTTTGGCAACAAAAGAAAATCAACTCATTTGCATTTCACACATTTTTTGACAGATCACTCACATTGTCCAGATATTTGGGTATGGTTTCGGCTATGAACTTGGCACAATTGCCAGCTATCTCACTGGGCTTGAGCACCACACAGTTGCCGGCGGCAATCGCAGCGGCAACGGGAACCAGCAGCAATTGCAGCGGATAATTCCAGGCGCCAATTACGAGCACAACGCCAAAGGGATCATTGAAGATTTGCACATCGTCCAGCAAATTCACAAACGATTTGTCCGGCTACGATGTAAACGAAGAGTTAACAATTACTAAAGGAAATTCATTTGGAATTCCATTTGGCAACACGCACCTTCTCTGGCTTGACCCAGTCGGCGAGATTATAGAGTATGTGCTTGATATCATTCTTCATGAACTCTGTTTCCACAATCAAACTCTCCTGTTTGGGTCGTCTCAAATCGGCCTCCAAGGCGCTGATAATCTCATTTTCATGCTCCTCATAGCAGCGTAGCAAATTTTCCAACTGTTTGCGTCTAGAATGAACAATTAATTATTATTAAATGTGCGATTACAATGTATTATCGATCGATCATTCGTGAGAAACCTGTCCTATACCAACAATAATAACAATAATAATAAGCTTGTATGGCAATCTTGACATCTACAAACGGAGACCTTTATCAATCTTGATTAGAATAATATATGTATTGCATTTTAAAACAAAGCGCAGTTAGAAACACGATTTGTGTATTCTGCTTCCTTTAAGATCGATTGAGTTATGAGAGATACAAAGTCAGTCAAACTGGCAACTAATTACAATGCAAGACAACTATATAGATATGGAAAAAATATCTAGTCATCGTAGGTGCTGAGCTGCTGCTGCTGCTGCTGCTGCTGCTGCTGAGTAACGTGGGGGAAGGTCAATGTTAATTTGCCGTTTCGATAATAAATTATGCAACATTTGGTTTTGGATTTTGGAAAATGATTCTACGTTTTGGGTATGTGACGCATCAGGGCGACATCAGCTGCTCGTCTGGCCGTTATTTGCCCATTATCGAAAACATACATATATATATATATATATATATATGGGTTGGGAGATACGCCTAAAATCTAGTTGAATTAGAACTTTAAAACCGGTCTGCAAACCGCGCCGGTTTTGGTATTGGCTATTCAAAATCTTTTTGTTTTTTTTAGGTATTTTATTTTTTTTTTAGTTAATACCAGTTTGAAGGTTAGCAATAAACATTTGTTCTACATATCAGAAAAATGCTAATCTTTGAATGTTTCTATTATTTGTATTTCTACACATATATTAACGTATCTAAATGACTACATGAATGTATTGCAAGGTAATCGGGGTCAAGTTCAAGTGCAATTAAAGCTGCAATTGTTTAGGCCGTCGAGAATCATATTGATTAGGTATATTAATATTATTAATGTGAAAAGCTATCGTTGTGCATATCAATGAGGCAATTATAGTTATTAAGCGCACAATGATACGGCACAAACTCTGATGTTCAACATAAATATTTAGAAACGCTTTGGCTTTGGGCGACATAAATATAAATATATATATATTTACATATATATATATATATATATATATATATGTATCTAAATGCCTACACACTTTATATATATATTTATGTATGTATTTAAGCTCAGAGATATTTCAATGCGCTTCTAAATGAGAAGTAGAAGAGGCCGCTCAGAAGGCGAAAACAATCGCAGAACTCAACACGTTTGTTCAGAGTTTATTTGAACAAGAAAAAGATCATGAAATTAAATGGCTATCAACCTTGTAGGGGGCCAAAAGATACGTCCGCACTTCCGTTTCACACATTGTGCTTAAGATACATACACGTTATGTATTTATGTACCTTTAGCTATATACTATAGACATAACGTTTTTGTTTATTAACATATTCATTTGACTATTGTCCGGGGTTATTTTTTTTTTGTTGGCTTTTTTACTTGTTTTGTTTTTTATTAATTGATCTGTCTAAGTACATGTTACTTAAGTAATTAGTGTAGTTTTAATGAGTCGTTTTATGGGACATTTTCTTCTTTTTTCTGAATTCAGTTTGAAGTGCACTTTATTCAAAGTACGCACATGAAAGGCTCAAAGATCATAACCTAATTTACAATATTACAAATGGGCTCTGAAAATGCACATAAATACCGGGAACAATGAAAAAAAAAATATATATATATTTTCCTATTTTTCGATCAGACCTCAGTCGTGTGTTGATATTTATAAATATATTATCTATATTCGTTATCAGTGCAACCATTGCTCGAGTTCCATAGAACAAAGTTCAAGCGAGCGGAGAAAAAGCTTTCGATTCCCAGAGTGAACAACTTTGGTTGTCATCCAACAACATACTTACACATACGCATCTTGTGTTTCGCTTATGTACATTTCGAGTTAGTAAAAACTGTGCCACGAAATTGCGACAACAGCTGTAATTTACATTACATTAATTATGAATGCAATAATGGGACGCCTGACGACCTGTTAACTAATGTTACTACTTGTACTTGTACCTGTACTGTAAAAAAAGCAGCTTCAGCTGTTGTTGCTCGTCTTGGCTTTGTTTTTTTTTGTTGGGCATTAACTTTGTTTACCGTTACTCACCGAAAGCTTACGTTCCTGGTCTTGCCGCTGGCAAACGCGAGACGGGCGCGCTGCAATGTCTGCGGATGGTTCATCGCAATTGATGTTGTTGTGGTTGTTGTTGGGTTTTCACATTCGCAGTGATCAAGTTGTGTTGCGTGCAACGACACATATACATCCGAAGGTATATACAGATTTATATGTGTATATATATATTTAGGAAGATAACGAAAACAAAAACGAAAAATACGAAAAAAAATCAAATAAAATCAGACGAAAAGAAGGCTTAATGTTTGTTACGTGTACAAATGTTCGTTAATAATAGTTGTTACTGTTGTTGTTGTTGTTGTGGTTGTTGTGCCCGCATTAAATTGCATGCGGCATATAAGTAATTTAGTTTATTTGCTTTACAAAATATAACATAACATTTTGCAGTTGCAGCTGGGCATCATCATCGTTGATGTATTACATACTATTTATTATATACAACACTCACATCGTCGAAATTTGCCATTATGTCAGGCTGGGTTGCGGGCTCGACGTTTTCGCTTTCGGTTTCTGCTTCTGGGGAATACAAGAACACACACACACGCACACGCAAACACACACACAGACAGACAAGATTATCAAATTTTGTTTACTTTTGCGGCTCACTGGTTAACTGACTATCACATTCACTTTACATATATATATATATATACTTTAATATCTAACTATATAATATATAATTGTATGTATATACTTTTGCAGAGGCTGTGTGGCAGGGGCAAAACAAGCGAACTGATTCAACAAATTGAAGCGCAACGCACTGACAACAAAGCACAACCGACAACGTCCACGACGACGAGAAGATTGAAATTGAAAACGGCGAGCAGTTGACGACTTGGGCCGCAGCCGCTGCTTTAATCGTATTCAATTCTTAAACCCGTTTCGAAACGCAAGCACCAACCTCTTGCCAACCTCTCTTGAAATGCCCCCAACAAATACAAATTGGACGGCTCAACGAACAGCTGTTCGCTGCCGTAAATTTTAGTTACCGAGTCCGGGTGCGAGTAACGATTACAAAGTGCGATTTTTCTCAAATAGTTATCGCTTAATCGTTTCATTTCGATAGTTTATAACGTTGTTTTGAAAGCTCGTTTCTCCAAATTGATATCCGAATCCGGTTCAAAATAGAATATAAAATATTTTTAATGAATTTACAAAAAAAAAAAAAAAAACAAAGACGCAAAAGTGCTAAAGCCACGGATGATTAACAATAGAATGTTGATATTAAAACTATAAAATTTCCAGCTTGTTTACCTCAGCAACACAAGTGTATCAGCACAAATGCCGGTTGGTACTGAATAAATAGTGCAAGCACAATAATTTCTCAGCTAAACAACGAACGTTATCAGCGGACAAAATAAATAATTATAAAATTTCTACATGTGTCTAGCGTTTTCCGCTCTTTAAATAGCACAGCTCTATTAGGCTATTCGATAAGCCGCAGTGGATTTCAACAGTTTTAGTGTTGGCTCAACAGTTCTACCGAATATTGCCTACGAACGATGATTAGGCAGTCGTAATGATGGCATAAATCAGCAATTGCAATCAGCGAACATAACAGTTTACTTACCAATATTAATGACGGTTGTTCCATCGCCTGCATTTCAAAGTAACATCATAGAATAAATAGTTATTTTTATTGTTGGCATCGAAATACAAAATTTAAATACAACGAGACTTACCATTTTTTGGGCCAATAGATATTTGCTGTGCTCGGCTTGTGCGATTTTCAGCCATGTTCTCAAGTTGAAATTATTTATTTATTTCGTAGTGCCAGCACACAGTTCAAATTCAACAAAAACTAAAATTGAGCAAATAATAAAGTGAACATCATGATGAGAGCACTTAGGAAATTTTATTTGGAGTCATTTTGTTTTTACGACTTCTGTTTGCTAAATGCTCTGCTTGTATTTTAATTATAGCCTAGCAGAGAGTGATACATTTTTAAAATATTGCATTAGCTGTCCTGAAGAAACCGTATGCGAATTTTTTATTTACATATATCGATTTAATATATACTGTTGCCATTCTTGAAGTCACAATTAACACAATGAATTAATTACTGGGCGACACGAAGCCGGTTCCCCGAAACGAGTTCATCGTACTTGGCATATGTAAACACACACATATATATATATATACATTTCTACATATATATATAAGGTTTATTAACACCCCATCATGATTGTTTTGAAGGTCAAGGCAGTCGCTTGTAAGCATGGCCAGCAAAGCCAGAGCCATTTTTGTGGTCTCCGATTGCATAATACGTAGTGCAAATCGTGTGACACAATTGGCGCCGGGCAACGTGCCATTACAAGCACTTTTCCAACTACTTTTCCACTTAACATTGAGCGCCAGAGTCGACTCTGGGCCACAATTCAATAGCAATGACTGTTTCTTGATTTCACTTTCAGCAACAGCATCACGGTTGTGTAGCAAATGTCATCATTTAAGCAGAAGTGCAAAAGCACTTCAATTGTTATACTATTTCTGATTAATAGATTATTCATAGATTACGCTTATCGTCGACACTTGACAGAAAAAAAAGAATAAACAAATAGCCACTTATAGAACCGCTAATACAAAGGCCAATTGTAAACTGAGCAAGCGTCTCGACTGATTCCATCAGCGAAGGTGGCGTCCAGTGGCGTCCACTCGATCTGCCTGATTTGCTGGAACACTGCACTCGTTGTATTTTTTTTTGTTGTTTTTTTGGAATTTTTATTTTGGCTTGGATTGCGAGTGTGATTTGCTGTGTAGGCTCGATTTGTATGCACAACCTGTAGCCGCTTGACGAAACCAAAATACCATACGAAAACCTATATTGAAATCTTCGAAGCACGCCCCGATACCGATACAAAAATTACCCACCAAGCACCAACTATTATGTGCGCCTGTCCGCAGCCGTAGTCAATTGAGTTTCGAACGGATTCACTTAACGCGTCAACGCTTGAAACACGTCTGAGGCACAAGTCCCGACAGACGGCCAGTTTACCTACAAGTTGGGCTTGGACAGTTAAGTTTTCGACTAATTGTATCTGATTCCAAACGATTTAATTGGTATAATCAGTGTTTTATTTGCACATGTCTGCCAACTTGCAACATAGCCCAACGGAGGCAAACATATAATTTTTGTCTATTTATAACAATTAAAGCCGTATGGAACACACTATTCTTTATAACCTGACTATCGTCAATGATTGATGGCAACTGACTCTCTGGGACTTTTGAAAACAAACTGTTCACATTAATATAGTCAAATATAAAACTTTAAACACTCAAATAAAATGAAGCTGCATCTATGACAACGAAGACTAAACACCCTAACGGTGATCTATCGCTTATTTACATTATTATTATTTATAAAACTATAACTTTAAAGTAAAGATTTCAAGATTTTTATATATTACTTTTTATATTTGTCTGAACAAAGTTCTTAGACGCTTGCAGTTTTGGCTCGTGGACTCTGGACTACAAAATAGAAACGTAAAAAAAAAAAAAAACAAAAGTAAAACGCCAAAACGCAATAAAAGACAATCATATTTCGGAATGCGAACTCTTTTCGTTGCTCATCTCAGAACCAGATCCTACACATGAATATATATAGGCAATGAGACAAAGTTGAGTAATGCTCTCCTCTAGGGTATGGAGCACAGACCGGGCCAGCTAATATAGCTGCTAATTGAGCACTCCACCTCTGCACTCTCCGAGATTAAAGATCGTCTGGAGATCGGTTGTTTGTTTACTTTTGGCCACAAACAGCTGTTGGCAGAGGCGCGAACAAATCGACAAACGAACCCAACCGGTTCGGTATAAAAAAACTGTTTGCTTTTGTGATAGGTATGTATGCATATATGTATTTACCAACCCTGACCATGAAGATCAGACTTGGACCCGTAGATCAACTGGCAGGCGGCGACTGTGAGTGACAACAAGCCTGAACACTAATTCAAATCTTGTTACACTAATTAATTATACGTGTTCACATATATAAATATATATATATATGTATACACATATATGTATATATTTAAGACGAGATAAGCACAGCTAATTGCAAAACACTCGCAATAAAGTAGCAGCTATAATTAGCTATAAGTGCTTTGATTATCAAATTTAGTTTATTGTCTATATACAATTATAGTGCACGCTTCTAATTAGCGTTCTACGCTAAAGTTGCAGTGATATTGTTACAATTTTATTACTGCAACAATGTTTCTATATTAATTGACTTTTACATTCCATAATCGACTCAGTGCTTATGTAATATTTATAGAATTTCGACAATTTCGAACAGCTTTTGGTTGTTGCACAGCATTTTATTTATTTTTTTGGTGCTTTGCTTTGGCGCAGCTTGAAATTTTACTCCTTTTCAAAGCATAAACTTAGGCGATGTTCAAAAAATAGGTATTTTTTTTGTCTCAATCCAATATTAATTAATTATTATTTTACCTGTCTGATTATAATGAAAAATAGTCAAATTGATAATCAGTTTGGGTTTAAATTTAAATGACTTATTGATGCTAATTGTCTTTAAGATTGAAGCGCTTTTTAAGTATCATAACAGCAATTTGGCTACGGAAGTAATTGGTTGGGTAAAGTGGCATTTCAAAATATTGATAGATACATATATCATATATCATATATATACAGAAAATGTGTGATGTTGGCTGTGTGTCCGCATCTATAACTGAAGAGCATAGCATAACAACGCACAGGAAATTGGGAATGCCCCGAGGATACTTCTTATAAGGTAATCGACGAGTTTTTGGTTTATGGTTTTGACCCTGAATTAGATAAAAGTACGACGAGGGGAGCAAACAATACTTCCGCGGATGGAAGGCCACCACAACATGGATGTTGGACCGAGCAAGCTGCTCTGGGCTACCATGGACAACACAGTATCCAAATTGCTGGTCCGACATTGATTCCACTACAGCTATCAGTCTATCAGCCATCAGCAAGTAATCTTTGGCAGATCTTCAGGAGTCAGATATAGAAGAAATGTAGTCATGTTTGAATAAATGAAAGAGGGAATGTGTTATTTTATTAGTGTATAATTTATTATTTAAATATGTTATAAAATTTGTTTATCGTATAAAATATACTCTTATTCTTGTCACACATCCATATATACACATATATATATATGTATATATATATATATATATATGTATATTTATGCATGTATATAGAAAAATTACAATTCAAGTATTGTAGTTTATTTTGTTTTTTGCTTTCCACACTATTACACAATTACAATTTTTAACTGCAACTCGTTATTGTTATAATTTGTCGCCTTGATCTAAGAGCATTTTCGTCCTTCACATTAATATATATATGTATATATATTAATGTATGTATGTATATATATATATATGCATTTATGGGGATGTATGTATGTAGTATGTATATACTTATGCAAAATAGCTGCAATATTATGTATGTATGTATGTATGTGTACCTAGTACATGCTCGTTCTATGTAAATATGTAATGCAGTATGAATATTTGCAAATATCGAAATGTATGCCAAAAATCGTTTCTTTTTTTTTGTTTTTTTTTCTTTCGATCTTTTCTTTTATAGAGTAGTATTTAGTTATTACTATTTATGTATGTAGTTGCATATGCATAGGTGTAAGTAGTAGTAAGTATGTATGTATATATGTATGTATGTTACTATCGTATGTATCTCTATTTACGTAAGTAGTACTCAAAGTAGAAAGAATACACATTTCTTCAGCATTTAAGTCGCCATTAGATGAACCAAGCATTTGTTTTGAGTCGTCGTCTGTTACAAATATACAATTCGCAATTCGCAATTCGCAGGTAAACTATTCGTACATATGTACATATAATGTGTATACCTATGTATATGTATATGTATGTTTATATGCCTATATGTAGTATTCATTTTAGCTATTTATGTATATGCGAAACCAGTAGCTGGCCTACATTTTTTTTGTTTTGTTTTATTTTTTTTATTTTTTCATATTTTTTTGTATTTTTTTTTGTTGGTTTTTTCGTTCTTTTATGATTTTGTATTCAATGCTTAAAAATTAAATTTGTACTCGTTTTGTACTCAATTGCTCCATAATTACTACATATGTTAGTATGTATGCATGCGTATGTTTATATATGTATATGTATTTGTATGTATGAATGTATGTATGTATGTATGTATGTATGTTTGCCAAAAGAAACATGGATTTAGATACAATATGCTTTTTGTTTTTGCTTGCAGTTTTTGTTTTTGCAAACCTATTTTTATTGGCTAATTGCTAATTGGTTTATTAAATACATATGCATGTACGTATGTATGTATGTATTCATTATGTATTTAGTTATCTTTGTGTCATATAAAATTTGCTCAAAATTGTATTTTGATAGAAGAATTCATTTTAGCATCGTTAATCGACATGTTATAAAAATTTGATTTATAAATAGCTTTTTTTCTTGTTTTTTTTTTTTTTGGGGAAAATCGTTTTCACATTCATTTAGTTGTTAGCTGTCCTTAAGATCGTTAGTCAATAGTTATTATATTTGGCTTACAACTAAATACATATATATATATATCCATATATATGTAAGTATGACAAAAAATTGAATACCTGATTTAAGTTTTGGATTCGTTTTAGTTCGTTATTAAGCTACTTGTATATGAGCACACATATATATATATATTTTTTTTTGTTTTTCGTTTTTAGCATTACTTGTAAGTGTGGGCAATATTTTTTGGAATATTTTCGGTTTTCGTTCTTTTTGTTTTTCCATATAGGATATATTTTAAAAAAAAAATACCTGCTTGAAATTTAATTTTTGGTATGTATTGTAAATGTTTATTTAACTATTTAATGCATATGTTAGCAGTGTCTGTGTAAATGAATGTTTATGTGTGTTTGTGTGTGTGTGTGTGATATTCATGACTTTAAATTGAATTTGTTTAATTTATGTATTTCTTATATTTCTCATTTTTGTTTTGTTTTGTTTTGTTTTTGATTCTTAAGCCTTTGGCAAATTGTTCAGTATTCATGACTTTCAGTTTTGTGTTTAACATACTTTTATAATCTTTAGATATATAGTACATATATATGCTATATGTGCTTAAATGCTTTTTATTTTTAATTATGGCATTCGGTAGTACTTAAATCTCAATCTTGGTTTACAATTTGTTTTTTTCTTTGTTTTTTTACACAATTTCAAAACTGTGGCTTTTAGAAAACGGCGCTCATTTGTAATGATTTTAGTATTTGCTTTTTTTTGTTTTGTTTTGTTTCGCTTTTTGTTTTTTTGTTTTAATTTAGTAAATCTCACACATGTAGAAATATTAGTAAAATATGGCATTTCTCATATGTATGTCTCATATCATCAATACGCATATACATCATACACACACACATATATATATATATATATATGTGTGTATATCTATATGTATATGGTATGTATGCTTATTTATTTATGTACTTTTAAGTATGTATGGTATGGTTTTGAAAAATGTGAGGAAATGTTTTTTGATCTGGTTGCTACCAGCAATCACATAAAATGAACGGCGCTTTAAGGTATAAGTGTGGTGTGTGTGTTGTGTGTATGAATGTTATTCGATTCAAATGAGGTTATGGCAATTACATACTTGGATCGTGTAATCGATTTAAAAAGAAGAACACGTTCAAGCAAAATCGTAGAGTATATATGTATAATGCTAGGGTAAAATTTAAAAACTTGAAAATCGCTTCACTTAGTTTTGACGATACACTTTTCTTTCTTCTGTTTCTTTTTTGTCAATTTAACACTAATTACACCATAGACTTTTGTCAGTATGTATATATATATATATATATATATATATATAGTATATCTACTCGTAATTACAGATACATCTTTGTATATGTATCTATTCATATACACACATATATATCTGAGGCTGATGCTCTCGTAGAGCATTTTGCACACACTTCAATACACATATATATATATATATGTATAGGGTATATCATGTTTTTAATATATATATATTTTTAAATTATTATTTGTTTTTTTGTGTATTAGTTTTGCGCATTTTATGCGTGTTGCTTTTTACGTGGAAGGAGTGTTAGCTCAATGCTCAATGCTCAATGTTCGAACTGTTTAGAAACACTTTTGGGTTCGTGGTTTGAGTTGAGAACAAACAACAACAAATATATGTATAAGAATTGACAATGAAACGAAATCATTTTGAAGAGGGGCTGATTTTTAAAATAAGTAAATAAGTAAGTAAGTAAAAAGAATATATATATATATATATATCTGTATATATATATATGTAAAACATAACTACATCATAAGTAACTAGTTGGCTAATACATTTTAAGCGCATTTGTCACACGCATTGCAACTGATGCTGTCTCATCTTGTCATCTCCTCAACTCCTCTCTCCTCTCGCATCTTTATATAGTCAACTACAACTACGTTCAGTTTGTCAGTATCTCAGTGTGAGTGCATCTGTCAGATACTATTTTACTTGGCTTGCTGTCATTAATTCGGCTAATATGTTTAAATGTATGTATCTATGTACGCTGTATGTAGTATTTAGTATTATACGCATTAATTCGTTTGTTTTCTTTCTTTTTTTGTTTGTTTTTTGTTTACTTGCGAGGAACATGTCACCTAAATATGTATTCAATACGCGCATATTGCTCCTGGATATATATTTTTTACTATGCCACGTGCATGCCGCTTGATTCTTGTTTTCTTTTTTTTTATATAGGTCTCTACTAAATGCTAATGAACACATTCAAGTCAAAAATTATGATAATTTTTTGCATTTGCTTTTGTTTTTGTTTTTGTTTGTTTGATAAATCTTTCGGTACCTGTACGCAATTAATAATACAATTAATAATAATACACAATAGTAATTCATAATAGTAATGATACACATCAAAACAAACAAAAATAAATCATTTCTTTGTGATGCAACGTATGTATGTATGTGTGTGTGTGTGTATGTTTGTTTATGTATGTATGTTTGTCAGTTAAACTCGGTTTAAGCTATGCCCATATTTATGAATTGATGTGTGACTTGTGGCGTTGAGATATATATATATATATATCTGTATATATATATATATATATGTATATATAGTACATATTGTACATATGTGTAAGTTAAGCTATGTTTTAAGTTACGTTACGTTATCAATGTCATTGCAATTTTTTGGCCTCACCATATATGGTGTTTCAATTGGCTCCACAATTGCCGTTTAGTTAATCAGTCTTCGTTAAGAGTTCAACCAAAAAGTCAGCGGGTTTCATTTATAATTATCCTTCTTTTTTGTGTTTTTGTTTTTGCTTTTTGTTTTTTTCATTAACTTTACCTATTATAAAGTTTCATCAAACTCACTTGCTCAGTCTCAATTATAAGAAATTAGTAATAATAAACAAATTTTTACAAAAACGTTTACATACCACAAATAAAATTGATTTACAAAAAAATCCAAAAAAAAACTAAACTAATTTTAAACTCTAATACCACTAAGCAAATCATTGTGTAACTCCTCATTACGGAAATCATTTCATATAGAAAAAAAAAACAAACAAACAAACAAACAGACCTATAAACAAAAACCAAAAAACAAAAAAAACTTAGTGGTTATTTGTTTTGTTTTCCCATTTTTCTTTTTGAAATGCAACCCCCATTTGCCTCCTCTCAGTTTCCATGCCACTCAGCTAGCTAGTAAACTGCCCTCAGTCTAACTAACAGGTAATAATATTTTCATCTAGTATTTTTTGTGTGTTTTGTGTGTGTTTTCTTTTTTTTGTTTTGTTTTGCATCCGTTTTCCTTTTCATACTTTCTTTGGATATTGAGTGTATTTTCCTTCTTCTTTTTTTCAGTGTATTTTTCGCGCTCGCTTTTTTTCCACTAGGTTTTTGTTAGCCTAAAATTCTACTGAGCTGTCTGTCTGCTGTTGGTATTTTGCTTTAATTTAGTTAGTTCTCTAGTTGGTTGCTTGGTTGGTTGTTTTCTTGTATATTCACTAAATATATTTGTGTGTGTGTGTGTGTGTGTATTGTATGTAAATTACCAAATCTTAACCGTGTTTAATAACTCTTAAGCATTATCGAGGTAATCGTTGTAGCACTTATGCTAAAAATTTTTACTAATTTTAATGCCGTTTTTGTTTTTCGTTTTTCGTTTTTTGTTTTTTTTGCTTTTCATTTTTGTTTTGGATTTGCTAAATATTTTAGCACTTGTAAATGGTCTAAAAAAACGTCGTCTGTCTTCTGCTAACTTTTTCTGCTTGTTGCATCCATTTCCCTTTGCTATCGTTTTTTGTTTTTGTTTTCATTGTTTATAAACTAATTTAGAATACGTGCACAAACCGCTTGTAAGGGTTAGACCCTTCTTTGGAGTCCGGCGACAGTTCTATGAGGAATACAATGCGTCCGTCCGGCATCAAGGCCACATCGCATGTGCGATCCTTTTCATCCAGCGTTGGCGGCATCAACGGATTTATGGAGGGACGCACCTCGATCTATACTCGAAATTAGGATTACATTTTAGCAAATGAATTAGATATAGATTTAGATATAGATATAGATGCGAATACTTACATCCCACATAAAGTCAAGATTCTGATTAAAGACGAGTATGCGTTGATTCTTGGAATCGGCAACTATAATGCGACCCTCATCGTCGCAACAGAGGCCAGAGGGTCGATTGAATTCATGGAAGCCAGAGCCCTCATGTCCCTTGACAGACAGAATCTACGAAAAAAAAGAGAAAAAAACAATGAAAAACCAAGAATTGTATACAGAAATAGATATATGATTGGGATATATGCACATACATCATTGATATCCGGATCGATCAGATACAAGCAGTGGTTGTCAAAGTCAGAGACAATGATGTTGCCCGTGGGCGTATAGCAGACGCCGCGTGGCGAGGCGATGCCCTTGGTCTGGCCATGATTATCGAACACAATCTGGCGTATGAAACGGCCCTCGGAGTCGAACTGTTGAATGCGATGATTGCGCGAATCGGTGACGACAATTTGACGGCGTGAATTGACAGCGACATCCCATGGATACTGAAATTGACCGTATTCCTTGCCATAGCTGCCAAATTTGAGTAGAAAAACACCGCTGGCGGTAAAGATCTGCACCCGATGATTATCCTTGTCAACAACAATGATGCGATTGTCCACGTCCACACAGATGCCGGCGGGCAGATCGAACTCCCCATTGCCGACACCCTTGCGCCCAAACTTGAACTTGAGCGAGCCATCGGGATTGAAGACCTGCACACGATTGTTGCGTCTATCGGAGACGAGCACATGGCCCATCTTGTCGACGCACAGGCCCCACGGCCGGCTCACCTGACCATCCTCGTGGCCCTCGGTGGCAAAAGAGAGCGACAACGCATTCGAGTTGCGCACCTTCACCAGGTCCATGCAACCGGGTATGGCTTGAGTGGTGCGTGGTGCACTGAAGTGCAGGCCCGGCGAACTGCGCAATCCATTCAATTCCCAGTCGAGGGCAGCACTGGACATGCCACAGGCGCTGCCGCCCCGCGGTTGCATAATGGGCGATGGTATGCGAAAGCTATTGTCGCGCAACAACGGACGACGCACCGTCGTCGAGGCGACGGTTAGCGGACCAGTGCCTGTGCTCGGTGCCAGGCTGGGCAGGCCGAAGGACATATCGATGCCGGACGAGGCAGCTGCGACAGCGGCAGCGGCAGCCACCACAGCAGGTGCTGTGACCACATTGCTGGCGACAATGCCATTGCTGCTGGAGACGATGGGCATGTTCTTGTCATCGACGAGAATGACGCCGCCCTGGTTGCGTATATCCTGCAGCAGACTGTAGTCGGGCGGGGCAAAGGCGAAGACCTCCTGCTTGGGCTGCAGATCCTTGTAGATGCCCGCAAACTGTTCCATCTGCCGCTGTCCGTTCGTTAGCTTCATGGCAATCTCGATTTGATCCATGCTGCACGCATTGTCCGCCACCTTGCTCAGCATGTCCGATGTCTCCGACAGACCGGCCAGCGCCGACTTCAAGCCCGCCATCTGATCATGCAGAATGGCGAGACGACGCTGACGCAACTTCTCGACAAAGTCGAGCAGAAAACGTTCGCGATCCTCGATGGCAATGATGAACTGGCGGAACGCCTTGCGTATGTTATCGCTCAGTTCGCTGCAATTGCGTTCGATCAGCCGGATGAAGGCCAGCGCCTTGTCAATGCTGCTCTTGATGCAACGCGTCCCCACCTGACTGCTCTCGATGGCGCCCTCCAGCTTCTCCTTGGACCCAACCATAAAGTTCTGGATGGACGCATAGCTGTGCTCCTTGTGCTCGTGCAGCGTACAAAACTGACAGACCAGCTTCCGGCAATAGTCGCAGACATAGCGCAGCATCTCGTTGTGGATGTCACAGATGAAATTGCTGCTCGGCGGCGTGTGTGCGTTCGCCGAGCCGCCACCGGTGGGCGAGGCGCCAATCGGTGTTGGTAGCGAGACAATCGAATGATTGGAGGATAAGGGACTGTTGCGATGCTCGCGCAGGCAATCGTTGCACATGAACTCGTTGCACTCGAGGCAACGGATCGAGGCGCTCACCTCGCACCAGCCACAGCTGATCGACGAGTTGTTTGACGATTCCGGCGACATTTTGGAGCTGCGCGACGCACCGCTGCCAATGGGTCCAATGCTGAAATCACCGTGCGTCTCCAGACCGCCCAGAAAGTTATTGATAAAGAAGTCGGTGCGTGGCGGCGAACTGCGAAAAAAGGCAACAAACTTTAGCAACAAGACTCCATCGTCTGTTGAGATCAACAGTGGCTTGGCTTACCCATTATTTTGTGGCACATTGGGCATGAGGCCGACATTGAGATCCCAGGAGGGGAAAGATTCCAGTATGCCGGCGAGCAGACGTTCGGATGAGTTGCTGGCATTGCTGCTGATGCTGCCGCTGCCACTGCCACCGCTGCCACCGGCATTGGCTGTGTTGCCGTTACCGGCTGTGGCTGTGTTGGCGACGGCGCTGGGCGCATTGCTGCCAGACATTTGCTGTGGAACCGTATTGTTTGACAAGAGTTCCATCATAAGCAGTGAAGTGGTAGTTGTGGTAGCTGAACTTTGAGATCACGATTCGCGTGGTTGTAGTTGTGGTTGTGGTTGTCGTTCCTGTTGCTGTTGCTGTTGCACTTTTTGCTCTGGTTCTTGTTGTAGAAGTGACCCTTGGCAGTCAACGAGACACTCTCCGGCAACTGCAAGCGACAAGTCAAAATTGTTGTTGTTGTTTTTTTTATTTTCCTTCAGTTTTTAGTTTTGAGACGCGCTCTCTAACGAAGAAGTTGACAGATGCCGTGGAGGCAGCTAACTAAATTGACCAGACGCTGTGCTCAGCATTAAGTAGCCCAAATTGCACCTATATCTATGTATCTATGTGAAGCTGGGTCTCTCTGTGTGTGTGTGTGTGTGTGTGTGTGTGCAGCTGCATTTAGGTGTAGGTAGCAAAAATAGATGTATCGGAAAAACTCGGCGTCCCTATTGTTGCCTTGATCCCTTCAAGAAAAGCGACCCGAATATGCATCTCAAGCCAGCAACAGCAGCAGCAGCAGCAGCAGATGTGTGGCGCAGGGAGCAGGTCAAAATTGTTGTTGTTATTGTCTTGGAATTTGGTACGGCAGACACCCATCTAATTTATGAGACCCTATGTGGCAGCCTATTGTTGCACTGATTCCGCTTAAGCAAGTCTTCTTCGACACAAAATGGCCGCTTGAAGCGTTTCGCGCAATTTATTTATGGCCAAGTTCGAATTCTTCGATGAGCTGCTGTACTTTTGTGTGACCCACAAATGAAATGCACATTTTCCAAAAACCAACAACTACGCACCAAATATATATTCTATTTGTAGGACACATTGGCACGGCAGTTAGCGCCTAGAAAAACCACCCCCAATGGACTCCCCCGGAGAATTTTCTAGCTTGTTCCGTGTTAACTCCAAATGGGTATAAAAAATAAACTCGTTGTTGTGTTTTCGTTGCCATCTTTAAGATGGAGCGACATACGCCCAAAACATCGGACGGACTTTCATCCCCTCTGACAACAAAAACAACAACGACAGCAACAACAATAAACGCAGCGACAGCGAGACAAAGCAAAATTTGTAAGCGCCTGGCTACACTCAGAGAAAAAATGACTTGGAAACTTGTTACTCAATTGACTCTTGTGACTGCAGTTAATGTATTTAGGTATCTTTGAAATACAAGCAGTGAAACTAATTATAAATTGTGTTTGTTTGCATTCTCAGTGATATTTTCACATCGAGCAAGAAATTAAATCAAAAATTTACCCATCTCACTTAATTCAAGTTATATAATAAAATACGATTTAAATAGCCGGAACTAAATAAAATAGTTTCCTTATGAAAATGAAGGTTTAGATTAAAGTTCTTTTAAAATAGCAACAAAAACAATGTAATTCAAAAAATTCTTTATAACGTTGAAATTTGGCATTAAATAGCAAAAGGGAAATATACATTTTCTTTACAAAATTATATTTATAGTTCTTAATGTAATAAAATGCGATTATGATTATGGAAAATCTGATTGTATATAAAAAATGTGATGCGATAAAATTAATTAAAGTAGCAAAATATTCATATACAATTTCTTGAAGAAATTAAATTTGAATATATTAAAATGAATAATTTATGAATAAATGGATTTTCACTTCTTTCTTTTAAGAATAAATATCTAATTTGAAGCCTTCTTGCATATGGAAATTATAATCGAATTTCAAATGAAAAAAATAGGGATCATTTGAGCATAACTATTATCGGTGTCCTTTTTTCAGTTTCCCCCTTTTGCTAAGCCAATGAATCCATTGCAACGCCTTAAAAAGGATGCACTTCTAGACATTTTTGGGCCGTGTAGACACTGGGCGGAAACTACCCTTGTCACCCTTAAACATTTCCATTGAAACAGTCCGTGTCTCAAAATGAGAAAAAAAAATATATATAAACGGACCAAGAAGTTAAAGTCCTTTTGCATTTGTATACACATACACACAAACACAACATATATTGTGTGTGTGTGTGTGTGTGTGTGGGGAGTACGTGCAAGTAGCGACGTAAAACGTCAAGGGATGAGGGTTGTATTTATACATGTTTCTAGGTGGTATGCATGTATACATGTGTGTCTGTGTCTCTGTGTGTGTGTATGCGCGCGCGATACATACAAACAGTAGATGTACGTATGTATGTGTGTGTGTGTGTGTGTGTGTGTATAAAATCTCTCAATGTATGTATGTATGCATATAATTGCAAAATCTTGAAATTTGTCAAAGCAATCAATATTTATTTGGCCTCAACAGCGTGCGATTTGTTGTTCAACTTGATTAATCAAACACTTTTTGTTGCATTTTTCTTCTCTTTTTTTTCGTTTTGTTTTGTTTTGGTTTGTATTTTATTAATGAATGAATGAATGGGCGGGGCAGAGGGGCGGGGAGGGTTGGGAGGGGGAAAGGAATTGTTACACACCTTTTTTAGCAGCCTCATGCAAGCCGCTGGCAACTGCACACTTTCAATGGGGATATCAAAAGTGGCGTCGCCTCGCAGAAAATATCGTTGTTGGTTGTATTTGTTGTTGGTGTTGCTGCTGCTTTATCGTTTATTATATATAGTTTGTTTGCTTTTGTTTTATTACACATACGCATATACATACATTTATGTATGTATATGTTTTTTTTGCAATGTTCTCGGCTCGACTGTGATTATTATGAATATAAAATTTATTGATTTGCGAGTCCAGTTGATGTTTTTTTTTTGTTTTGTGCGTTTCGAAAATGCGAGATTCTTTTATATATATTTATATACATATATATATTCATATATATTTATGTATATGTGTGTGGATTTTGCTAGCGCAGAGATCTCGTGCGTAATTCGTTTGTGGCCCGTTTCGAGTCCGACATTCGTGTATTCCTTTTCCCGACTAAAAGATACATTCGACTAAAAACACAACATAATAATCATGCCTCCTCGCTCACATATATATGTGTATGTGTGTGTGTGTGTGTGTGTGTGTGTATTAGTGTTGCTTCTTCTGCTCTGTCTGTTATTGTTGTTGTTGTTGTTGCTGCGCTTGCTCATCATCTATGTAGCTAAACAAAAAAAAATAAAATAAACCCAAAATGTATCTCACAGTCCGTTTTTGATTTTGATGTTTGCTGCGCGCGCTTCGCTCTTTGGATTTTTTGTTTTTTTTTTTTGCCGTGCTGCTCTCGCTTGCTCTTGCTCGTTCTGCCTCTCTCGCTCGACGCCTCTCTCTCTCTCTCTCTGGCTATCGCATGGGCATATACACATGTATAGCTGTTTACATGTATTGTTCACATGCACGGCCACATTTTACAATTATGCGTGTGTGTGTGCGTGAGTGTGTGCGCTTGTTTTATCTTCTATTTATTTTCACTTATGCGGCAAAGAAATGCAATCGAAAATGCACCCCGCTATCTAACAATAAATAACATGCATTTTTTTTCCCAAAAACTATAAACATACTTCGATTTTAGTGCTGTAAATTCGGTGTGTATTTTATTTTTAACGTTTTTTTTTTTGTTTTTAACCGTTCATTTTTGGTGCGGCGTTATTTTGTTTTGTGTTTTTTTTTTGTAGTTTTTCGAATAATTTTGACCCACTTCTTGTGGCTTATGTTTCGCTTGGGGACTAGGGCTCCTTTTGCACTCTCGAAAATATCCAACCTCCACGCACGCATTTAAACATGAAACTGGATGCACGTTCATGCGCCGACAGCGCTTCTGCTGCCCCTTTTGGCTTGTTGTTTTTTGTTATCACACCCTTCCCACTCAGCGCCCCTATGACGCTCGCTCATCCGCTCCGTCACCATGTTAACTAACAGCTCAGTTTGTCTACACAAAATTAGTGTAATAAATAATAAGAATTCGCTTGCTTATGGGCTTGATTTTAGTTAAATTTATTATATCACGTTCATTAAAACTATTTTATTTTATTAAAAAAAAATCCATATATCATTAACATTTTCAGATTGTATAAAAAACGCATAAATCATGAAAATAAAGCATCAAAGTTGCATAAAAATCACTTTGAGATTAACAGAACATACGCATTTGTAGAGCATTCGTAAGTCGCATTGGCATTGAATTCATGTGATGACACACACACACACTGAGAGGCCAAGCAAAAGAGAACGAGAGAGAGAAAGAGTACGAGCTCACTAACGGCGCATGTGGCGGTGGCGCGAAAATATGGCCGGTGGTGGTTGTTGTTATGGCGCTGCCTGCTTGCTCTCTTGTTCTTCTTCTTGTTACTGTTGTTGTTCTTGTTGTTGTTGTTGACGTCGCCAGAAACAACACCCTTAAGGAACTTGTTTTCATCTCTTGCCCTGCTGCACTGACAAAAATTCTCAGCTTACAATTTTCAATCGAAACGGTCTCTCAGCCGTGGCCAATTCATCTGGCAGCTAGCGAATCATTAATAACAGCAGCTACGAATTGCACTTCGTGTTCATGGAATTTCAGACTAAGACTCGGGTTTTGGCTTCGGCTCAGGTAAAGCGCGCAGGTGCGCCGATAGCACGGGTAACAGGTAAACGTGCACAGACAGGCATCCTTTTTTTTTAAATAATTATTCTGCTTGTTGTCGGCTTTCGTGTTGAACAGCTATTTATGTATACATGTGTTGTATGTGTGTGTGTTTGTCTGTTATGCTACTAATTACATTCTATGTAATAATGTGTGTAAGTACTCATGTTCGCATAATGATAGCACTCCTTGCAAATGTAATGAAAATGGAAATGTAACTGTTATACATTACAGATTACGTGTGGTGAACTTTCAGTTCACATGCAAAATTAAATCATCTTGATCACGGTAGCACACTTGCAAAATGTGTGCATGTGTAACTGTTATACATTACATTAGAAGAGACACTTGGGCATGTATGCATGGAAGTGTTATACATTATGTTAGAAGAGATTATGCGTGGTGAATTTAAAAATAAAATCGTGTTAATCCTGTTTAAAAGTGTGCTAACATTATGTTATGTAAGTTTCGGTAAGTTTCGCATATTTTAGAAGAGATTAGCTGTAAATTTATGGCTGACATTATGTTCTTATATGCATTCTTCAGTCGCACACTTTAGAAGAGATTAGCTGTGGTGAGCTTAAAGGTAACACGCTCAATTCAATCATGTTGAAAAGTGCACTATCATTATGTTATGTTAAGTTTCTGTTTCAGTCGGATACTTATAAAATATTACCGTTAATACTGTAAGCTAAGCTTATAAAATACTAACTACAAATATCAACTAACTTATCATATATAATGCGTATTAGCCAAATTCCAGTTCCTCGATTAAGACATTTTGCAGTTTCTGGCGCACGCGCAGCTTGCGACGCTCGTCCAAGCGCTGCAGAAACGGCATTAGGCTGAGCAGAAACATGCGATCGGCATCGTCCTGTGAATCCTGTCCACAACTCGACTCCGTGTTCGTCGCTGCATCCATGCTGATGTACTTGAAGGGCAAATCGGAGGCAGTTGCAACTGCTGCTTGTTGTGGCTTTGTTTCCGGTTCGCTTTTCACGCTGCTGCTGTTGGAGCGTTGATCTGGATTGGAATTGGTCTGTTTGCAGCTGGATGCCAGATCCATTTGCGCCTGCTCCTCGTCATCATCGTCGAGCACTTCGATGGTGAAGACACTGGGATCAGGTGTGCCATTGGCGGCTTCATGTTTGTTCGCCTCCTCATTCTCGGAGGCGGCATCCTCATCGAAATCATCATCGTTCAGCTCCTCATCCTTCAGGCTATGCCCCTCATCATCATTGCCATTGCTAGTGCTCTGCTCCAGCTTGATACGCTTGCAATCGCCATCCTCGAAGAACGAACTGATGTCCGAGAAGCTCGGCTGATGCAGCTCGGAGTCGTAGCTGTCGCTCAGCTCACAGATTGGCTCCGTTGCCACCACAATCGATTCGTATTTGCTGCTGCTGCTCTCGTCCAGCATCAGATTATTGTTCTCCGTCCAATGGCCAGGTGGCAAATGCTTCTTGCCTCCACCTCCGCCTCCTCGTGTTCTCGCCTGCCTCAGAATATTCTCGTGGACGGCGTGCTCCATGAAACGCATATCGTTGTAGAAGCGCCACGAGGATGGCGACTCATTCGACAGATTGTTCCGTATGTAAACCTTACGGAAATTGTCCCGCAAGTGGCCCCATTTCACCCGGCAAACGTCAGCTGAAAAATGAATTGTAAAAAGTTATGAGTTTTTGCTTTATTCTATGTGCGAAGAACAGGTGTGTGTGTGTGAGGTGTGTGTGTGTGAGTGGTGTGATCACGTCGTCACTGTGGCATGTCTAGGTGAAATCAAAGAAACCGCAATGCCTCGTAATGCAGTGCACACTCGCTAAGGCGAACTAGCTGTGCAAATTATTGATTCATTTTTAATTTTTTTTATTTATATTTTTTATTTTTAAATCTCTTATCATTCTGTGTATAAATAAAAGGGTGTCCTGATACAATGCACACTTGCTAAGACGAACCAGCATTGATTTTTTCATATTTCACATACTGTATTTGCTATTTTGATTTATAATTTTGAATTCAATTTAAATATAACTATTGCAATAAAAAACTATTTATAATTTTTAATATTTATTACATAAATTTAAATATTTATTTAATTAAAATTTGAAATAAATGGTGATTTATTGCAATAAATCAATGTTTCTAATTTCCGTTTTCTATACAAAAAAATTACGATTTTTGAAACTGGGGTATTATTTTTTAATATATCTCAAAAGCTAATGAATATTGATCATTTATAAATACACATAAGATTTGCATTTTTTTCATGATTAATAGCTTCTCATATATCATGGAGGTTTACCCTATTGAATGATCACTGTAATCACACACACACACATACACCCATAAAAACATACATATTTCTGCATTTGCTAGAATCTATTCACAATCCTAGTTATTTATTGGAAATGTTATTACCTATTATGTTAATAACATGTTAATGTAAATATGCAGACATAAACAAAAACACAACGAAAAACAGAGAGACAGAGATGGCAAGAGACAGATAGATGGTGAGAGAGAGAGGTGGCTTAACTCACCTGGCAGATGAACATCCTTGCCAACATCAAACCATATGGGCGTAATATCGCTACGCTTCTGACCGCTTACGTTATTTCGCAGCCAGAGCACTGGACGACGTGAGACGGCCGCAATGAGCCGCTTAACCGTTTCGATTGGCAGCTTGGCGGTGTTTGTGAAACTGAAGGAAACGGGCGGCAGCGACGATGACAGCGACGTCGGTGGCGACGTTGAAGATGATGACGCATTGTAAGCCAGATCCATGACGATGATGATGATGATGATCGACGACGACGATGATGATCGACTATGACTATGACGATCCGTGTGAAGGTCCGACTTGCGCAGCTCAAGCGCTACACCAAGACTAACCAGTGCGCAACTGAGAAACCGAAACAGAAACAGACAAAAAAAAATAAATAAACTACGGGCACGCCACGCCGACCACGACAACGACACCAACATCGATACTGTGTTTGTACGGGCAACGACAACGACGACGACGGCGAAGAGCAACCAGTTTACGTGCCTTTTGGCTGCGGCTGCGGCTGCGGCGGCGACGAAGGCGCAAAGAAAAGCGACCGATCGGAAAAGAGAGACGAGAGAAGAGCGAACGACACAGAATAGCAGAGAGAGAGAGAGAGAGAGAGAGAGGCGGCGGCGTACGCAGCAGCTTCAACAGCAGACAGGCTTTGAAGCTGAAGAAGAAGAAGCAGCTGAAGCAGGAGAAGAAGCAGTAGAAGAAGCAGGAGAAGAAGAAGCAGCAGCAGCCCCAGCAGAAAATGCGCTCGCTCTTCACACTCAGACTCTGCTATCCGGATGTAAAGCTTCCGCTGTCGCCGTCTCGTGTTCGCTTTACGGTTGATAACTGATTCAAACGGTTGCGGACCGTAACGAATTACAAATGCGCTGCTGCTGCTGTTATATAAATACACATGTATGTATGAGAACGATATGTGTGTGTGCCTCTAATTAACAGCTGTGCTGCTAGTTCAAATTGCAGGTGTCCTATTCTGATTGGAGGAGCCATACACATATGCTCAGATTGTAGTGTGCATTTTGAATAAAACTGGATTTTTTTTGTTTGTTTTTTTTCTTTCTGTTTTTCTGCCTACGGTCGGCTGCATGGAGCGAACGTGAACGTAAAATGTTCACGCTACGCCAGTGAAGCTAGCGGAAAAGATACACACGTAAACGCTTGCACAAACACATGCATATATATGTGTATGTGTGTACAAAATCAACTGGAAAGCCAAACTGAACGAAAACTTCGTTTTGCACGATCATCGGTCGCTTGTCGCCTGGGCCTGCGTTACTGCTATCTATCCCCCCTCCCTCTCTCTCTACATCTCTTCCAACTGTTTGTTTGCGTGTACGTGACTCTGTCTCTGTCTCTACGTGCATGCGTGTGTGTGTGTATGTTTGAGAAAATGCAAGCAAAGCGAATATGAGAATTGGCTACTTGTCTGCAACTGGGGGTTATTTTATCTGTGTTTGTGTGTGTGTTGTGCTGACATTTGATCCTGCACAACTGGAAGGAGACTTGAAAGTGTTGTGAAATTCGCAATTGTTGCCGACTTGATTCCAATTTGCAAATAATTTGCATTTTTTTCGATAGAACAAATTGAAATGACTAGCGTAGATAATAAGTTTTTCAAAAGCATTTCGTAACAAATTACGTAATGCAAAATAGAAATTTAAAGCTCGTCACATACACACATGTAGTTTTTTTCTCTCTCTTTCAATCGTATTCTCGGAGTTGACTTTCAGCCACACACACGTCGAGTTAACTGTAGTCCAGCTTATTCCAATTGGCATGACTGGAATGTTGGAAATCACGTACGGGAAAACTGGCCGCTTCCATTAACTCAAATACTGAAATAATAATTATGCTTAAGTTAGATATTAAATTCTGTTATTATTAGTGTATTAGTGAATCAATATATTCTACACATCCTATACATCCTATACACATATGTATATATATATATATATATTTATTATGAATGTTGGATTTTTTTTCTTTCTTTTTGTCTAAACTCCAGTTGGAAGCGCCTGCGCATTTGGCTCAACAACCATCTAGAATCTTAGCTTAAACTCGACTTATTAATAACATTTTCATGCTCCCCTTTTTCCCTTTCCTCCTCCAGCAGCTGCTCCTGGGAGACGCCACGCTTGCGACTGCCACCAGTGGAAGTCACTGCTGCTGCTGCTGATGCTGCATTTCCAGTTCCGCCCGTCATAATGGAATAGTTTTTCGCTGTGGACTTGCGTAGCGTTTCCTTTTCCAGCGCCAGTTCCACGACTGCATTTCCATTGTGGCCATTGCTGCTGCTGCTGCTGGCGTGCGGCGAGCAGCTGCCATTTCCAGTGCCATTCCCCTGCCCACTTCCATTGCCAGTCCCATTTCCATTGCCATTCCCATGCCCATTCCCACTTCCATTGCCATTTCCATTCGCGTTCCCATTTCCGTTTCCGTTGACTTCATTGATGAACGCATCCATGTGATCAATTGTGTCGTTCAAGGCAAAACTCTGATCCCGCCGCTCGCTCTTCTTCCACAGATAGTAGAAGTGGACCAGTTCGCGCATGGTTCGCGTGCGCACCTATAAATGGATCACATGGACACCATCAGATCTGAATTAATCGTGGGCCGCCGTCGCTGGCATTTGCATCTCCATTACCTGATTCTGGCGTATCTGATAGAAGTCCTTGCCATACTTGTGGATGCCCTCCTCAAATTTCTCGCATTCCTCTTCCGACCAGCTGCTCATCGTATCACTGCTCAATGGCAGCACGTTTAGCCTTTTTCGACGCAGTGCCTCCTTGAAATCGTAGCCACACTGGACGAGCAGATGCAGCGCCTGCTCATTATCCTTGACCACCGATTCCAGCTCGGAGTGGGCAGTTGTTGTTGTTGTGGCAGCAGCAGCAGCAGCAGCAGCAGTGGGAGTAGGAGTGGTATCAGGAGCAGCAACAATTGGAGCTGGAGTTGTCTCCTCCACATCGGCCGACTCTGTGGCCGCCTCGCCACCCTCTTCAGCTGAGCGCGTCTCCTGAATCTTGGCCAGATAGTTCTCCACTTCGCGTTCGCTGACCTGACTTGGCTCCCAGATCAACTGATCCTCGTTCTCATAGGGCAGTATATCGCCGTATTGTGAAAGACCTTCGGGTATCTCTGCTTGGTAATCCGGGCCGACCATGATGATCTTTCTCGCATCATCCGAGTCCGTATCGCTATCCTCCTCCTCCTCCTCGCCTCGAGTCTGCTCCACTTCCTCGAAGAGCGTCTGCAGTGGAGTAACTGAAAACAGAGATTCTATTAGCACCAGCTGAAAGTGATTAGTGGATAGGATGCACTCACAGCTACCCAGATCTTCAGGAGTTGTCATTGTGTGCCGGGCACTGCTGCCAAATGACTCCTCCGGATACAGATCCAGTAAATGCGATCGATGTGGTTTCTTTGTCAACTCCGCCGGCAGCAGCACGCCGGGAATTGCATCCTCATCCTCAGCAACAGCATCCTCCGCCACAACTGGCTCAACACTCGTTGACTGCTCCGTGCTGGAGACAATCGCTTCCTGATGCTGTCGCTTAGGCGCACGTCGTCGTCGGGTGGAGCTGCCGCTGCTGGTACTGGTGCTACTCGAGCGGATTGGGGCAAAGCTAGCTGCAGACATGCTGCTGCCGTATTTGGCCAGCAGCTGTTCGATGGGCATTTCACTCTCCTCGCGCAATGTTGCAATCTCCTCGTCCGCATTATGCGCCTCCAGATCGGCCAGGGCCTCTTCCTCGTTGAGCGTCGCCTCGTCGTCAAAATCGTTGACCATCATATCGATTGTGGGCTCAAAGGTGGTGTCCGCCACCGATGAAGTTGGCGACATTGGAGGTGGCTGTGACTGTGCACCCCCGCTGCTGTTGTCCGATCCGTAGCCCATTGCGGGGGATTTGCGACGCTCGCGCTTCGTTGGCGTTGGCGTTGTTAATTCGCGTCCCGCCATTGCAAGTTGCCTGTTTTCTTGCTCGGCTGCTTCTCGATTGAACACCTTCTCCGACTCTGGGCACCCCAAAATTTTAACATTTACTCACATGTTATTAACAGCGCTGTCTTTGCAGTGTTCTCACCTCTCGTCATAATTTGATTTGATTTGTGATAATAGGCGCATTATGGGCAGAGTTAAGGCTTAAATTAATGAATTTAATATAACAAGTTGCAATTATCATCTATAAAAGCTGTTAAATGGGCTGCAAGCGCAACCGTAACGAAACAGCTGTTGCTTAACATTACTAGTCGAGTATTTCGTTTTTTACCATCAGAATGTTGGCTGTTTTGCACCGCTGTTTCTAGAAATTCGTTTTTAGATTATACTTATCGACATGACAAACTTATCATGAATGAACCACAAAATTTTAGCACTTTTCATTTTGCTAATTAACTTTGATTCGAAAGCCACAGAGCCAGAAGTAAACAATGAAGAAAGCGCACAATTATTGCAGGCTTGAATATTTTTATCAAATACAATTTTTCTGCAACAACTTTTTAAAACAAGTTCTTAAGCATAACATATGATCGCACTTAACATCGTGCTTTACATCACATATCGATAAATCGTTTTGCAGAACCATTTTGAGTACTTAACATAAATATCACAGATTACTGCGACAATGGCAGTTGACAGGCATACAAATATACATACGCGAATAACAATGGAGCTAACTGCTTGTAACAGTGTCTAAGCAAATGTTAATCACATATCGGCTGTTGCAATGTATTTATGCACAAAGAGACAGTTAACTCGATATTTTCTAGGCGACTCGTAATCAGATTCATCCTCATTGCTGCATGTGTCATAATTTCAGTTGACTGCTGTTTCATTCAATAATTAGGCTTATGTTCAAATACTCACTTTTACATACCTACGTGCGTACATACATACGTGACCACAAATATATATTTATATATATACATTTATATTTTTGGCGTGACAACATTTCCATCAGAATTACTCGCAGTTTCATTCGCTCTTTCAATCGTGTCGGAAGGAGGCAATTCGAACACGGACCGCAAACGTTAACAGAACAAACGGCCATTTTGAGGCACGCATCGTGCGATTACAAAATATAAATATACACACCCAAATTCATACACTGTATATCTATTCATATGGAGCAACACATATAAATCGCAATTGCACAAAATCATTAGTGAAATAAAATTGCAGGTTATCGGTGAATAAAGTGCAAGAATTTTGTGTATATAAATTGGACAAATGAAGCAGCTCTAACGAACGAGCCTCAAAGAAAAGGAGTCAAAGACCAAAAAAAAAACAAAAAATGCTCGAATCGCCCAAGTTTATTGCAAATGATTGCTACGATGGCAGCCGGATTTTTACCTGGTTGGCCGACATGGTTGGACTCTCTGTTGATTTGGTAAGTTGCCTTTTCCAGTCCTCTGCTGCCATTGCTTCTTCTTCGACTGCTGCTAACCAGAAGTTTGTAATTGTATGTGTGTACATAATACACACATACATGAGTATATTAAATAATGCAACCAGTGTATCCACATTGTTCCCAGCTTTACCTGTCCTCAATTATTTTTAAAACACATGCACACATCAGACAGTTTGCCTCACCCTGTACACTGTCAAATTCCAGTGAAGGCTAAACGCCGGCTGCATTCTTTTTATAGGTTTACTTATACAGGGTAACATCTCCCTCCCCGTCGACCTTTTTCTCGTGCCATATTTGAACTTGAGCTTTTTAACAATTTTGTTGGGTTTATTTCATTCATGTGTTTAGTGCTCTAATTGTTTGTCTGCTTGCCAAGGCAATTGATGATTTGCTGTTTATTTTCCTGTTCTACTTTAGCAAATTGCGACTTATCACGCTGTCATTAACCTCTGTCGACTATTTGTTCCTACATATGCATATGTATAAATATATATTATATATATATATATATATATATATATATATATATACATTTATATTTTGTGTACATACAGAGTAAAAATACTCTTGCATTATTTAAATAAATTTGTAGAATAAAACCTGCTGTTTTGGCTTTTATTAATACAAAATAGACGGGGCACGTGTATTTTTTTTAAATTTATAAAATTGTGTAATTGAATGAGTTGGGTGCGAATTAATCATGTCACTTGACGGCTGCCAATTGAGTAAACAGCTGAGACTGCTGCACTGAGACATAGTCTGTTCTCATTCACTCACCTACACACACACATGCATACTTATCGAAATATTCCTCATTTGCATACTTGTACTTGAGAATGAGAACGAGAACGCAATAAAAGAAAAGAATGTAAAAGAGGGATTGTGATTAACCGTAAAGCACTTGCCCCGATGTATGTGTGTGTGTGTGGGTGTAAATATGAGCTCGGATTTCAGTTTGAATCCGTTTCAAGCAGAGCTTAGTGGCGGCTAATCTAATACACGTACATATGTCTGTGTGTGTGTGAGTACTTTTCGTACTTAGATGTGATTTAACAGCAAAGTGAAATGACAAACACAAACTATTCTGTTAAAGTCACTATTTTTGTTGTTCTTGCTCTTCTCTGATGATCTAATCCCACACATGTCGTCAGCCAATTTTGTTTGTTAAATGTTTGTTACTCACACAATAATGGTTGATGATTTAGTTGCTCGTTCTGCCTGTTTTTTTGGTGGTCATTTGAGAAATTAATTTTTTGGATGCTGTTTTTATTTTTTGATTGTTTGTAAACAAAAGTTAGCAACAGCTGAGCAGCGAGAAGCACGTTGACATGGAACTCGAAGGGGAGGGGAGTGTGTGTGTGGTTCACAGGGCGTTTCATGCGCACGGCTATAAACAGTTAGTTGGCTCGCTTGCATTTGGTTTTACTATTTTCGTCATACGTGTGACACATTTCAATTCGCAAGAAGGTCGTCGTCATGGATGTTTGTGTGAGAGTGTGGGTGGTGTAGCGTTAACTCAGCAGCTTATGATTAGCACAGCAAATTTTGCATTATTTTTATTTATTTATTATGTACATTTTGGTTGCGAAGGTCAAAACAAGCCTAGCACGCAAATACAAATAAAACATTTGATTTGTTTGTACTTAAAATTTAGCTATTGCACTTTAATAATTTGAAGTGTGTTAATTATTAAACAGCCGGCAATAGACGGCTCTCTCTCGTTCTCTTTTCTGATCTCCACCTACGCAGCTGTTCTGCTCACTCTGCATATTTTTGATGGTTACTTGCTTTTGCGTCGCAGTCGAAAGCGGGGTAAACGAGCTTGAACCGGTGTTCAAAGGTCCACAAACAATAGCTTTTGAGTGAGAGCGCGCGAGAGAGCGAGTGAGATATGCGAATTCGATAAATTCGCTCAGACGCCATTTCTCTTGAAATTGATATGCATAAGTGATATTGTGACCTTGAGTCCTCGAACAGCTTCAACTCGACGCTGACTAACACTGTTATTGTAATTGTTGTTGTCCGTCTTGCTCACTGCAAATTGCCAGCTGTTGCCGCAATGTGGCGCCACTTTATTATTAGTATTCTTGCAAAAATCTGTCTCAATTTACTTGACGGTTATGGAAATACCCTAGCAAAGAGCGAATTTGGCTTAATTATATATATATATTTTGAAATACTGATAAGGTCAAAAATATCTAAAGTGTAAGGAAATCAAAGTCTTATAAATTTTATTTTTACTCTTATCTGCAAACCGCTACAAATTTCAACATTAATTTACCCCTTTTTTTATCACTCTTAGTGCAGAGTCTCTTTTTTGTTTGCGCTTTTATTGCTTTATTTATAGTCATCACGCCACCTTTTTGTATGCTGATATTTTGGCAATTGTGCTTGTTGTTGGCCACCCGCACCACCTCCCTTGCCAACCCAGCCCAACCCCTTCATGCGTTCACTTTGTGCTGCGTTTCGCTTGGCAAATTTGTTTGTGGGGGCGGGGCAATAGGAGGGGAGGGGTCTCTCATAGTATTTAATTAAATGATTTATGGGTGCCGTTTTTTGTTTTGTTTATATTACACATGTATTCGCTTGTATATATAACAACTCGAGGAGAAGGAGCAAGTCATGGATTGATTGATGGCCAGATAAGATTCTAAGCCGCCTGCAGGGAATGCAACAATTGAAGAGTTCGCAACATTTCGAGTAGTTTTAAGCGGACTCAAAGCGACAACAAAGCCAAGATAGTGAAAAGCAAAAGAATGTCGATGCAAAAGTGTATGTGTATATATATATATACGAGTATGTATATATATAGATTGCCATTGTATGAAATAGGGTTTCACTGTCATCTGGCTTTGTAGGTGTGTGTGTCTGTGTCTGTGTATGTGTTTGCATGATTATATACTTTACAATAAACTAGGGCTGCGTGGGTGTGTTGGGTTCTAATAGTATTAGTAGTATTTTCTTATATTTATATTATATTCATATTCATCATCATCAGCATCATCATCGTTACAGGGATTAGTAGTATTTTCTTGTATTGATTGCTCTATTTCAATCTGGGCTACTTTTCATGTTTGCCAGCTTGGCTCTGCAAGCTCAATTTAATCATCTTACCTTGAGCGCATGTTGAGGCCTGTTTGGTGGGGGAGGGCCGCTGTGCCTCTGCCGCGTCTCTCTCCTCGCTAGACAAAGACACTCAACCTGCTGGCAGACAATTTCCTTCCGCGTACTTGTCTTTGTATACTCTGTTTGTGGCTGGTGTGAGAGTCTATTGGTTTTGATGTTCAATGCAACTTGAAGCTTGGAAGCGATAATTGCAAATCGAATTGTATATTTTACACACATTAAAAACTACAGTCGGCAAACTTGGACTGTAGATTGTCCCACAAGGTTAGACCTAAATCTACAAACTTGGAATTTTGATTACTAGGAAACTCCCAAGAAGACTATTAACACTATGTATTGACTAACTTTAAAGATAGAGCTAGAGCTAAATAAAATTGGAGTGTTACTGGAAACCTTCTCAGAAGATTTGTAAGCAAATATATCTCGTAATTTTTAGAACTAGAGATACAACACTCAAAAGGCACTCGTAGAGAATGGTTTGTAACCAGCTTTCGTCAGCTGGTAACAGAGTATTCTGCAATCGGTTACGCCTAATTACTTGGCTAAGGTGATTAAATACAGGGTAATACTTGCATAGATATGTACCCCCAGCAAAAGAGCTAATCGTTGATCGTTTCTAATAATGATTTGGAATTTATAGTTGAGCAAAACTTATGTGTTTTTGTTCTCAAACACGATTTCCCTTTCGTTCACGTTTCTGACTGTTGTTGGCTCATTAAACACGATTGCCGCTTGTTCGATTGCGTATTCATTCGACAAAATGTATGTTGGTGTTTGACGACAAACTGGTTTATGGGCATTGGCAAGACTTGAGCATATTATTGATAAATCGCCTGCGGCTTGAAAGGGAGGGGAATGAAGCCCAAAAAACATTACAATTTGCATTAGTTGTAGGTAATCACAAAGTGCGTCGCGTATTCTACTGCGCCAAAGCACCTGAAACGTATAACTTATCTTTATGAATCACAATTGGGAGACGACATCAGGCAATCCACGTCTTTATTTTGTTTTCTGTTCTTGTTTTTTGTTGAGCAATGGCGCACTTGTGAACGTGGCCCTTTGTTGTGGCGAAATGAAATTGACTTGGGAATTTCATTTACTCAACTTGAAATTGTTCTGCGCACTACAAATAGATAAAATAATGTCTAAAATTATAGATAGGAGCGGACAACTTTGCAGTAGCAGACACCAAATCTATATTAACATATTGAGCAAACACGGAAAACAACCTCCTTTTGCTGTTCGGCAGCAATTAGCCAAATTATGTAAAGCACTTAAGATGAAACTCTGGTCTCTAACCATGGCTCAAACGAGTATAAAAGGCGGCAGTTCTGTTGGTGCAGCTGCAACACAAGAAAGCGATAAAGTAACACAATTCAGTTAGTTATCCTTTCGAGTAGCTCTACTCAGAGCACCCCTTAGATGAAATCTAGTAAGTGAGACGACAAGCGGAAGGCAAACTTCGACCTCAACTTCAACTTGTCAATGTTCCTTTCAGTTAAGCTGTTAATCGTCGCATTTGTGACACTTGTGGCACTTGCCACAGCCTATCCGGGTGCCAACAAAGGTCAGCTGCAACTCCCCAGTTGCCAAAGTTGGGCCGATGGCACCTTACTCGCCGATCCCTCGGGATGTGGTGGCTTTTACGCGTGTACTCGCGGCAAAGCCGTCCACCACAGCTGCCCAGTGGGACAGTTTTTCGACGATTATAGCCAGTCCTGCAAATTACCCAACTTGGTCAACTGTGTCAACTTGAACGGCTTGGCATTGCGCGTTGCTGTCAGTGCCGATGCCATCGCGCTTCAACGCGAGCAGCAGCAGCAATCTTGTGATCCACCACCACCACCACCTTGTGATCCACCACCACCACCTCCACCACCACCTCCACCACCACCTCCACCACCACCTCCACCACCACCTCCACCACCACCTTGTGATCCACCACCACCACCACCTCCACCACCACCTTGTGATCCACCACCACCACCACCTTGTGATCCACCTCCACCACCACCACCACCACCTCCACCACCACCACCACCACCTCCACCACCACCACCACCACCACCACCTTGTGATCCACCACCACCACCACCACCTCCACCACCACCACCACCACCACCACCACCACCTTGTGATCCACCACCACCACCACCACCTCCACCACCACCACCACCACCACCACCTCCACCACCTCCACCACCTCCACCACCACCACCTTGTGATCTACCACCACCACCACCACCTTGTGATCCACCACCACCACCTCCACCACCACCACCACCACCACCACCACCACCTCCACCACCACCACCACCACCACCACCGCCACCACCGCCACCACCACCACCACCGCCACCACCACCACCACCTCCACCACCACCACCACCACCACCACCACCACCTTGTGATCCACCACCACCACCACCGCCACCACCACCACCACCACCACCGCCACCACCACCTCCACCGCCCCCGCCTTGTGATCCACCACCACCACCACCACCGCCCCCGCCTTGTGATCCACCACCACCACCACCACCACCGCCACCACCACCACCACCACCACCACCACCACCACCGCCACCACCACCTCCACCGCCCCCGCCTTGTGATCCACCACCACCACCTCCACCACCACCTCCACCACCACCTCCACCACCACCTCCACCACCACCACCACCACCTTGTACGCCTGAAGAAACTACAACAACTTGTGCACCTCCGTCAATAACAACACCCTGTGCACAGCCTGAAGAGACCACAACAACTTGTGCACCTCCGCCAACAACAACACCCTGTGCGAAACCTGAAGAAACCACAACAACACCCTGTGCACAGCCTGAAGAGACCACAACAACTTGTGCACCTCCGCTAACAACAACACCCTGTGCGAAACCTGATGAAACCACAACAACACCCTGTGCACAGCCTGAAAAAACCACAACAACACCCTGTGCACAGCCTGAAGAGACCACAACAACTTGTGCACCTCCGCCAACAACAACACCCTGTGCACAGCCTGAAAAAACCACAACAACACCCTGTGCGCAACCTGAAGAGACCACAACAACTTGTGCACCTCCGCCAACAACAACACCCTGTGCGAAACCTGAAGAAACCACAACAACACCCTGTGCACAGCCTGAAGAGACCACAACAACTTGTGCACCTCCATCAACAACAACACCCTGTGCGAAACCTGAAGAAACCACAACAACACCCTGTGCACAGCCTGAAGAGACCACAACAACTTGTGCACCTCCGCCAACAACAACACCCTGTGCGAAACCTCAAGAAACCACAACAACACCCTGTGCACAGCCTGAAGAGACCACAACAACACCCTGTGCACAGACTGAAGAGACCACAACAACTTGTGCACCTCCGCCAACAACAACACCCTGTGCGAAACCTGAAGAAACCACAACAACACCCTGTGCACAGCCTGAAGAGACCACAACAACTTGTGCACCTCCGCCAACAACAACACCCTGTGAGCCCATTTCCGGAATTAAAAAGGAGCTGAGCTTCATCAGTTCATCCGGCAAGGACTGCCTCAATCGAGCTGACGGCGTTTTCCTGCAGGAATCGGGTCACTGTCGTCGATACTTCGAGTGTCGCGGTGGCAACCGAGTGTTGCGCCGTTGCTTGGGTGGCAGCTGGTTCGATATCGAGGCGGGCAAGTGCCGCCGTCGCAGTCTGGTGCTGAACTGTGCCGCAAATCGTAACTGAATCAAAATTGCTGTAAAAACTGCTGTAAACCGATAATAAGGAAGAATTGCTTATTTATACGGAGGAGTCTTGTCGTATTTGGTATCTAATCTCAGAATGTGCCTCGCTCCCATTTCTCACATAGCGATAACCCAAAAGGTCATCAAATGTGGGACTCACTTTCTTTTATTGCTGCGATAAGCAACATTTTGTTGCATGCGTGCGTGTGTGTGTGTGTGGCAGTTTAAGTACGAATTCAACATATTTAAATAGGTTCACAGGTTGCATAATTGCTATAATTTTGCAGCTGATGATAATACGACGACGACGAGAAGTCATTCACTCGCGCCAATATCATTGCTCTTTATATATATTTTCATATACATTGTAATTGATAGTATTGAGCTTGTGGCATGGAACGGCGATTCCTTTGTTGTGTTGCTATAATTACTTGTGCTGATTTCATAATGGTGCAGCTGATTAGCATATTTGTTTATTTTGGGTTGCTCGTCGCTTGTCGGACAGTGACAAATTGATAACATATAGCAACATCTTTGCTCTTGTTTGATGTTGGTGCAAGTCAACATTGTTAGCTTTGATAACAAAATGGCCTAATCAAAAACGGGCCTTGGCAATGGCATATCGCATACTGATTCTGTGGTTTGTGTGGTGTTGCCCCTTATCAGCTTTGAGTGTTGTTGGTTGTGTATAAAAGTATTTTTATGTTGTGTTTTAAATGCAGAAGATACTCACTTTGTGCTCAAGCGCATTTCTTTGAATTGAGAATTGAGAATATTGAATGGCTTTCAATTTTCAATTGAATTCGCCAATTTTTGTCTGTAAATTGGCATCACAGCAAAGTCGAGCACGTGATGCAATTGCGAAAAGTGTGCTCAAGTGTAATCTATAATATACGGAAGACGACAAACGTCAAACGATTGCCAAGGCCAGTGCCAGTTGTACATATTGCTATATTGCTAAATTGCTATATAGCTATACAGTTATATATAGTTATATATAGTTATATAGCTGCACATTGATCAGACCGCGTGATTGCGTTCTGTGATCTCTGATCACGATAACTGGCAATGTGCATCGACCGCAGCAAAATGTGTCTCAAATGCATTTATCATTTACATTTAATTAATTTCCTTTGACTCAAACAATTGCCATAACCCATATGTGTATAATAATAATTATAATTATATAATTGAGAGCTACTTGAGTACAAGCAAATCAATTAAATTAAATTAAAATTAAATAACTTTTTGAGATTGTACCAAGGCGTTAACCAAAGCCATTAAGTATATATATTTTTGATCAGTATCGATCCGTCTGAACCCCTGCAGCTGAAGAGCAATAATGCTGAAACCTGGCTAATATCTGTCCTATTGCTTTGGTTAGTTATGATTAAGTACCTCACATTCGCCAAAAGAAAATATTGAAAATCATCATTATCGGACGCTTTATTTGATATTGCTGTTATGGCAGCAATCGGTCTAAAGACCACATTCTGATACCCAACTTTGATATAATCAGTTTATGGCCAGCTTACAGAAAACAGTTTCAACGTCCATAGCTGGCTGTAAATCTCCCACTGATAAAATATATTGAAGTATGAACAAAACTGAAGCTAGTGAAAAACATTTTTAAATTATAAAAAGTAAAATATTTAAATTTGCTTAAGGCTCAAGGCAAAAACCTTATTTATATTTTTAATTGCGCACTAAAATTAAATTGTCAACAGATTAACTTCGCCCCACTTGTTGAATATTATAAACATTGATTGCTGTAGATTTCCGAGGCATCCCCTTTTGGATGTGGTGGCTAATCACTCAATTTTACATAAATGATAGCTGTGTTTATGTGTATTTCCTTAATTAATAAACGACACATTTGCATTGCACTTTTGCAGGTCAACTTTCTAATCTGCCAAATATTGGCACTCTTCCTGGCCTCGCTCTTCCGGTCGTGGCTGCATCCATCGAGGGTCTCCTATGAGGTGCGCCACGTCTTCGCCTTATCGCTGGGCCTGGCCTTTGGCTACTTTTGCTTTGGCCAGCAGGCCATACACATTGCTGGACTGCCCGCAATATGTTTCATTGTAATACGCACACAGGATCCACGCATTGTGCAGAGGTAAGCCTAAATTCGGAATTGAATTGACAATGAGTTGAAGTGAAACTCAAACACGTATCACATTGGCAGGAGCGTCATGCTGGTGGCCATGGGCTATTTGTTGTGCGTGCATCTGATGCGTCAGATCTATGATTATGGCTCCTATGCCCTGGACATTACTGGGCCCCTAATGATCATAACACAAAAGGTGACCAGCCTGGCATTCAGCATACACGATGGTTTCGTGCGCAAGGATGAGGTGAGTGCGGCAGTTCAGGCCATTCAGAAAATCTATCAACAGTATTTAGTACAACCATTGCTTATTTACAGGACATGACAAAGGCGCAACAATATCATGCCATTAGGAAAATGCCATCGGCATTAGAGTTCTTCTCGTATGTGTGGCACTTTCAGGGTATCATGGCCGGTCCATTGGTCTTCTACAAGGACTACATTGAATTTGTGGAGGGCTGCAATCTGTTGAAGCGGCCGGCGGGCAATGTAAGTGGACCACAGACAAGATGATTACGTGGTCACCTGCAAAATAGAACTGCGCTGATTTCATTATCTATTTGCCAAGTGTGCCCAGTGACAGTGAGGAGCTGTCAGAGAGGCAGAGAGAGAGAGAGAGAGAGGGAGAGAGAGAGAGAGAGAGGGAGAGAGAGAGAGAGAGAGAGAGAGAGAGAGAGAGAGAGAGAGAGGGAGAGAGAGAGAGAGAGAGAGAGAGAGAGAGAGAGAGAGAGAGAGAGAGAGAGAGAGAGAGAGAGAGAGAGAGAGAGAGAGAGAGAGAGAGAGAGAGAGAGAGAGAGAGAGAGAGAGAGAGGGAGAGAGAGGGAGAGAGAGAGAGAGAGAGAGAGAGAGAGAGAGAGAGAGAGAGAGAGAGAGAGAGAGAGAGAGAGAGAGAGAGGAGAGAGAGAGAGAGGAGAGAGAGAGAGAGAGAGAGAGAGAGAGAGATAGAAAGAGAGAGAGATAGAAAGAGAGAGAGAGAGCGAGAGAGAGCGAGAGAGAGCGAGAGAGAGCGAGAGAGAGCGAGAGAGAGCGAGAGAGAGAGAGAGAGAGCGAGAGAGAGCGAGAGAGAGAGCGAGAGAGAGAGAGAGAGAGAGAGAGACCCGGTGATGGGTGGCATTAGCCCAATGCTGACCTCACTTTGCACTGTCTCTCACTGCTCTGGTCTGCGTACATCACACATTGTCTCCCGTCTGTGTGTCGTCTGTCACTAATCAATTTCAATTCATGCAGCAGTAGTTTTTACATGTGAAAATGATTTTCGATTTCAGGGCAATCTGGACAATGGCAAATCGGAACTGGTGCTGGAGCCGTCGCCGACGAAAACCGTGATACGAAAAGTGCTTGGCAGCTTGGTGTGCGCATTCATTTTCATGAAGTTTGTGAAGATATATCCAGTGAAGAATATGAAGGAGGATGAGTTTGTCAATGGCACGGGCATAATGTATAAATTCTGGTATGCCATGATGGCAACCACCTGCATACGCTTTAAGTATTATCACGCATGGCTACTCGCCGATGCCATATGCAATAATTCTGGCTTAGGCTTCACCGGCTACGACAAGGATGGCAATGCCAAATGGGATCTAATATCCAATATTAATGTGCTCTCATTCGAGGTGAGTTATGCGATAGATATTTGGACGTATATATATTTAAAAACATTTTCTCGATTGCAGTTTGCCTCCAATTTCCGGGATGCGATTAACAATTGGAATTGTGGCACCAATCGTTGGCTGCGCACGCTCGTCTATGAGCGCGTGCCCAAGAAGTACGGCACACTGTTGACGTTCGCTCTGAGCGCCGTGTGGCACGGTTTCTATCCGGGCTACTACTTGACATTTGCCACGGGCGCCTTGGTGGTGACAACAGCGCGCACAGCTCGCCGCATGTTCCGCTATCGCTTCCAGAGTACGCAGTTCACACGCGTCTTCTACGACATTCTCACCTGCCTCACCACTCGCATGGTGATGGGCTATGCAACATTCCCATTTGTTCTGCTTGAATTTATGGTAAGAGAAGTGCCACATCTATTGGATCAACTCATCTGTAGCTGAATACTAATTCGATGCCACACTTACACTTTGCAGGGCAGCATTAAATTGTACCTGAAATTTGGTTTGTGCCTTCATCTTATTTCACTAGTGACCATATTTATTTTACCCCAATTCATTCGGGGAGAGCAGCGCGCAAAGCGTTCCAGCCGGAGTAGCGCCGGCATCAATGTGGAGAGCGATAGTAACGCAACTGAAGCAGCAGTTGCTGTTGCCGCTGATCCGCTCACCGTGAACAATACGAATGATGATCTCAAGGACAATGTGGAGGATGGCGGCATGGTTAAGGAAACGTATGCAAAACGTAATGACACATTGCCACAGCAGCAGCAATTGCAGCAGCACAACCACAAGTCAACGAGTCAGCCACAGAATAATAAAATACTCCAACCACGCCCACAGCAGCAACACCAGCAGCAGCAACTGCAGCAGCAACTGCAGGAGCAACTGCAGCAGCAGCCCTCAAGTCCAAAGCCGAACAATCAACATCAACATCAACATCATCATCAACAGCAGACGTGCGCTCGCGACGCGGTTAGCGTGCCGCACGATCAGTGCGAAATGGATCAGTTGTCCAGCAAGCTGAAGGAGAAGATTGAAGCGGAAACCAAAAATATTGAGGATTTTATTGATAAGACTGTTACCGAAACCGTCAGCGGCATCGTTGAGTTCAAAAACGATCTGATGCGCGACATTGAGTTTCCCAAACTGAAGCTGGCCGCCGGCACTGTCAGCAGCGGTGCCGCCAATCTGGTGGATGCCGCTGCTGCTGGCCTGCGCAAACGCAACATAGCCTCTGCCCACACCGACAGCAACAGCAACACACACACCAATTCCGGTGGCAACGCCCTGCCCGAACATGGCCAGGAGGAGAACAGCGCCGCCTTTCTCAAAAAGGAGATCGATGTGATCAATGCGGTGGTGCAGCAGGCAAATGTTTTGCCAGCTGTCCTCAGCAACGGACATGCCAAATAGTTTGATGATGCGGCAGCAGCAGGCAGCGGCGACGGCGGAGAATACAAAATGTCAGCTGTGCGACAAACAACAACAACAGCAACTGAACAATTGAATAATTAACAATAGAAATTGGATGGGACTGATGGAGAATAGCAGGGGGGCAAGTGCTGTAGCTCTATAGCTTGACAAACGCGCACACAGGCACGCACAACACACACGCGCACAACACACACACACACACAACACACACAACTGCGCACAGAACAAAGCAACAGCAACAACAACAAAACAACCAGGAAACAAATATTTGAAACTTGTTTTGGTTTCAAATTTGAATTGAGAAATTCCATAGCTAACAAATTCAAGAGTTTATAAATTGTTTCTACAATGCAGAATTGATAAAAATAAAATGTGTATAGATATTTTAAATAAAATAGCCAAAATATTATTAGATAAGTACAAAATGGATAAAACCGGATATCGATCGATTCATATTCCAAGTGTTTTTTGCTCAGCAACGTCTTTGTATAATAATAATTGTGAGCGACTGTAAGCGATTAATTTATGTGTATTTTGAAAGTCTAAATGTGCATGATATCAAATTTGTTGTTAAATATGTATGTGTGTATGTATGTAATTCGCTTGTTGGTTCGTTTGTTAACAGAGCAGCGAGCAACGTAAATACACATTATTTATCGTATGTATTCAATAATTCTTCCAGTATGTACAATTTGTTTACATATTTACCATATAGTCTATGTATTGAAAGTCCGCAAACCGAATAGTTTTTCTTGTTTTTAACATAACAAACCGAAAGAGACCTACAAGAATGGCACAGGCAAAATCCTCAAAGCTATGCTGAAACAAAATAAAAAAAAGAACAATTTATATGAAAAAAATATCAACAAAACAACAACTTTAGACTGAAGAATGTTGGAAATTGAATACTGAAATAGAAAACAAACCAAAACAAAAAGGAAGCAAACAGAACGAAACACGCGTGGTTCAACTTAGTTCATTAAGAATATGCCATTTTAATTGGCCTCGATATTATTGATTTAGCAAACTATTTACGGTGTGTTAATTATGTATGTTTGTGTGCAAACCGTGTAAGAAACGTGGCTAACTAACTAATTGGCCAACTAGATAGCCTCAGTAATGATCTTTGTACTCCTTCTTCCTCGGCAATGTTTGCTGCAATTTTGTATGTGTATATAATTATTTGAAATGAACTCCAACTCCAAATCCCCTAGCAGTAGCTTAAGCACATTTTACTTCGACTATATACTCGTATTGTGTTTGAACAATTTATTTGTTATTTGAAGTAAATTTAACCATCACACGCGTCTATATACATTGTATATGCATATTTTTTATATTTATAGAAATAAAAACCACAAAATAAACAAAAACAACAGCAACAAATCAGCGCTTATTTGTTTGCATTGCTAACTTTCCTGGGACTGCTGGTTTTAGAGTCCACACGACAGTTGCATATTTGAGGAACCCACAATTAATGTATAACATTGCCCATTGAGAAACGTAGTAAGCTTGCAAGTGAAATAAATTGAATTATGTATTTATATCATATAAGCACTTGGTTTTATTTCGATTTTTCAATTCTAGTTTATAGGATAAACTATCCACTCGGCAAATTAATGTTTGAATTTGAATTCAACCGTTGTATTTAGCGCCACATGATAACAGCTGTTAAGCTATCATATCGGACAACTGCTATCGATAGCGAAAAGAACTTCCTGTACAAAATATCGCTGTAAGCCACTCGCCGAATGTTAACAGCGAAACTTGTACAGAACTGAAATCTACAAGGTTGACCTATGTATGTGGACCGTGTGGATTGCTGTTAGCTAGCTGTTTATTTGTAGTTTAACAGAGAGCAGGGCGTTAAAAACAATGAATACGCATTTGTTGGCATATTGCGGATATTTTTTTATAGGATTTAAGCGCATTTTTGTTTGTAGTCGATATATATGGAATTTTATTAAACACCTGTCTTAGATGAACTCTAAAGCTGGAAATGGCCTTAAAGCGCTTGGAGAGTTGCGTCAAAACTTCGCAAAGCCAACATTTTCCAAATTGATTTGATTTTAAGAAAACAGCGCTTTCTGATCAAGTTTTCATCTCTGGATTAATACATTTAATGACGAGTTTTTATATTAGACAAAGTAAATGTATTTTAATGTATTTAAAATGTATTTAAATTGAGGTGCCAAAATGTTGTATGTGGCAAGGTGACAATTGGCCGTTGGAATTCTGCAATGGCTGCTGATTCTCCTTCCCCTGATTAGCCGATATTCGTACAGGAGGCGTCATCAGGCTGCGATCGACAACAAGAAAGCCTTTCATCTTTATAATGATGCCCGCGAATCCTAAAAGCGGCCTGCATCAGCAGCTTAGCACCAGATCGCGATCAAGTCCGTTCGAACAACATCAACTTGTTTTCGCTGTCCAGTTGCGAGTGGCAGTCGACAACGCTGTGACGCCAGTCAATCAACAGTAGCCAGAGTTGCCACTGCCAGGCGAATGTATGCCGAGGTACTTCGAGAGTTGTGCGTCCGAAAGAAACGGCGGAAAATCACCTTGATATGAGAATATCCAGAGAATGTTGCAGACGCCCAGTGTGCATCTGAAACGAGGACATCTCAGCCAGCATGAATACAAATTCATCAGCAGCAAAGCCCGCAATGATGTCAACAATTTTAAATCTTAAGTTCAGCTGAAGGCATTTTCATAATGAGCATTATATTTTTGTTCCGTTGACGACTGTGCAGCAGTGTGGCAACTGGAGTACATTAGAAAGTGTAGTTTTCAAAATAAAACTTAAAATATTATTTTCTTACACAAACTACTCAAATCATCAAAGCCAAATCGCACCAAATATTCGAATGACAAGCTCAATTTATACAAAATTTGAATTTTCCAGACTTTTGCACAATTTTGAAGTTTTAGTTGGGTTGCCAGCCTGTCCACGCCCAAATATTGGAGCAACTTACGACAGAAACCGTTTGCTTGAGCGGCTTAGGCTTACTTAACATATCCGCTTAATTCTGCACAAGACAAGATTCGATTTCATTTGGCAACAGAAAAGGATTTGAGCCATGTTTATTGCCATGATTTCTCCAGAATTGGCTGCTAAATGTATCTGAGCTGCTTGAAATATGCACAATAAACTGAGAATGACACATTTGTTTTCGACAATTAATGAATTCTTTTGAATTGGCTGCTGCTGTAAATATTTGTAGCATGTTTCTCTGGTTGATCTCTGATTATTGTAATCAGTAAATGGAAATCGGCATACGAAAAAAGTAGCCTTATTTTTTTGGAACTTTATATCGATATTTGAAAAAAAAACTTTCGGCATATATTGGCAGGCCTGCTAGTATTGGCAGATTGGGCGGAATTAGCCTCGTTGGCAGAATAAAGATGGCTTTTGCCCTTAGGTGCTTTATCAGCCTCTTCGGGATGCTCAATGTCGACAATCTGGGCAAGTAGTTGGATTAAAGTGATTTGGCAACATATAAAAAAGAACTTGTGTTTCACTGTGGCTTATGCAATTTAATCGGGGTTTCCACTTAGCCATGAAATGGTTTGGCCACACGTCCGCAGCTGTCAATTGTGGCAATAAACAATTATTAACTTTGTTGCACATGGGCCAAGTGATTCGTACATTATTGCCACATGCGAAAGCCGTTCGTTCAATTTCCAGTCGAAGCGTAGACCTCAAGTTGCAAGCCGGAGGGCGAAATTCCCACACTTTGCCATCGCCTTCTGGAGCGGCATGTCGTCGTCTTAGTTACATTGTAAAACGTTTTATTGTCGCTGGCAGCTGGCGACGATTTGTTGCTGCCCCAACTCCTGCTGCCACACGCTGGCTGCGACTGCCGAACCAGCCACATCTCCAGCTGCTACCTTCAGCCGAAACTCCTTTCAGGAGGTGTGTGCCGGCGGCACGCCCAGAGCTCACTTGACGACAACTGTTATGCTTATCGGATGCTTTGTGAATACGAATTTGGTCAATGATGGTGCGATGCGCATGTGGACGGCGGAGGGTTCAGGCTGGCGGGTGGTTGTTGCTCTGTCTCAGAAACTGGATGGGGGACGGGGACGGGGAAGGGGGGAATGGGTACCGTAGTAAATCGCTGTCGATTGTCGGGCCGAGGCTAACCGAGGGCGTAGGTGCCAACTGCCTTAAAGCCACTCACAAAGTTTGGCCATAAGATAGACTTAACTGCACCAAGAATGTGACACAAGCAAATTGGCAATAATCGACTTTTGGATACCTTGTCTCGAAGCTACAGCGAGTTCAATTGTAGAGCGAGAGAGAGAGAGAGAGAGAGAGAGAGAGAGGGCGAATGACATCGATTTGGTTTGTCTGAGGAATATCAAAAGCTTCTGAGAAAGTAGGAGCAGTGTGCGGAATGAGAAAAGTCTTATTGAAAATTAATTAAGATTAAAATTAAACTCACATTTTAGATTACAGAAAATGAATATCGAATAATTCGTTTAAAATTGGAAATGAGAAAAGAAAGAGATTTTTCAAATACGAGTATATTAAGCTGAAGCCTGCGTTGCCAAAAACGATATTTATTTTATTAATCATTTTACTATTCAAATATTATTGTTGGTATTATAATTTTAAAAATAATAAAAGTAAATTTAAAAAACTAGTTTTTCTTTTATTAAAATGTTCTTGAACTGTTTTTGTTATCAGAGAAGCTGTGTTCATTTTGACTTCTACTTTTCAGATTTGATTCTTTGCATATTGCATTTGCGAGGCGATCTGATTTATAATATTGGCAACGTATTGGCTGGGAGATGCTTGCTTCATGTTGCAACATACATATACAAAATACTCGTATACCCCTTTTTTTGAGCCAGTTTAAATGGGTACAAGAGATGTAAAAAGTAAGGAATGAAATGGCCAGCGGCAAATGCGTAAACTTCGCTGTGATTAAGTCGAGAGCGGGGAAAGGCAAGTTCGGTTGCAAGCGGGAGAAGGGGAAGGGGAGGGGGGGGGGGGGGGGGGATAAATGCTGAGCTCGAAATCTTATCGTCGCACAAGGAACTCGTTTCATTTTAGTGGCGCAATCAGCGCTGCTCACTTGCAATGGCCGAGCAAATATTTTACTTTTACTCTTTCGCCTCAGTTTGGTTGGCGAGCAGTGGACGGCGAGGGTAGGGGGCGGGGAGCGGGTTGGCTAATGCGATGCGAAAAGTGTGCCACAAGCATAAAGCGCCCAAAAGACGCTGACAACGGAATCAACAGACAAAAGGGAGCAAGGCAAAAGACACAAGTTGAATATGTATATAGGAGCTGCCCAGACGCCAGCAAAGTTAAAATTAAATTAGCGCTTTTTTCATCTATATGTATCCTTTTTGCATTTTGTCCAGCAAAGGTATCCGTATCCGCCTTGCCTTGCCCTGCCTTGCCTGCTCTTCTACTCCTTCTCTCGCTCACTTCTATGTCAGTGTCACTGGCGCTACTTAGCCAAATTAAAATGCCACCGAACTTTTTTCTTTTTTATATTACTTTTAGCAGTTTGCATTTATGCTTGTTTAAGCAAATGCCGTGTTATCACTCGACTCCGGCTGCCGCGCTTCTATCTCCTATCCTATCCTATCCCATCCCATCCCATCCCATCCTATGGCCAGCTTCATGCAGACATGCCGTCTGCATCTTTGACTGGAGTCGAAAGGATAATGCGCGTAATTGTTGTCCGTGCCTGGCAATTGGCATAAAAAACTGCGGCCATAAAAATCTCGTGCGGAAAAAAGACAACTTTCTGTTCGAGCCAACGAATCAAAGCGATTCTTATTTCGTTTCAGTAAATGTTTTTCTGTTTTTCTATTTTTCGGTTTTTCTGTTTTTGGTTCTATTTTATTTTGCATACACTCGAAATTGTATAAATTGAGCTTCTTAACAACGATATTGATTGCATCGCTCGACTTACGTCGTGTTTTCATCTCCATGTAACCAATTTCAGTGCATTGAATTTTCTTGTTTTTCTTCTCAATTATATTTTATTTTTAATGTATTTCTGTAACTCTGAAAAAGGGTTGAGAATAATTGTGGTATTTCCAAAAACGTTTGAAATATTAACCACTTTAGCCGCAGTTGTCTGTGTTCAGTGAAATATTTTACAACGCATTAACATTTAAATAAAAGAAAATCAATTAAAGCAGATTTTGTAATAAAAATATTGGCATTAAAATAAATTTCATAATCAGCTATTAAATTGTAAGTTTTTTCGATTATTGTAGAAGCTTCGCACATTTTGCTTTAAGCCACTTTGCAATTTGATTTTTTGGTTATATTTTAATTCATGAAATTTATTTTTTACCAACGCAGTGGGTTTTATTATTAAAAAGTACAATACAACTTAATAATGAACTGAGCCTTAATTGTTTTCATTTTATCATGTGGCATTTTAATCAACTCCCAGCGGACAAATGCACATTCAGCTTGTGCTCGTGGAGCCGGGAGAGGAGCGGAGCTGCAGGCAAATTGTTTGCACAAGTTCTACAACTTTCGCTCTCTTTTTCCGCCACTCGACACACATCTGTCAGTTACCCTAACCACTCAGTTCGCCACTCATTGGGGCCCACTTTGATGCTCTGATAAAGTCATCATCGCCCAGAGCAAACATTGCCGAGTCGAGTGCGCATTCCATGAGCCCCACATGTGCCATATGGCCAAAGATTTTTATTTTCTGCTTTAAATATGCATCTGCCATGCACCAAAGTCGAGGCACATTCTGCTTCTGCATTATGGAAAATAAATAGACTGCAAATGCGCCTCGTATTATATCTTAATCGCAGCGTTGATTGCTTAAGTAGCTTTTCACTCTAAACGACTATGTTTTCCAAGTGGTCGTTAGGCGAAAACCAATTAAAATTTGATTTGTTTGCATTGGCTGGCAAAACTCACATCGCAGTAGGTAATTCATATATAGATATATATATATATATATACACTCAAGCACACACACCAGTTATGTCTAATATGTCATATCAAAAATATTGCCATCAAATATGCCAAGACAAGCTTCCAGTGTGTTGAGTGACACCGATTGACATGTTATACAGAGAGAGAGAGAGAGAGAGTGACCAGAAACTAGAACATAAACAGGATCAGGCACTGGCACAGGTGTACATGTGTAGGTACACGTAGAGACCAAGGAGCCAAGCAAGGAGCAGCATAATGAAAAATATTTCCATATTGCAAATAAAGTCATTTTGCCAGACCAGACAAGCGAAGACTAGACAAGACAAGGCAGTCGTGGTCCTAACCCTTGTCAAAAATCATCATGAACGTTGCCAGCTTTTGCCTATACTCCTTGGCTTGACGTTACCTGCCCGGTTGCCCAGCTGCTCGGCTGAGAAGCAGAGCATATTTCAATTTACTACAACGATCTGAACTGGGTTGGGAGGAGCTGAGACAGGCAGGCAGGCAGCAACAGCCAGCAGCAGCCAGCAGCCAGCAGGCAGCCTTCTTGACAGTTGACAAAAAGTGGACTTTCTGTTCGCGAGGGTTCTACATTTAATAGAAAACTCTTTCGAAAATTGGCATAATAACTAATCTTTTGTTTTGAATAATGGGGAAACGTAAAAAATAAATAAAACAATGTAAAAGAGTAACAAAGCAAACAACAATTTGTTTACTCTTTAAACATATAATTTTAATGTTTTAAATATATTTTCAATTCGATTTTCTTTAGCTTTCAGCTGCAATTTTATATTTAAATGGTTACTTTATTTGTAGATACTATTTTTCAATGGTATCTTTCTAAAGCTGTCAACATTAATTCGAAAAACTCATAAATTCCTTTAACTATGACAAACAATTTTCTTCTTGCATCTTACAAAACTATTGTGAACTCTTTTAAACTAATATCAACAGAAATGTGTAACTTAATAATTGACCCTCGTCGACTAACTCAGTTTTGGTCTTGTGCTTGTTACTGCATTGTCCGTGCTAAAAGTTTATGCAAATTCATTTGAAGTTTGTGCCCGAGCAGCTGCATCATCGTTCGCATCGTCAACATCAACATCAACATGAACATCATCATCATTATTATAATCATTATTCTCATCGCCATTGCGAGAACATTATCTGATGCCCGATGTCTTGCTTTAGGTTGAGGTTGAGCGACCCTTAAACCCAAAGGGCCACGAGCCTGGTCCGTTGTTGTTCGTCTCGTTGTTTGTTGCTGTTCCTTGCCCCCGACAGTTGCATACATTTGGGCGCATTGAAATGCACTCGGGACTCGGGAACGTTGTTGCATGTTGGCCGCAAGTGTCGGCATTCGTATTATTACAATTATTACGTTGATGTGCACAGCTTCAGTTTGCGGCTGGCCGTGACGTGGCAACAACAGCAACAGCAACAGCAACAGCAGCAGCAACAACACACGTTTCGGCGCCAATTTTCCTATGCTGGCTGCTTGCATATTTGAGGTTGCCGGTGTTGTGGTTGTGGAGTCAGCTTGCTGTTTGCTGTGCCGCCCAGTTGCGATGCCCAGTTTGCAGAGTGCACTTTGCAGTGCACTCTGTGTGCACTCACTTTCTCTATCCCTCTCTCTCTCTCTCTCTCTCTCTCTCTTAGTCCTTCTGTTGTGTTCATTGTTGTGCAACGGGTTGTATACGCAATTTGCCATATTGGTCAAATATTATGCCAAGTTACGCGCAATTTCATGGCAGTTACTTTGATCCGTCTCTGTTGACATAACACCAGCTTGTTATCAACTCTTGGCCAAGTCGCCCAGCTGCCCAAAATGTCAGCCAATTTCAATGGTTTTCACACACACACACACACACACACACACACACACATACTCACAATAATAATTACCTCGCTAGCTATTCGCATTGGTAAAAGTGCAAACATGAAAATGCCACTCATCAATGTTCGTGACTTTTTAATTATGATTGGGTGTGCCTCAAGCCTTGAGGTGGTCTCTGCGATGCCGGGTGGTGTGGTGTGGTGTGGTGTGGACTGGCTGGCTGGCAAAGTTTTGACTGGTAACAACAATGGTCGAGCACTCGAGACTTGCTTTCTCCTACAGATGGCAGCCCTTAAGTCTTATTGCTGCACGTGGAACCCTTTTGCTGCCATACTGCTGGCGAGGGACTGTAATGGTAGGGGTGTGGGTGTGTGGGTGGGGTAGAAACTTGATTAAATTTTACTCCGTCTGTGTCTCACAATCAGTGGCACTTGAGAGGCTGCAAGCATAAACCACGCTCGTTTAATTTCAACTCAAAGTCTAAGCAGTAACAAGAGCCAATTCAATAAAAATTAAAAACGAAGAGAGAAAAGCAGCCGAGCAGATGAGGAGCGGAAGGAACAGAAGGAGGCAGAGGAGGAAGAGGAGGAGGAGCAGAAGATGGAGAAACGAAGCCAAGGCTGCAAGGGGCGCCGCAAGGACGCAGCAATCACAGACGAGTGCGGGCAAATAAACTTAAAGAAAATTAAAAGTGGCAACCGAGCAGGCAGAGACCCAAACCAGATACACATCCACATCCACATCCAGATGCAGCGCCACAGCAAACTCAACTCAAGTTGGCAGTCAACTTTTTGGATTGAGGGCGGAGGGCGGAGGGCGGAGGGCGCAAAACGTATCGACTTAATTGAACAAATCGCAGTAAACGAGCTGTAAATTTTTAATATGTTTCTGGTTTGCGTAAATAAAAGCTGACGCAAAGTTTTTGCGGACGTGCAACCCACATCAAATTGGGCGTGTGGAAATGCTCCAAGTGCAAATTAATAAATTAAGCAAAGAAAACGGAATGAAATTACGTTAGCAACGATACGATAGCAAATCCATTTAATTAGCAGCTTAGCAAACCCCATCTCCCCTTTCTCTCTCTCTCTCTCTCTCCCTCTCTCTCTCTCTGACCACGCCCACATCTGTTTAATTAGTTGTGGCGGCTGCTGTGGCTACATTTTGACTGATTAAAACCAAAAGTCCAAACAGGTTTTCTCAACTTTAAGCTTTGACATTAAAACCCAGCACAGACGGACACAAGGACACTGCCCAAGGGTTGCAAGGGATGCAAGGGGTGCGCAAGGTGTGGCAACAATATTTTCTTTTCTCAGTCGATTTGTCTGGACCACTGACTGGCTGGCTGGCTGACTGGTTGGCTGACTGGCTTAGGTCCTGGATTATTTTGCTCTTATTTATCTTCCGGCCAAGTCAAGAATTCAAGTGTTAATTCAGTCAGCGGCTCAGACAGACAGTCTGCTAGTAATACCCTGTAACAATTCCAAATGGGTAAAGCGACTTTCATTGAGTTTGGCAAATGTGGCAAGTGTGCACTGAGAAAGTTGGAATCACTTCTGATTCCTCAGCTATCATTACCTTATCTGTCTCTGTCAATTTGTGTAACCAAGTTCTGGCTACTTTAGCGATGGGTTTAGGGTATCTTCATGTCGGATCTTCTTAAATAAGTTTAACTGGTTTTTGTTTTACATGGCAAACATTTTAGGTGCGGACTCGCTTTAATTAACACAAGTCACTAGCTATTATAGTCGTTGGTCTAGACAAGATTTTGAAATAGTTTCAAGCTGAACTTGAGACTTATGCTTAACAAAGTTTCAGAAGAGCAACTGATATATCAGTATTAAAGACATATAAATATGTATTATAGAAATCATCAAATTAATGCTGATGTTGAACTATACAAATTAGTAACTAAATTGAAGTAAGTTTAGTTTCTAGCTTAACATTTTCATGCGTAACAAAACCAGGCTTGGCTGTGCAATGTATTTTCATAACTATGAACAACCTTTTTGCTCACCTTGTGATCCTGGACTCTAAGACTAAAGTAACACGGCAGTTTGTTACAAGTCCTTAAATATCGAATTGAGCTCAGCAGAGCCACGGTCTTCGACAGGAGCACAGAACATGTGCTGCGATTTGAAAGGAGAGTCGGAAGGAATGGAATGGAAGACAGTGTTATGGCCACATCATTAATCAAGTAATCTGCTGCAAATCTTGCACATATTTGACTTGAACTTAAATGCTTAGCGCAGCTTAAGTGCCGACTAAAACAAGAGCAGCTCCCTCACAACGGAAACGGAAGCGGAAATGTAACCAAAGAATAAAAAATGCTCGTTTCGCTTCAGCAGGGTGGAGAAAGTTGTCAGTGTAATAGTAATTTATTGTGGAAAAACTTTTGCTATCGAAGGCGCCGATGCGAGTGTGCCAGTGCAAAAACGCAAAAGGCAACAAAAACCAAAAACCAAAAACAACAAAATAAAAAAAAAACGAGGAAAATAAATCCGCAGAGCATTTGACATTTGACATATGCGACTCGTTTGACATACAAGCAAATTACACACAGAACTATTTGTCTTGTTGGCATAAGTCGCATAAGCCTGGAGAGCCAAGCAAACTGAACTGAACTGAACTGAACTAAACAGTATTGGAATAGCCTGCTGACCAGGTCGCCAACTTCGAAATTGGCACAAAAAAAGTAGGCGCAATCATTGTGGCAATGGAGGCGTATAAGTGATGTGCAAGCAAATGAATTGTAGGCAGGCAAAACCAAGAGCGTTGCTATTAAAATCTCAATTTCAAACAACATCAAGAGAGCGAGAGAGAGAGAGAGAGAGAGAGAGAGAGAGATGCTAGCGGTTAGAGTGAGAGAGTTTTGCGTTAGTTTTTGGATAGTTTTTCTGCCGGCCCCGGAGAAACTTTCGATGTGGCTTTGTTGTCGCTGTTGTTGCCGCTGCTACTCGCTGCTCTTGTTGTGGTGCGAATGTTGCACATTGTGTATAATTTCGACTGCATTTTGCATTAAGTAAAATGTTTTAATTAAAATGGAAAAAGTTTTCCAATTAAAGCGCAAAAAGCGAACGTTCGCCACAAATATTATCAATGCTTCTTCACACCTCCCAATGGCAACACCCCCAACACCTCCCCCTCCCACCAGCCCTTCCCATATGCAACGATAAAAGCAACAATTACTGTTGTTAATATTTAATTGTTTATGCAATGCATTCAATTAGATTTTGGAGTGGAAGTCGCAGGCAAGACTTGCCAGCAAATAAAAGGCAAATTAATTATCCGGCAAGCGCCAACTTTGGCATTAAGTTAGCAAGCTTAGCAAAGCCTTGCAGCTAATTACTTTTGTGAGAGTGTTTAACTTTTGCAACTGTAACTCAAATGCAGCTAATTGGCCAAAGAAGGTGCAGCTTCGTTGCACTTGCTCTTCACTTGTCGTAACTTGAAGTGCCCAGAAATGTAGGCAACGTTTTCTTTCACAACCCTTAAAGATTCAACAGAGCAATTGCCATAAATTCAGAACGGAAGCAGAATTGCTACTATAAATTGCATCAATAATAATAATAATAATAATAATAATAATCATGATATATGCAAACATTTGTATGCATTCCATTCATAACGGGTGGTGACCGGAGTCGCCATCTGAATCTGGCTCCGAGCCGGAAACTGAAGCTGTGCTCGAGTCCCAGCTGCTGTGCGCTTTTTGGAATTGCAATCACTCACCTGGCCTCACACACAGATTGAGTTTATGTGGCCGTTGTGTCGTTCATGTGATTAAGGAGCCTGCGACAGGGTATCAAAAAAAAAAAAAGAAGAAACATCTGAAAAGGCTGCAGAGGCTTGCTCTGCGGTCATAATACTGCATATTTCATGGCGTCTGCAAATTGCTGGGAGAAATGTGCGCTTTCATTGCAATTAAGCTGCGCAGCTTGATAATGAAAAAGGAACCAACGTGGAATATTTATGCAGACGGACTGAGACTGAGGCTGAGACTGAGACTGACTCGCATGGAATTGCGCAAAATAATTCGCTGGCCCCGCAGCCTTTTTACTTTTATTTCGCCACATTTTTTGTATTATTATTTTGCATGTGGCACAAGGACTTTTTAGCGCTCCATCAGCCAAATTATATTTGATGTGCAGAATAACTGGGTTAACTACACAGCCTGCAGCTACATTAAAATACTAAGCCAGTGCTTAGGCCAACTTGGCCAAACTGCCAAGGTGGCAAAGCTTGTATTCAAATCATTGCCCCAAATCGCTTTCTCAGATACTGAGCCGAGTTGACAGTGAGCCTAAGCTCAACTTACTAAACTAACTAAGCTTTTGAGCAACATTCGATTCACTTCTTTAGCTGAAGAACTTCACACACACAATTAATGGAATTCGTTGCGTGAACTTGTTAAAAATCAATGTATTTGAGGAGGTTTTATGGATTGCTTAAAAGGTATTTCATACGACTAACATCTTTGGGATATTAAGTATTTGTAATCTGTGCTTAAGTTACATAATATAGAATTACTAATTTTTCTTGAATATCAGATTGGTCAAATAGTATCAACAAGATGCAGAAATATTGCTGGATTAATATTTTTACTAATCTTTCAGATGTAGTAGCCTGTTCCACTCTAGGCTTTTCCTCTACAGTTTTTTTTATAATGTTTAATTACCAATATTTTATTCAGCAATAAATAAAATAAATAAATAAATAAATCTGTTGGAAAGTCAACAACGCATTGCTCTTGGAGCCGCCAGGCAAAGTTGAGCTGCAAATTCCGATTCGTCATCCAATGGTCCCAACACTGCCACTGCTGCATGCAGCAGGCAAGCGAAGTTGCACTTTAATTTACCTGAGCCACTTGACCCTGTTGCCTTCTGCAAATTGCTGTTCAATTAACACAGTTTAAGTTGTGCACCCACTCGAAAGGACCTGCAAGTACACATACATATCCAATATATATATACATATATTTATATGCAGTTGGATTTAAATGCCAAGAGTTGGCTGCAGCTGCTGGTCAAGTGCAGCTGCAGTGCAGCGGATGGAGCTGGGGGCGTTTGTGGAGAGCGTTACGTATTTTAGATGGAATCGTGAATCGCTGCTTGTATTTTCTGATCCAGTTGGCCATTTATCAGCCGTGAAAGCGCGTTGAAAGTTTAACTGGTGTGTGCACATGTGTGTGTGTGTGTGTGTGTGTGTGTGTGTGCGTGTGTGTGTGCTATGCCTTTTTGAGCGGGCTTAACGGATTTGGACCCGAGGGCCAACGGATTGCACATTTTTTGGGTTTGCTTCTGATGCAGCATCGTTCAGATTTATTGCATTCAACTTTCGTGTGACTTTCACAAGAAACTTTTATGTCTCGAAAACTTTTCAAGTTTACTTAAGCAACAAAAGTTTCGGCTGCCCGCCCGCGCTTCCTTTCATCTTTCATCTGTCCTTTTCGTATTTGCTTTTATCCGCTCCTTTTTTGTTTTTTTTTTGTGGCTCTCCTTCGAATTTATTGCCAAAAATCGTCGAGTTGTGTGTGTGTGTTTTAAACGGGGAAAGGGGGGTTCAAAGCCTAAAATGAAGTGTTGATAATAACGTATAAATTATGCGCATTAAATTTTAAGCGTTTACCGCACTAAATCATTGAGCACTCAAACATATGAACAAAATGGCTGCGTCTTCCGCTTCTGCGTCTTGCTTTTACTGATTATGTGTGCGTGTCCTGTCTGTGTGTGTGTGTGTGTGTGTTTACGAGGTATGGTCAGATAGTCACGATAAGGTCATATTAAATTAATAACGTAGAACTCTACACAAATTGTTGAGGCAGATAAATGTTTGCATGTATTTTAATATATTTATTCTTTAATAAATTTCTTTATGCTATTTTTACGAGCAACCCTCGCACTTGTGTCTGAGCAGTCAGAAAACTTGCATATTATTCGCGCCATTGGCTACGCCAAGCAAAGCTCATTATGAAGCCGATGATAATAATGAGCTTGCATGTTGCTTCGATCTCTTTGCGGTTTCAAATACATAAATTTATTTGTGGCGCCGCCATGTTCGGCGTCTACTTCCGCCGGAAGTAAGCGAGCGCACACTCGATTGCCACCAACAGGGAGCGTGTTTAGTTGTCAATGTTGTTGCCGCTGTTTGTTGTAGTTGTGGTTGTAGTTGTTGCTATTGTTGCTATTGCACATAGTCATTGTCCGCCATAAATCATTTGGTATTGGACGCGTGAAAGTCGACTTCCTTTTGACATTGGCTAATGAATACCGCATATCACTGAATCCGACTGGCGAATATCGATTATCAATAGAACTGCTGGCGATTCGATGGCACGTATTTCATGTCGCAACAAAAACACACAGACACACAAAGACAGACACACAAAAAATATGCAGAGCCCATTCATAACTCAAAAACTCGCATTAGAATTATTGAAATGCCTGCTGTGGTTTCTTCCGCATGGCACAAATTCCCGCAACTCGCAGCTCGCATCTCGTCTCTCCACAAATACTTACTGCATACTTAGCTATATATACATATTTATATATGTATTTATATACATAGTATATGTGGCATTTCAGTTGGCTGACTGCGCCATTTAGCAAATTGAAAATATTGCCAATGGCTGCTGTGTTCAGCATCCAACAACAACAACAAAAGTAATAATAATAAAAAAAAAGCACACACAAACCAAAGCGGATCTTCGGCTGCAAAAAAAGAAAAAAATGAGCAGCACACGTCGCATTTATGCCAAATAAAATCAATAGCAAAAGTGGCACACGAGAATACCACACAACCCACTGGCAGAGGCTTTTCCATTTGAAATATTAGCAAAGACCCAAATATTTTTATGGCAAATATTCATTTGGTTTCATCTTCTTTGCCATGCAATGAGGACGCTTTCTGTTTCCGCATGCACAGCACCGAAAATGTGTTGCATACTTCAAAACTCAAACGTGCCATTAAAATCACTGAATTCATTTTGTGATATTTCTATTTAAAATGCAATAAATACCGTCAATGAAGAGCTATCTATCCATAACTTACTACATATAATTGCCGAATTGTCTTTTTTGCTGTTTCCATTTGAATCATTTATTTATTTTATTTATATTTAGTTCTTCAAATATCTCAAATATTCCAACAACTTTACGGTTCGTATTTAAAAATTGATTTTCTTTAAATGCCGGAAACTATGACCAGAAGTGTGCTAGATTTGTGCATTACAAATTCAATTTGAATTTGTAGTTTGTCACTCACACCTCAGAGGTTCAGTTAAATCATTGAGTTATACTCAATTTAAATACAATTGATTGAAAAATAATGGAAATATTTATAAAAGCATGATTTGAAATCAAAATTAATTCACGAGACAAATTTTAGTCTTATTAGAATAAATGTGAATTCAACATTGCTTGGTAATTTTCCTATATTTAAATAGGGAGACTTTTCAAAAAATGCCCAACCATTAATATAATGCTGTTTCCCCTTAGAACGTGTTCAGCTTATGGACAGTTTATCCGTATAAATAGCAGGCACTAAGTGGTTTTATTTGTATTGACTGTGATATGATCCTAATTGCTGGAAATGTTTGTGATTGCTTTTGAAACACAATAGTTTTCATTCAATCAGCGATACAATAATCAGTTCGCAACAGCAACAAAACGTGGCAACTGTTGTGCATATTTGCTGCAAATCCATTTGAGTGCAGGAAATTGAATTTTTTGAAACGAGCCTTCTCTGCGCGTAATGGCAGCTGGCAATTGTGACTGTGATGTGAATGTCTCTCCCTCTCTCTCTCTCTCTCTCTCTCTCTCGCACTCTCTGTTATTTGGAGTGGCAGGGCGGCAAAGTTACTGGCAAAGTGAATGGACTCATTCGATTGGCCTGCTGTTGACTGAAAATTCAATTAAGTGGTAACAAGAAGCATAAGTCACACTTCAAGTGTGCGAAGTGTGAATTGTGAAGAAATGAAGACTGTAGTTGAAACTGGCCAATGTATATATGGTATATGGTTCACTTTTATATGCGATGTTTGTCGACGATGGTTGCAATTTCCTGTTTGCCACACATCAGTCAAGCGGAAATTATGGCACGCCCATTTTAATCATTCGTCATTTCCGGCAGCGCGTGTGCAGCGACAGTTGACTTGATATAAATACCCAAGGCAGTGCCAGAGCCCCGTTCAAACTAGTGGTGCCACTGTGTGGGCCATGTGGGGAGAAGGAGGCGTGGTCTCATTATGTGAAAGTTTAGCAACTTACCTGCCCAACTTATTGGCCTTTTGGTCAAAAGTGCAGTTCTTGCTCGGCGCTAATTGCATTTGACTGTGAGGCGGGCAACCATTAAAAATGTGCTTGAGTTGGTTGAGTGTGGGGGAGTTGGCGATGGGAATGGATGCAGTGGTGCCGCTAAGTAGGCAACGCCGCACGACAAATTCTGTTGCCATAAAAAACCACGCGCAAAATTTATGGTTTCAATTAAAAGTTTCACCATTTCCGTTCATTTGTGGCATAAACAAGCAGCCAGCAACCAGCAGCTAGCAGCCGGCCCACATTCAGCATAGGCGTGGCCCAGTTGGTGGCCAAACGCAATAAGGTAATAAGCTTTCGCACAACACCAACCACTCAAACTCAACCTAAATCTGAGCCGCGACCAGCGAGCACCGAGCTGAGAATCAGAGCTGAGAGCACTTTTTGGGCACAACAAAAACGCCGAAAAACTTGTTACTTTTACAGTGCTTCGGAAATGGCAAAAGTTTCTCGCATCCGTTTTGTAATAAAATTTTAATTTATTTTATATTTGTGCGGCGCTCTAAATGCGATGGTGCCCTTTTCGCAATCGCGACAATCTCTTAAAGCTGCCATATCATTAGCCTCAACAATGCTGCAGATCGGGACTCGTAATGGCTGTGTGTGACCCCTTTAAGCTGATATGCCCAATGCTGGACTGGAATTTAGCTTGGTTGTGCGTCATTAATTAATCATCAAACGACGGCGAAGCTAATGTATTTCTAATATGGGGGCGTTTAAGGCAAGCAACCGAAACGCTTACAAGCTGTGCCAAGTGTCTAAGCCAATCAGTTTTGTGGCCAAGTAAATATTTTGTTAACATAATTGCATAAATCACAGTCAATTTTTCATATCATACGCTCGCCGGCTGTAATGTGTGTGCGGGTGTGTGTGCGGGTGTGTGGACTTGGCTCTGGGGCCAGAGAGGCTCACAGGCGTTGGTAATGATGGAGCTTGTGTAAATAAACTGTCAGTTGATATGAATTCAGCCATCACTCAGCCGCAGCGTGGAGCGAGCGGCAAGAAGAAACAATGTGTGAAGCGGAGCAATGGGGGCAGTGGCAGTGGGTGAGGGGTGAGTGGTGAGGGGTGGTTGAGCAGTTTTATGTCAATGCTTGGCTGAGATTGTGTACATGTGAGCAAATTACCACGCTCGTACGCACATCAGCAGCAACGACAACAACAACAATGACGCAAGTAACAAGGTTGTACTGCATAAGAGGCAAGCAAAAATTCACAGCAACAACAACAACAACAACAACAACAACAACAACATCAACAATAAACGTATTTTTGTGTGCTTCCGTTTCCGCTTTGTGCACGGCTTTACAGCCAGTGCCATATGCAATCATAATGAAGACATTTCCGGCTCATTGCTCGCCAAAGCAACAGCAACAGCGAGCAACAAAAAGCACTGCTGTGCCAAAGATATTATACTCTACTCTTTGCTAACAAATGTGAAATGTGTCGTTATTTAAAAACTAACCATATCTTTTGGGGATACATATATATAGTGATATTATATATAGTGTGTAACTTTTAAATATCAGCCAGTTCAAGGAGCTATATAAGTTATGGCTTCAAGGCTGCTGATGTCCTCAAAGCGATACGTATTTGTGGACACAGCTATAATGCCTATTGTCAGAGTATTGCAACAGCAACAGCAACAGCAACAGGATTGCAGACTAATGAAGCCATCAATGCTGCACATTAAACAAAATGTGCCCGACCAGCTTCAGCTCCCAACTTCGCTTCCTTTTTAACTGTCAACTCTACTGTGCATAATTGATGCAAATTTTTCGCTTTTAACACTTGAGTGCAGCTGCAGCTGCTCATTAGCTGCCAATGATTTACAGTCTGGTTTTTTTTTTGGGCTGGGCAGGGTAGCAGCCAAATATAATTGGCTTAGCGCCGGATTTTGTATGCAGATTGAATTGAGGTGGCACAAAGCAATTGCCACTTGTGTGCCAGACAATAAATATTTGCCAAATTCTCACCCAAGCTTGGATCGAGTTCACACTGCAGTGCTTTAAAATTGATTTTGTTGAGCGCTCCCAAAAGCATGCTACACTTTTGTGTCCTTTTGTTTTTTTGGGGTCCTGTGGCTGGCTAGCTGGCTGGCTGGCTGTCCCTGCGGCCAAGGAACACACGACAAATTACTGGTAGCTGGAAAACTTATGTGCATTGGGCACAAGTCAAATTGCATTTAAAGTGACAAATGTGGCCGGCTCTGGCAATATACATACATATATATATATATATACATATATATATATAGGTAGCAGTGGAGATTGACCAAAGAGCAGTACGCAAACACGTGCTAAACATATTTTCACAGCAAACAAACCCAAAATGCCAGTTAACTGCCTTTTCTTTCGTACACATTTCTTTGCCCACTTTCGGTGCGAGCAGCTTCCAAAACGGAAACTGGCATTTTTCATGCTTCGGTCTTTGGTCAACTGCCTTTGCCGCTCGACAACGCCCACACCCCGGAGGCGTGGCCACCAACATGACCCGACATTAGAATTTATCGCTGTCAGCACATGGAGGAGCGCTATGTTTTGTTCTGGCGGTTTTTTGTTTTCGACGCTGCTTTTACTGCAAAAACTGTCCACATGTCGCTCCATATGCGATGTGGGCGAGGTGCCCAGGCTGGGTGGGTTGTGCCAAAACGGCTCAGCGGGGGTCTGTGTGTGTGTGTGTGTGTGTCACATTTTAGCACAGTTAGACTTGGCAAGATTTAGCTATTTTGTACCTTGCACTTTACTTAACAATACGGTTGCATGTGTGTCAGAAAGTTACAACTTTTAGTCCAAAACTAACAAAAAACTAAAATCGCACACAGCTTTTGAATTTTTCTTCTCATATCCTGCATTCTTTGAGGAGAGGAGCGTGTAATTCTGATATCGCCAATCCCATAATGTGTATATTTCGAACTATTTTTATATATTTTTCTTTGCATTATAATAAAGTCAACAATGCAAAATAAGTGTTATAAATAACACGTCAGTTTCTTCTCCAGGTTAACGAGTCAATTTCTGTCTGTTTCTAGGCAAACTTTTCGCTCAGTGCTTTGGCAATATTTCTGTAGGTTCTTTTTTATTTATATGAGGTGCTGGTCTATGTCTAAGAACATAAAATTCCTTTTTTTTGCAACCATGGAATTTGCATTACATTCAAATAACTGAGAACCGGGGGAAAAAATAAAATACTTTTCTTGTGTTGGTTTTTGCTTGCAGCTTCTGCACTAAGTTTTAAGAGGAACATTGCTGAGTATCTCACAGCGTGGTCAATGATTGTTCCTTAAGATATTTATAACGAAAGTAGAAGCAATCTGTGGGTGTGTCTTGGGACTGGCAGTGCACCTTGAGACAGCTTGATTAATGACATTGTTCGACTGTCAACAAGATCCATTTCAGCTTGACATTGATAAGCAGCCAAGTCAACAAAACAAACCAAAAAAAAAAAAAAATACCAGCAGCACCACAATTCCTATTCGAGCGCTTTACGCTTATATTGTAATCAACTGTTAAGTATTTTGAAGATGCTGAAAGTCGCTTTGTGCCAATTAGCAGTGTTTGGGGGGGAAACACTTAGGAGCAGGCTGTTATAGAATTTCAGGCGTTTCACTGCAAAATAATTAGGCTTATTAACAGTGCGTGCAATGTGTACTCATACTCGAAATTGTTATTGTTATTGTTATTGTCGAGGAAAAGTTGTGCCCCAAAAACTGGAAATTAACTCTGAAATCTGTTGTGAGCTCATTGTCAGCCTGAAAAGTTTTTCGTCACACAGCCATCGCAGAACCGCTCACCGCTCACCGCTCATTGCTCCGTTCTCCAGAAAAGTTGGCCAAATACAAAACTTTTTGAATGCAAAACTTTTGGGCGAGAATTACAATCGTGATAAAAATTATGAAAATATTTTTAGAGTGTGCAACTTGCGACGGCATCGGCGACAACTTGCCATACGCCGCACAACAAACCCAAACTGCTGGCAAGCAGTAAAGAAACTTGTAAATAAAACGAAACTCTATTATGTGTCGAGCTGAATTCTATCATTGCGTTTAATTTCATATTTTATTAAATAAATTGTGGCAGCTGCACACTTGCACACTTGCACACTTACACACAAATAATGTGCATATGCGGCATGCCACATGCCATTTGATTCATTCAACTGGCTGGCTGTTGCTGCGCCAGAAATTGCCATGCTTCACGTAAAAATGTAGAAATATTCAATTGAAAAACTTTTGTAATCAAACTATTGAAATTGTGCACATACACAGGTATGCAGACAACACACACAGACACACACACACACAGCTCATAAATCTGAAAACTATTGGCAGCCCACATTGGGTTTCTTGGTTGTGCCAGTTCCGTTCCGTTTTTGGGATTTGGAATTAGATTTGCAATGGCAGCGAAACAATGCCAAAGTTATTTATTTAACTCGCATTGAATTCCATGCACTCGCCACATTCCACTTGATTTCCAATTGCTGCAACTATCGCCCTCTCTCTCCCTCTCTCTCTCTCTTTCTCTATCGCCTGCTCTTTTGTTGGCTGGCTTTAAGTTTGTTTTGTTGTCGGTTGTTGCTGTTGCCTATTTGAAGCTGTTGCTTAGAACTTTTGTAATCCCTTCCACTGCGAATATGAGAATTGTGTTATTTTAAAGTTTGAGCTCAGTGCATTGAGTACTAATGTACTTGGGGGGCCAATTAGGTAAGTTTTCCTGTAAGTTGCACGCGAGTCTCTCAGCTGGATACATGCAAGTCTAATGGCCCTCAAATCAAGCCGACGTTCAACTTAAAACCCAAACCAAAAGCCAAGGCGTATCGGGTCTGTCGCAATATTTAAACGTCTGCTGTAAATATTTGATGCCTAATTGAATCATTCATTCAGTTGCTCATTGCTCGACACACACACACACACACACTGACACACATACATACGCACACCCTGTTACAGAGAGTGTGACACGCCCACTGACGGAATTGCCTCCCTTCGCTCAACGAGTTGATTTGAATAAATTTGAAATTCTGCTGAGTCTGCTTTGGAAGCATTTAGCCGCCAGTCTGCCAGGCTGCCAGGCTGCCATTCTGCCAGTTGCCAGTTTGCAATTTGTCTGCCAGCTGACGGCATTTGGGTGTTAAGCAAGGGCCTGGCCAGCGGTGCAGTGGGGCAACATTCTGCACTATGCAAGAATTACGCGTTTTCTGGCTAAAAGTCGTTGAATATGATATTGATATATATGATAAATATATATTTATGGTATAAATATATATCGCTTAAGAACTTAAAATAGCAAACTTAATTTTGGTCAGTAAATAACAGTAATTGTGCCACTTTTAATGTTATACAATTAAATTAAATCCCAAATAAATAAACATAAATAATAAATAGAAATATTTTGATAAACAATAAATTTTGTAATTGATTTACTTGAATTTATGGCTGAAAATTGAATGTTATTACCCATAGTGCACTGGCATCGACTTGACTCTCAAATTTGCTGTTGCAGCAGCCGCAGTAGCAGCTGTGGCAGCATCTGCTGGCGGCATTGCATTTTATGGCATACTTTGCGGCGCATTATGCGGCGCGCGACAAAACGAAAATTGTGCAAATTAGCACAATTCGCTCGTTTGCTTAACACTCATCAATATTTGCATTTCAATTAGCGACAATACGAGCCGGGCAAACATGGCTTACATTTCCCTGATAACATGGCCCAAAAAGGCTACCCAGCAGCCTTGCCCGATATTCAGCAAGATTACTATTGGCGATTAAGTCTGTCTATTTGAGCAGTAATCGATGTCATAATTGTTAATGCGGGTCAAGTAGAGCAATTTAACTGACACTCAGCTTAATGCGGGGTAAGCCCGAATATGATTAACTACATGTATATGTATATATATATTTATGATTATGCAGCAGGATATAGCTTTCAGGCAACTATTCACAGCCCATCTTTATGAGTGGTTGCAACTTCAGTGTGATTAGAAGACATCTTTCGTTCTTTTTCTTCACTTTCACTTTCACTTTCAATAATTAATTACTTAATTCCGCATTGATCGCACTTACTTCAAGCTGCATAATAATCAATATAAATTTGATGAGCTGCTAAGCATCATGAACACTGACATCGACTTCAACATAGACTTCCGCATCACTTTGCTGGCGATAAGTTTTCCTTTTTTTTTGTTTGGCCCAAAAGCAACTTTATCATAATGAACACCGTCGATAGTATGAAACAGGCGAGGGAGAAAAAAAAACAGGAGAGAAAAAAGCTAAAACAACAACAAGAAGTTTGTCATGTTTATGACACGCCCCCTGCCCAGAATCGACGGCACTTCACATTGTGAACGGAGCAGCGGCGGGTGTGGCGGCGTTTGTGGGTCGATGGTCGGCGGGCGGTGGTCGGTGGTCGGTGGTCGGTGGCTGGTGTGGTCCGGGGACTTGTCAAAAACAGCCGTTGGCAACTTTTTGATGTGCTGGGGCGGCAGGACAATCTAATAAAGGAGCCAGAGCCGGAGCGAAATCCAAAGCCAAAGCGAAAGCTAAAAGCTCGGCCGGGCAAAAACTTTCAGTGACCTTTTTCGAGGAGTTGGTGGTGTGGTGGGTGGTGGCTGGTGGGTGGGTGGTATTGTGTGCTGTGGTGCGGCGAAACTGTGATGAAAAATGTACCTTTGAAGGATTCACCTATATACATATATACATACATGCACACGCACACACGTACACAAATTGAAATGAATAATAGAATATCATGAGGAAAAACAGCACAAATGAGCTTGGGTTCATCTCAGCTGATTGCTGTTGCTGTTGCTGTGGTTGTCGTTGTTGTTGTTGTTATTGTTGCCATTGTTGTTGCGGCTGCTGTGGGTCTTTTTGTTGGCAATTTCCTTGCTTTATTGATTCGACATTGACTCTCTCCGGGGTGTGCGTAAACCAAACAAATACTCGTAAACAAACAAACAAACCAAGTGCAAAAAGTTGACACATACACTTATGAGATTAAAAAAAAAAACGCTGTGAAAAAAATGTGCCAACAATATCCGCTGAGTTGGCCAAATTGAAAAGACTGTGGTTGGGAGACCACCTGGACAGGATGTGCTGCCAGTTGCCAGTTGCCAGTTGCCAGCTGCTTGGGCAGAAACTTCTGGGCCGCATATTTAATGAGGTGTCGTAAGTTTCTGCCTCAGCAGTTTGACAGCTGTCCGGGGAACACGCAAAGGTTTCAATAGACGAATTGCTCTTCTTAGTTAGTTACTTGGTTTGCTTGATGCGTTTACCAAGCTGGCGCGGGAGGGGGCGGGGGGTTGAATGCTTTGATTTATAGCCGCAAAGTAATTTGCCAAATTGGCGGCACATATTTGGGCCAAACAACTGCTGCTTCCGCTCTGCTCCTGAGTTAGACGCTGCAGTGCTCCATCAATGCCAATTAATTGCCATTTATTTAGCCATCAATTGTCATTTGACGGTGATCCTTAACTCAACTGTCAACGTCACTAGCGAAATTTTAAGCTGCCAATTAACAAATTGTTTTGCTTTCAAATGGGCCTCTACAAATTCCACAACTTTCCTTCAAGCCAACAAAGTATTCAAAAACTTTTGCGTTTGTAATTTGTTCAAAAACAAACAGTTTAATTCGCTTAATTATTACAAGTTTCATTTATCTTTTGTGGTTGTGGCAATTTGTGTTTTAATCTGTTACATCAGCATTTACTCAAAAAAAAAAATTTGTTTTTTTTTCGTTTGTTTTTATTCCATAGAAAATTAAACCTCGCTTATTATTGTGTTTTCAACAAATGTTAATCACTGCATTTATTTTTCATTTATTTATTTTTATAATTTTTCTTACAAAAATTAGTTTTTCTGTATTTTATTTCCGGCAGATGTGATTTTTCCTATGTTAAAAATAATATTTTTTATTGCCGATTTTTTCGCATCAATTTATTTTAATTTGGATAACTCATGACATTTATTTAATCACCATTTTATCGAGTCAAATCAACGCCTTCAGCGGAGCGCAGTCTTCCCTCCCAAAAATCCAACATATTCCACACTCGGCAAACACGCGTTTAAAGTCATAATTCAAATGCGGCTCAAAAGTCACGAGGCTAAGTCAAAGGCCCAAAAATATGTTAAACAAAAGAAGAATACATAATTGTGCACTGAACTGTATTAAACAGGGTCATATGAACAATTATAAGAAAAATAAGAGTCGACTCAAGCAACAAGAGCAACAACATGTGGCAAACGCAGCCAACACAATGTTGAATTTGAATTTTTCTACGCCAAAAACGGAAGTCGTGAACGGCAGACAGCAGCCTCCATTCCGCCCAATTTCCCGCCTCCATCCCAAACCCTCCCGGGCGGGCTCTTCCACGCCCACATTCGTCATGGCTGGGCGGGTGCGTCTCTCTCTTGAGCCCGCGAGGCACTCGAACGGAAAGCAGCATTGCTTTTATTTTTCTTTCTTTCCCTCCAGTAACTTTTATATTTTTACTTGAGTTTTTTTTTGTATTTTTTTTGTATTTTTGTTTTTTTATTTTGTTTTTGTTTTTGTTTCTGTTTTAAATAAAAGCAGAGAGGCAGTGCGTCGGCGACCACTTAATTTGGATCGGATTCATCAGTGTGATGCGAAGCGTTTGATGATTTTGTTTAAGCCATTTGCTAACAAATTGATGTTCGATCATAATTTGTTGTGGCTGCGTTAATTTATTTGATATTTGCTGCTATCAATGCCCATCCGGCAAACATATCTAATTGCAAATTTCGACAGAGAGCAGGTCACGTGCAGGTTACCTCTGTTCCCCCCCACACACCCACCCACTTTCTCAGTTTCCTTCCGATTGGATTCGCTGCGAGTGTGCTTATCCCCTGTTGGTTTTGGTTGTGCAAATCATAAAAACTGCCAATCGCATTCCCATTGAAGGACTAATCCCGTAATTACAAATCCATGGCTGACTGCTTGCTTGACGTTGGCTTGGCCACCACCGGGCGGGGGCATGCCCCCGAACGTGTTAGATTGTGGGTGGGTGTGGGTGTCGGTGTGGGTGTGATTGCGGATGGTTTGTTGGCAAAAATCAATACGATGCCTCGTTTTCTGCCCTTTTTAGTGCGCTCATAATTTGTATACGCTGTGCTTTAATGCCCATGGGGTATATAAACGTTATACGCTCCTGGCTATAAAATATACTTTGGGTTAGTTAGTTCCTGTGAGTTATTTTGCTTTGTTATGCAGCCAGACCAATGGTTAGTCTTAAAAGTGCTTATCACATTGAGTATTACATTTTAGAAGATTTATCGTGATTTCTGCTTGGAATAAGGTCATCTTCAGAGAAGAGTCTAACCATAAAATATGGTTTGACTAAAAGCAAATGAAGCCATAACTGAGAAAAGCCACACAGACTGGCTTTCAGTGAGCATAAGTATATTTTGTGTGGCTCTTTGTTAATTGCTGCCAGCACTGTTCATTTTGAAGTATATATGCAGTACTGGCTGGGCTTACAGGTCATCCTGCAGTCGGTCATTGCACTTACAGCTGGCGCACTTGTCATAACGTTGCCGATTGCCCATTGTTGAGACTCTTGGCCTTCGTTATGTTCGGTCTTACATGAAAATTTCCGATAAGAGAAAAATACGGATGCGCTGCGTGGCAGTGACAGTGGCAGGGGCAGTGGCAGTGGCAGCGGCAGCGGCAGAGCTTTGAAATTTATGCGCAAAATTTATGCCCCTTCTCCCATTTTGCTGCTGCTCGTTTTATAATTTGCTCGCTGAGCTGCATTTTATCGGCCCTTTTATATATACATACTATACATATCTATGTACATAAATATATATATATATATATATGTGTATATATATGTATATATATGTGTAGATGTACATAGTGTGACTCCGACTTTAGCTGGCTGATTCGATATGTTTGCCCAGACTTGAGAGCAACCGGATCTGAGTTGATTTAGATAATGCGATTTCCTGCCACAGACTTTGCATTTCTTGTGGCAGGCGGCATGTGGGGCAAGTTAATTGACGCCGCCTGCTGCTGTTATTACCGCATGCGTAAGCCGTTAAGGCACTTGACTAGGGGGGGTGGGGAGGAGTGCGTTTTGCGGTGCATTGAAATCTTTGCCATTAGCTGGCAAAGTTAATTTATGCAAATTCCTCATTCTCAGTTTAAATACTTGTGTCATTAACAAGCACTGACGAACGAGACAGGCAAATGCCCAGCTAAAGCCTAAAGTCAAAGGCAAAAGGCCAAAAGGAAAATCTCATATGTACCGCAAGTGTAATTTGCTAAATGAACTTAACCACACACAAACACACACAAACACACACATGGAGCCGGTCAAGACGGAGACCACATCAAAAGCAATGACTTGGCCAATGGTCACTGGCAACTGGTAACTGGTAACTGGTAACTGGCTCCTGGAGCCACACATTGATGCATAAATCAGTTTTAATTAATTTAACCTGTCAACCGATTTGATTGCATTCGAATAGATACCAAATGTTTGAGCATCAATTCACCTGATGTCCCCATTGCGCTTAAATTCCACCGTTGTAAGTTTTAACTTGGTTTCATTTTCCATGAACATGACAGGCCAAAAATTGATTTTCCTCCCTCCTCTACTCTCCTCTCCCCTCCTCACACTCCTCTTTGCATTTCCCTCGCGTGCGCTGCGATTGTTTTGGAATTGATATTGAAAGCTGTCAATTTGCATTTGACATCGTTTTCCATTTTTGCAAAAGCTGCACTTTTTTCCGCCATTTTGCTCCTTCCACCTCCCCATTTCGTTAGCTTCTTCTGGCTCGATTTTTCCACTCTAGTTTTTTCTTTTTTTTTTAAAATATTTTGTGTGATTTTTCAGTCGATTCGAACGGCATTTTCCTTTTGGATTTGGGTTTGGGTAAAGGTCTGGGCCTGGTGCATTCAAATCTCCTCTGGCTGTGACTTTGATGTGTTTGACATTGTTTTCGTTTTTCGTATTTCGTTTATCGCTGCTGGTTGTTGGCCCCACAAGTTGTCCCCAAAAAGCACGTTTCGTCGAAAAGTGTTCAATGGGATTTTGTGTCGCTGGCAGCAACAACAAGTACAACAGGAATAACAATAACAATGTCACAGTTTACTTGCTTATGTCAACGCCAACGACTTTGTCAGCTTTTAATGCCATTCAAATATCCTGTCAGCTACATGCAAATCATTTTAAGAGGCCTAACAATTAATAAAAATCATGCGGAAATTGAACAGGCATATGAATTTAAGATATTGTTATAGAAACTTCAGTTACACAATGTATATATTATATATTGTATAATACATACAATATGTAGACATATTTTAAGAATTAGTGCGATGGAAATATTACATTTTTTTGATCATTTACCAATTTTCAAGGCGCACTTCGATTATTCTGCGCTGAAATTTGAAATCTCAGTTCTTAAAGTGTCTAAATTAAATATATATATATATATATATATATATATATATATATATATAAGATTACGCATATCTACTTCTTAGGAATTTTAAAGTTCTTTCCATGCATATTGCAAGTCACCAGCAGCAACCTTCGATGCTGCTTACTCGCTAGATTGGACGACCATCCAAAGTGATTATGTGGCTCAGTTCGTTTTCAAACAAACAAAAAATTGATAAATAAAGCACTTGGCTCAAGGGCTAGTCATAAAATATCCCATGGCTGTTTTTCGGGCTGATTTGTTGTTTGAGTTTGGAGTTTGAGTTCGAGTTGGTCACATGGCAGTGCATGGTGTCTGGCATATTGTGGGTTTATCTCTGACTAAATGCAACTGTAGCATATGTGGCATATGATGGTCGTGCCACACCCTGGTCTCTGTATGTGTGTGTGTCTGTGTCTCTTTTCCACAGATTGCCATTTTTAATTATACATATTGTGCGGAGTATTTGGCTTAATTCTTTTTAATGGCAAATTATGCGCACGAATGCGAATTATATGCACGACAAATAAGGCCTGTTGCGTGTGTCCGTTGTTGTAGTTTTTGTTGTGCGTGTGTGTGTGTGTGCGGTTGTGTCAGGATGTATTTGTCGTAATCCCCACATGAGTGGCAAACTATTTTCAGCTTTATACAGTAACAAAATAATTGCAAACGATGTTATTTTGACATAATCAGTTTTAACTATTTATATACTCTGAACACAATTATAAATGTGTTAAATGGGTTTAATGACGGAAGTGTCGCTGATCTCATTAGCCACATATGTATATGCAGTGTCCATCATCGAGGTCGGACAAAAAACACTGACTCGGTTAACTAAGAAACTATTTTCATATTGAACACTTTACATAGAAGCCTTCGCACTAATTCAATTTTTCAATAATATAATTTCGAGTTTGATTAAATTAAATTGAAAGCTAAGCAATTAGTACGTCTCTCATTTAATAACAAATATATACTGTATCTAAGTATAAAATAAATATACCTCAATGGCTTAAACATAAATTAATTTGTATACACTTTAAGTCTTAAAATATCTAATCGCTGGAGGCAGTCAGTGCGCTTTAAATTAATCCCAGAACTTACTCCCCCATTTTGTCGGCTTCACTTTCACAGATCAACCTTCTCATAAATATTTAGAGCAGAGCTCAAATAAGTAGAAAAAAAAAGTTGAATTAAGGCCAGCATAAATTGTTAACACGCGTGTGCCGCAAAATAATGCGAGTGACGAAAATTAACTGAAACTTTATTAAATATGCAGCAGCCGATGTGGGGGAGTTGCAGTAATGCGGGGAAGGGAAAGCGGAAGGGGGAGGGGGGGGGGGGGAAATAAGGAATACTGAATGTTTAAACAAAGACTGAAACTCACGCAAAGCGGCGGAGACATAGGCACGGAGATGGAGACGTAAACGAAGACGGCGACGTAAACTCAGACAATGCCAAACAATGACGATGCGTGTGTTGCTGGTTGGGGAAATATGGCACAGGGGGTGGGTGGGGTTTGTGTTTGTGGGTGCCGAACTGCCGGCTGTGGACCGCAGACCATGGAATGGGTAGCTGGCCTCGGCCGGGAGGGCATTCAAATCTAGGTTACAACTTTTGCTTAATGCAATAACCGTGTAACGGTCCCCCGCCAACAATTCCCCAGGAAGTCAAGGCAGCGACACAGCAACTCACTCACATACAGAGGCATTCAGGTGTGTGCTTGTGCTCGTGTGTGTGTGTGGGTGTGTGTGTGTCTGTGTGTGCAAGTATGAGTAATTTACAACGTTGGGCGGGCACAATCAAATGCATTGGCCTAAGGATATTTCCATGTTGGCAACAATGAAAATTCGCCGAACAACATAGACAGCCACAGGAAGTCGCACAGAGAGAGAGAGAGAGAGGGAGAGAGAGAGAGAGAGAGTATGAGAATGAATGAATGCCAGACCATATAGCGAATAACTTTTAAATAAAACACAACAATAAGAATACTCGCATTCACTCATTTTTCGAAACTCTCTTCAAATGTTGACACTTCACTTTTTAGCTGAATGGTTTTTTAACTCACTCTGCATTCAAACCAAAAAAAAAAAAAATCGATCTAAAATTTAAAAATGAAAATCGCTCCAAAAACAACAAACAAAAAGTAACAAAAAAGCTTAAGTAAGACTTCTGTATACAGATACAAAAAGAACACCCTGCAATTAGACATATTTTTCCAACATTTTCGAAAAATAAGAATATAAAATAAAAATATTAAAAAAAACACGGATTATGAAGCCAGAAATAAACTTTAGTTTAGTGGACTTTTTCTGAGTGACTATACTACTACAACTTATTCACTTACAGATTTTGTCTCTTATAAACAATATATAAATTCAGCTTGAGCAAAAAGCTTCAGAATAACATTTTTTGCATAGTAAAAATGACGAGAAAACAAGCAAATAGATATGTGAGAACAGTAGAGGGTATCTTCAAGTGTGGCATATGAAAAGCGGTTGTATCTCTAGAATGCTTCTGCTGCCAACGACTGCCCTGCCACCCAGTTATATCCATTTTCAGTCCCATTCCGTTTCACGCTCAACTGGAACAATGATAAATGTTTGTTGGCATTCTACTGCCTGTTGTTATTCGCATTTCTAGGCTGACTTATGGATATACGAATGAATGAAATTATGAATTATGATCTTTGTGCAATTTTCAATTTTGCAAGCAGCAAACCCAAGACTGTTTTCGTTTTTTTCTTTCCTAAATTTAAACTCGATTTGTTGGAGAGATTGTGCTCCAGTTTCCATGCCTGTTTTTGGTGGCCCACTGTTGGTTAATTGCTAAAGTTCAGCTTTTATGGCCATTTGCTAGAGTTTTGTGACTTTATTTGAAGCACGCAAGAAATGATAACTGTAAATGGCTTTATGCATACTACGATAAAGTGACAGCAGAGCTGTGTGTGTGGGGGTGTGCGTGTGTGTGTGTGTGTGAGGGTGTGTGCGTGTGTATTTGTATGTTAATATTTAATGTTTAAATTTAAAAATATAATTATATTTTGCCAGGGCTCGCAATCAGCATGATGTCCTGGCTTCCTGCCTTGACTGCCACCGATTCTGGCTTCCTGCCAGGCACCCAGTCATCCAGCCAGCCCGCCAGTCCGTCAGCCAGTCAGCCTGCCAATTTAATTCGTTTGCATAAATTTTTTGGCAAAACGGGGAGTGGTGGAGCGCGAGTTGGGCTTTACCTCTGTGCGGTTCACAATGCCGAGGCCCTGTGGCTTTTTTATGCACCCCTTGTCCCAGATCTATGCAGCAGGGTTGGCTCCGTTTTGTTTTTTATGTTGTTTTTCTATGCAAAATTCGATTTTAATGTGCCGGCAAATGCCTGAAATATTAACTGGCAGGGTGAGTCGCTTCTCGGTCGCTGCCACTGCCTCTGTCTCCGACTCGGTCTCCGTCTCTGTCTCCGTCTCGATGGCGAATGCCTTCTATCGCACTTGTTTTGATTGTCTTTTTCAAAACAATTTCTGCTGTTTGTGTTTTGTGTGTGCGAGTTTGTCTATCCGTCAGTTCGTCATGCATAAATAATCAAAGGACATGCAAATAAACAAAAGCGTTTGCCATCAGGCTTAAAGTGTATTCCTATCAAATGATGGGTGTGCCGCATAAGAAAGCATAATTGCTAATTAAGTTGAATGTGCTGTGATATGTCTTTAATTTGATAAATAATTCAAAAGTCGATTGACTTGCCTCAGCGTGTCTCCTTTAATAGCATGTGGGGCCGTCGACAAGCGGCGCCTCCCTCGGAGAGCCATAAATCATCATTTATATTATTAACATGGGGATCAAAATGGACAACAGACAGGCCAAACTACTAAACACGCACACTTTCCTACACACACACACACACACACACACACATATACACATGTGTACCGCAAATGACAAGGGAATGAAAGTATATCCGGGTCCATCTGAAATATGTTCCCAGCAAAAAAACATCAAACGTTGCCAGGACAAAACGAGCGAACCAACGAACCAGCGAATGGAGCATTATAGTGTTGCCTATTTATGGGCACAGCGTGAACCAGCCAGCGCCAAGTTGCAGGCCAAAGCCGAAACTAAGCAGCCACACTCAAAAAAAAAATCACCATCTCAACTAGAAAGATACTTTCTGGTTTTTAAACATAAAAAAGGCAATTTTTTCTATTTTTCCCTATGATAGAAATCAGCGCATCCTTTTTATTTTTTAGAATTTTAGATCATTTTACCCTGGAATTAAGTAATGAATAAACCCAGGTATTGGAACTAAAGTAAATAAAATACAAATAATTAATGAAAGTTTAATATAATATAAAAATAGAGGATTGAAAATTAGCCATTGTGATTTTCTAAAATTCAGTGCGATTTTCTTTTCTGAGTGCAGACATGTAGCCAGCCAACGAGTCATATGCAAAACTCAAGGAGCAGAGGGGCGAGGGGGGAGGGCAGAGGGGACAAGGCCAAGCCAATAGAGTGTGTGGTTAACTTCAGTCTGTTCTTTATAACAGCTGGCAACACAGTTGCGAACATGTAAAACTAATAAAAACACCAACTGACCAGGTTAGCTGGCAACAACACTCGCTTCAGCTTCAGCACCAGCTCCAGCTCCAGCTCCGGGCATGGGCTCCCGTCCAGTGTCGGTGTCTGTGACGGACACGAGGATTGCAGACTCTGGGTCGGTCCGCCTGCTTTGACTGCTTGCCAGTGCTTTGCATGTTTTATAGTTTTGACCTTAATACCGTTGAGTCTTGTGTGAAGTGTGAAGGTGTTTTTTGCTTTTTATCTTTGGGGCTTCTGCTGCGATGGCGTTGAAGCTGAACCTGCAATGCAAAGTGATTTATCTTTTAAATAATCAATAAATTTCGACTGTTTTTGCATTTGTGCGTTCAATTTGCATATAACTATAAATCGTGTTCATTTTGTGGTAATTTTGAGATTTTAATGTTGTCGGTTCCATTTTGCTTGTCCATTTGTGTCATTTATCTATTTCTGCCACGCAGCACATATAAGTTATGTCCAAAGAGAGTATGATGACGAGCTGCAAAGGCATTTGTTGAAGCTTTCCAATGCATTGCTTGAGCTGTCCGCAGAATAAATAAATCAACAACCTAAATGCGACAATATTGTGCCAAAATAAATGCCATTTATGAGTAGATGAGCAAATTTCTATGCAAAACATAAGATAGGAGACAAGTTTAAGCAACTACTATCATAAATTGTACTCTCGGACCTTCTGATGTTTCCAAAAGAAATGACAAATTTTTGGTTGACTTTGTAAAATGAAATTGTTAAATGATTTCTTTAACAACTTCGGCTTACTTTTCTGTTAAAATATTGGATTTAGGCTGTACATTTGTGGTTATTTCTTGGCTTGGTAAGAGCTTGAATTTCTATAATTTGAGACAACAGAACAGATTTACTTGTAATCTCAGTGAATGTCTGACAGGATCTTTAAGGTTAATTTTGCTGCTACTCTTTCTCATTGAATTATGGATTGCTCATATTAATCCAAGAAGAACGTTCTCTTTCTCTATATCCCTTTCTTAATTTATTGTTAAAATTTGTATTTTTATTTTGCATTTAGTCTATTCGTTTAGCAACAGACATAAATAAAATCTGCAGTTGCGGTCAGGAATCAATCGATTGCGTCTCGAATAAACCACAGTGCAAAATGGGAGCAGGTTGAAATTTGTTGTTTTAGTCGTAGGTTATTTGTTGCCTGGGGCATTGGGGGCATAGGGATATTGCTTTTGGTGCTTTTGGGGCAAACATATGTTAGGTGAATTTATTGTTATTGAGTGGCACGCCTGACACATCACAGCGTCCGCCTGCCTTTGCCAGCCTGGGCAAACACTTGCAGCACGTTGAATGCCGCACAGTCCGAGCAAGCGGCAAACATGTTAAATTATGTATATTTTAATCTCAGGCTTATCGCACTCATTAACACCTCGGCTAACAAACTATGCACGAGTTGGCAACCAGTTGGCAGCTAAGCAGTCGGGCCCTGCAGTCAAAAGTCTTTACAATTTTGTTTTTTATAGAGAGAGAATCCTGCACGCTTTGATGAGCTGCTTTCAGGTGCTTTTCATCCGCAATCGCACCTGGCTTCAGTGTGCCTAAACTAATAAAGCTTATCTCGCTTGCTTAGCCACAACATACACCGTTTTGGGGCAAATGTGGCACAGGCAACTTTGCAACTCCGGACTTCTCTGGTCTGGTCTCGTCTGGTCGCACTCAGTGTGTCAAGGTGATGTCAGAGCATTCGAGAAGACTTAACTGAATATTAAGCAAGGCCAATAAATGACAGTTGATCAATTGGTTGGCAACTGCAACAACCGATTACAATTGGCAATTTTCGGCTTAAATTGAAAGCCTTACAACTGCAGCTCAGGCATAAAATGAAATAAATTGTAAAAGCATAATAGAAAGCAATTATGCACGACTGCACAGAGAAAGAGAGAGTGAGAGTGAGACAGAGACAGAGAGAGAGAGAGAGAGAGAGAGAGACACTTGTGCTGTTTCTTTGACAAAAATATAATTAAAATCCTTTGCTCTCCTGCAGTCTGTGCATAATTAATTGAACTACAGCTTTGCGCAGCGAACTGCGCTACTTTTATACTGTGAGCTGTGCGAAATGTAAGTGGCTCGTAAAGTCAGCTTAACCTTGAGGTTATTAACTGAAATGTGCTTGACAAATGAAATGCTGCTGCACTTTATGTACTTTTCACACTGTACGAGCAGCATTTCACTGCACAAAACAGAGTCTCCCCCAGCATATCATGTTCAAGTTGTAGCATTTGCTTTTTGCTGCGTTGCATAGATCACTATTTCTTATACTTTTGATTCTGCACTCCCAATTGGAGATGACTAAGTGCAGCACTTGCTCTCTTATAGATTGCCAGTAAGTGTGCACACCACACACACACAACCCCGCACACTCACTTGCCTCGAAGGCAGAATATTTCAACAGAAAACAAGTGTAAATCAAATAAAACCTAATAAAATATTACACAAAAAACGAAGAGAAGAAAAGTGGTCACAGCTTGGCCCCAGCATTGCCGACAGCAGCACGCACAACACCACAAAACACCACACACACACACACACACATTTACTTGCACCCTCACACGCACTTGGTTTATAAAATAGCGCAGACATTTGAGGAAAGCCAAGCCAAGCAAGGGAAAACAGCAGTGCAAAAAGGGAAAACGAAACGAAAACCCAAATGGCAAACGAATTGAAGTCAGCAATTTTATGTTTTATTGCAATTCTTGGCTTTCATTTTCTCGCTGCTTCGTTCGGCTTGTAACCCGTGTTCTATTTTACGGCTGCCATTGCGCCGTACACCTTCGCCAGCAAAGTTCCGCCGTAGCATAGCCGTTCTCGTCACGACTTCTCATAAAAGAGCCGCTTCGTGCTGGATAACTGAATGTGTGTGTGTGTGTGTGTGTGTGTGTGTGTGTGTGTGTGTGTGTGTGTGTGAGGAGAGTTGCGTGGCTACGGATTCTGATACAACCATTTACCGTGCAACTATGGCAACGTAAAGGTAAAAAGCTGCTGACGGTGGTGGCAGCGTTGTGGTTGCCACACGCTTGCAAAATCGCTTTAAAGCCACGTTGGTTTTTTGTTGTTCTGTTTTGCTGCCTGCCTGCTGGCAAACGCGTGCCACTGGGGTGCCCGGCTCCACCTCAGATCTGTGCGTGTGTGTGTCTGTGTGTGTGTGTGTAGCTGAGGGGGGAGGGGGGCTGTCTTTTCGCGCGCATATGTCATAAATGGTACGGGTCTGGGTTCGGGTTCGGGTCCGGGTCCTGGTCCAGGTCCGGGCCTGAGTTCCCTGCTCGGCTGACGTATTTATTCCTATTTTTTTGTTTTGGGGTCTCGGCCTGTTTCTGGTTCTATTACAAGGGCAGGGTTGTAAAAATGGGATGGAAATGGAAATGGGTTTTTGCGGCAAGTGCGCTGCAATTGTGTGGCATTTATAGATAGGGCAATTTCTCTGTGTGTGCGTGTGTGCGTGTGTGCCTGTGTGTGTTTCGGATAGATATTCATGCGTGAGTTTGTTTGCTTGTTTCTATATTACAATTATATGTTATCGATGGGCTTTATGCACTCACATTGGGTATGGGCGTTCGGCAAAATTGTTTTGAAGTGAGCTTAAATCACAGAAAATTACTCTATATGCATAATTTATTGGGCGATGGGGCAGCAGCATTAAGGCATGACTCGGCATCACTATTTTTATTTTTCTATTATTAGAGTAGTTAAGGCTTGGCAAATATTTGCAACGGAATGGTTTGTTACAACTGAAATTGTCAATCGGTTGACAAATTGCCATTTTGCTCACTTGTATTATAACACAATATATAAAACGAATCTCTCACGCCAAAGCACATAAAACTTGGACGTAAGTACTGCTCAGTGGTCCGGCCATTAAAATGCATTAGGCATAAGCGCTGTTTTATGGACTATCAGCTTGGCCCATGCTCCGTTGCTGACCCTGTTGCCCCAACCCGGTCAGCGTCTAATTGCCGGCACTGCCAACTTTCACACAATGAATGGCGTGCGCCTGGGCACAAGACCCCCAAAGACTCCACTGGCCCAAACCCAATGCCAGACACAAACGTAAACGCAAACTCAAACTGAAACTCAAACCAAATACTCAATCCAAGATCCAAGCCAAAGCCAAATCCAAAGCCAAAGGCAAACTCAAACTGGGAACTTGAGCGAGGTCCCAGGCAATAAATCATTGCGATGGCTGCCAAGCTGCAACATCATTGAACATTAAAATAATTGCATTGCGAAAGTTGCCAATGTTTTTTGTTGTTGCTGTTGTTCTTGTTCCTGTTGTTGTTGCTGTTGCTGCTGCGGCTGCTTCGGTCAGCACATGGCACACAGCGCACTTCATGTTCATTAATGATAATTAAAAAAGTTTTGCCAATAAAAATTTGCTGTGCCGACTGTTCAGCAGCTTCAATTTGTTTAACAACTGCAGCGAAAGTGTGTGTGCGTGTGTGTGTGTGTGTGTAGATAGCAACCACTCAAGGCTGGGTACAATTTAAAATAGTGTTATGCCAGCTAACAGTTAATAAATCAAAATAAACCTAAGTGCAAACGTGCTGAAAATCGGGCTTAGCAGATAAATCTTAAGCCAAAGATTTAAAAAAAATCAATGTTCGCCAATTTTTAATATCCACTTAAACACTTGAGCATTAAAAAAGACGTTTATTATACTTATTCATTTTCTAAATATATATATTTTTAATATTTAAAGTAAACTTTGTCTGTTTTGAAATTTATTTTAAATACTATCAGAATTTAAAACTAAATGAATTAAATGTTGCAAAGATATCATTTTTGTAGAGGTTTCCTTTTAAACATTTGATGAAATTGATACCCCAAAAGAATTGAATTGGACAAAAGTTGCAGTCTTAAATATATTGTGATGGGTCAGTTTTGAAAACGATTTTTAAAATAAAATTATGAATTTGTAGAATTCATGATTTGAATGGGGCAATCATTGCGCTTATTTTGATTGTGAAAAAGTGTTGAGATAATTGTAGCACGTTCATGTGCAAATCAAAAATGAGTTAAGCCAGCTACGAAGTCAAATTCAATTGGCAGCAAATTAGTGAGAATATTCATGGCAGGCAAACCTCTAAGAACTCTATAAATATGTATGAGGTGTTGTCTGGCATGTGGCATGTGGCATGTGGCATGTTCATGTTGCAACAGCAGCAGCAACACTGTGCTGGTGCTGCGAGTGTGCGTTTTGCGGTAACTGTTTAATATTCTGCACGTATTTTTAACAAGCTTGTTGCTCAATTTGCATCTAAACTGCAGACAGCCAGCAAGCAGCTGGCAATAGCAGCAAGGCCAAGTCAAATACCGAATAGATGTTGTTTATCGATAGGCGATAGACGTCGAAAGATATATCCTATAATGCAAGTCATATTTTGCACAATTTCCAGTTTGAAAATCCAAAGTTGATGGCAGGCAGCCAAAACCCGGCAGGCCGAAGTTCCCTGAAAAGCCTGCTGCTGCTGTGCAAAATGTAAACAAACATTTTGCCACACACAAGCACACATACACATCCAGAGGCACAGACTGGAAAATGCCGCCGTTGCACGTGCAACACACTGCGCCGACTCACCAAAATGTGCGACGTTCTGTTGAGTTCTGTTTTCGGGCTTTCCATTAAAGTCAAGTTCGCAGTTCGTTGTTGGGATTGAAACGGTTTTGTTTGGCCAGCTTTGGCAGTCAGTTTGTACGCGTCACTGCAGCAACCGTTGTGTGAATTGTTCGCGTCCAGCCGAAAAAATATTCAAATTCCGAATTGACGCAATAATAATCGTGGCATTACGCATACGTCGCGTGGGCCCAATACGGCAAATTATCAACTTGTTGTGCATTACACTTTTTGCATATTGTGTGTTAAAACTAAATAGTCAAAGCAACAAGCTGCATATGTACTTAACGAGTATTTGTGCCATTTGTGCCGCATTTAATGGCTTTGGCATTGACAACATACTAGTCCCCGAGCTGTCAAAGTGTTGTCCTCGCCTGCCGCCCGTGTAAATATTCATTTATCTAGTCGACGGGTCACGGAGGTGATGCAAAAGTTGTTACCTGCTTTTAGCATAATTAAGCCAAGTGCTTGCAACTGCCGCGAACTGCAGCGGCAACTTTAGTTGCAGAAAGGCAGGCGCCCTTAAACCTAAAAAATAAAAGTTCTTGCACCAAGTTGTCGCAAGTGTTAAGGCTGCCTTAAAGTTCTCTGTTGTGCCCCATCTGCCTGCCGCCTGCCTGGACTGTATTTTGAGGTAAGTTGAACAACGACCAGAGCCAGAGAGCAGCACTTAACTGTCCAGCTGCTAGTTGCCTGTTAGGCAGCTTGTTTATAGTTAGTTCCTGCTGTTTTTTTTGGTTTTTTTGGGAAACAGCCGGCAAAAGTTTTAGTGAATTTTGCATTTATGAGTGTTGAGTGTTTGTACATAATATACGGATTTTTTTAGTTCGCATTAAATAACAAAAAAAAAAAATAAATAAGATAAATGAATTAAATAACATGAATAAAATGAGACAAATAAATAATAGAAATAAAATAAATGAATTAAATAAAATAAAATAAATAAAGGACAAATTAAAATAGAGCTATTTGTTTATCATATTTATATACATTATATATATATATAATATATATTATATATATTAATATATTCTTACAATTCAATTCAATTTTAATAATCAAAATCTAATTTTCTAATTTGTCCAAATGCACAAGCTTATTTGTTTTTAGTAACATTTATGGTCAAAAAGTCTCGTAAAGTAAACATTAAGAGATTTTTTGACCGTAAATGTAAAGTAAATGTATCATCGCAATATAAATGAAACAAAAGTTATAAAATACCCTTGTAATTAATTTGATTGCTTGAGTTGTTTTTCCTAAATATTAATAGTCTAATCCTTGCTCAAGCGGTCTCAATTAGATGCAGGTCCTTAGCTTAAATGATCCTCGCGTATGTAAACAATGCCTAAATGGCTTAAGCGATTCGACTGACTGACTGAGTTTGATGTTAATTTTCGATTGACATCTGGCAAATCCGTTGCCCCAATTTCCACGGCCTTGGTCTTAGTTACAGGGAAAAAGTTTTCAAGTGCCCAGGCGAGGAGCGTGGAATTAAATTAAAAAATAAATAAAAAAGTATAAAAAAACACACAAATCGGAAAGAAGGCAGAAAGCAAGAAGAAGACGAAGAAAACTGGCGACGCATGTGCAAATAAAAGAGGGCTACAAATTCAATTTGAGGGGCTTGACATGCCGCATCGCATAGGCACAATAGTTAAGCGGAAATGAACGTCCCTGGGGCCCGTGGCATGGAAGTGTGTCAAAGTACGGCGGAATCAATCGACGAAAAAGAACCAGAAGCCAAAGGAGTCGAAGATAGAGAGGGGGTGGATAGGGTAAGCTGAAGACGAAACGCCAAACAGCCATGAGCCATAAAATGAGAGAATGAACTCGTCAAACGAAATCGAAATGGAATGGAACTCAAGCAAAAACTACTTTGTTTGCGATTAGCACTTGGCCAAGCTCTGGCTTGCTGGCAGAAGGGGGTGGATACGATTGGTGGAGGGGGGAGTGGGGTGTGTGGGGTGTGTGGGTTACGCAGACTGCATACGACTCGAAGTGCGGCACTTGGCTGCCATGCGAATTTGGGGTTGCTTGCTGTTGTTGTTGTTCTTGTAGGTGGAGATGGAGGAGGAGGGCGACGACAGAAATGTGTGTCAATATATTGATTGAATAATGGTGTACATATTGACAAACAACTCAAAAGGCACTCGACACTCACAACTCACAGACTCAAGCTCAGACCCAGACCCAGAACCAGAACCAGAACCAGAACCACACTGTCAGACTGTCAGACTTGACAGCATTTGCCAGGCGACTAGAGACGTTAGACGATATTGTATAGGACAGAGGGCAGGCCTAGAGGCGAAGCACTTTCGTTCAGAGGAAACGGAACTGGAATATGTCGAAACGGCAAATGTAAAATAAGCAGGACCAAGGAGCAGGAGCAGCAGCAGCAGTCAAGGGGACGGGGCAGCACATCAAAGGGCATTTCGAGTGCGTCGTCAATGCAAAGCAGCTCACAAGATGAAGATGTCGACGTAGACGTCGATGGAGCTAACGATGGCGATGGCGATGTCGATGACGATGACGTTGAAGAAGTCATTTGAGATGGCAACCAAAAAAATAAATAAATAAACGATGATTGTGAGTAGGCAACTGGCAAGCTGTTAGCTGTTAGGGAGTAGGGGCGTGCCTGTGACACGTGTTTCTTTAATTAGATAAAGTTTGTTTGCATTACAAACATACTGGCAGCAAAATTTGCCTTTGCCAGCCTCCTCCAGTATGTGGCACAAGTGCTGTCAATGGCAACGTCTGCCACCAACTTTTTGCGTGCTTAATTCCCTAGCGGAAAAAAGTTTCTCCTGGACACGGTGCTCGCCCTGCGCCCGTGCCACTTTGCAACATGATTGACAGACGCACGTCTAGTCAAATAAAAATAAATACAAGAAAGTACTGATATCTTGGCCTCGACGAAGATTGCATGCCCTATATTAAATGAGGCACTTAAAAAATCGACTCATACTGATTGACAACAACTCATCCCTTGACAGGTTCCTATCATTTTGATAAGATTTTTATAATAATGGATATTGCCAGAGCTTCAAAATATTGCTGAAAATTTGGCAATATTCAAGTGAGACGAGTTTGATTAAAATTCTGAGGTGCCACATACACATGCCACAACAACATTTGAATAGCATCTCAGACGTTATTAAAATATATATACAAAATAATTTATTTAGAAAAAAAATAGGTAAATAAAAAAAAATAGCGGATAAAAAACTTGCTGCGACACTCTGCAAAAGTCTTATTTACTTAAATAATTTCATTGAATTTTCTGCTGGGGCAAATTTTTGCTCATTTGCGTAATATTTTCACATTGCGCCGCGTTTTCTCCAGCAATTTTCCTATTGCCTTGGAACAGAACTTTGTAAAAAAAATATTTACATTTGATTTTCCTTTCATATTTTGTTCTTTCTTTCAAGCTTTTTTCTTATTTATTTGCTTTTGTGATTTACAGCGTTATTTTTACTTTGCCAGCGACGAAGTTTTCTTTTCCACAAGGTGACTCTTATCGAAAGCTATAAAATATTATTTTCTTGTAAGGAATTCGCTTTAAAATGTGAGCAAATTTTCTTGACAGCCTCATAAAGTGGAGGCATTTGAATTCATTGAAATCAAGTGTGGAGCAGTGGTGTCCCTAAATGAAGCTTGTATCCGCAACCGCCTCAGCTTCTTTTTGATTTTTCATTTAATGTTATTTCAAGTAATTGATTTTAAAGTTAGTTAAAGTTAGTCATGTTCACAGGATTGGTAGAATAATTCTACAGAATTTGTTGCTTAATTTATATGAATAATAATAAATGGGGATTATTCAGACACATTTAAAAAGTACAGCAGCAAAGCGAATCTAGTCACGTAGTCTGCATATATATTTCTATAGATAATCCAGGCAGTATTTCATAATGAACGTCAAGTTCATTTATAGCTCATATTCATAAATTTGTTGTAATTGTGCTAAAAATGTTGAAGATTTCAAGGCTTTGCCTTTGCTTTTGGCACTTTGTTTGTATTGTACGAGGCGCAAACTTGTTGTTAATTAAACGCTCACAAAAGTAGGTAACATGCATATAACAAGTGCTACACCCACACACACACACACACAGGCACACACACACACTCACACACATACACACTCTGTGGCATACAATCTCAATTGTTGCACATATTAATTTGTGTGCTGGCTTTCAATGCGGCTTGCCTTTTGTGTTTGCCCCTTGCTGGCGCCTTTCTTCCCTTTTGGGCCGACCGACAACAATGGGAATGACAACAATGAAGGCCAGCAATGCACATAAACTTGCTGAGCAAACACAAGGCAAGTGCGCCCAGCAACAACAACAACTCAGCAGCAGCAGCAGCAGCAGCCGCAGCAGCAGCCGCAGCAACAATTGCAGAGGCAACACACCAACAGCTCCACACAATAAAACACACTAACACAAATCTTTATTTAAGCATAACAAAAACATCAGAACCAATGGTGGCAAACTGAAAATACCCAGAAAAAGCAGAGAAAGGAGGCTAGCTGAAAAGCGGACAAAAAAAATTAGAGCAGCAAAGCGCCTTAGGATATGCAACACATAAAACTTCAGTTTCGGTAGCAGCCAACAAGGACAGTCTCTCTCTCTCTCCATCTCTCTCTCTCTGCTGTATGCTTATGCACTGACCCTTAACCTGATATGTGTACGAACTTGAACGCAATAGTTTATCACGAGTTATCATGATTCATTTCGATTGTTAGCTATGCTTAACAAAATGTTGTTTACCATTTCGAAATCATTTCATTTGCTATCATCTTATGGCATTTATCATGATAAGTGTACGAATTTGAATTGAACGCATTGGTTATCATGATCTGCCACGTATAAACGTTCATGTAGCCTTTTAAATTCGATTGTTAGATAGCCAAAAAATTAGCTTTCCATTTCAAAAATATTGTTATCATATTCTGGCAATTATTGTGATATGCCACACATAAACGCCGCACATATTTGGGTGCTGCGTGTGCAGTAAATGCTGCTGCTGTTGCGGCTGCTGCTGTTGCATGAATGCCAGCCAGCATCGAGGAGAACAGCAACAACAGCAGCAGCAAGTGAAACGTCATCCAATGGATTCAAGTGATGTCTATGGGCAACCATTTCCGTTTCAATGTCTGGCTGTTTAGTCCGACGGCTGTTAAGCCATTTTCTGTGCCAGTTTCTGGCTCGAACCGAAAATTGGCAGTCAACTTAAAACTTGGCTAAAAGAGTCTTTCTAATACGAATAACCGAATAAGAAGCAGTCGCAGCCATGGCTGCAGCCTACGTATCCCAACAACTATCTACGTATGTGTGTGTGTGTGTGTGTCTATTTGGCAAACTTTTTACAGGAAATAGTGGTGAGGTTGTTTGGGGGTGGGGTGGAGAGTCGGCTATGTGGGGTGTGTGGGGTGCAGGGTGTATTGCCCCCGGCTGGCAAAAGAGGCTGCCAAAAAGTTTTACGTCGCAAACTTTTCTGCATATATTTTGCCCACAAAACGGAAGCTTGTTTTTCATGTTTCGTGTCTTTTGCTTTTAATTTTTTCTACTCTCTCTCTCTCTCTCTCTCTCTCTCTCTCTCGTATATACTTTAGTTGGTATCGCCTTAGAATTGAAATGCTTTAATCGCAATTTATCAAATTGGAAAATAAAAGGGCTCAAGAGTTGGCCAGTTAAAAAGTTTGCTAGTTCTCCGAAAATTTGCACAATTTTCTAAGCATTTAATTTGTCAGTCGCATTCGCACAGTTAAAAGTTTTCCTCAACACGACAACCGATTACAGTTACACTTTTCCCGTTTTGTCAATCTTTCGTTTTAGGGGGTGGCTCAGCATGCGGCCAAGGGAGACAGGCCAACAGCATCACCATCGACCGCCTGCTTCGATTCAACAAGGAGCCTAAACAGCAAGCAATGTCCACACAGCAGAGATGTCCATGTCCATGTCCATGTCCATGTCGATGTCGATGTCGGAACGCAATATGCCCAGCCAGGGGCTGGGCTTGCCAATGGCAACGTCCTCGCACCGTAACGCCCAGCAAAATCGGCCGCCGGACGTTGAGGAGGCACTCTCCTCGATGCTGTGGACGCCCTATGAGCGGACAACGCCAATGGCCAGCTCCACGGATGAGGAGGACGACGATGAGCGACTCAATCGCAAACTGCGCAAATCGCACAGTTGCTACGAGACCAGCTCTAGCAGCAACAGCAGCAGCAACAGTGCTGCTCTGAGCCACCTAGCAGCACCACCAGCACCACTCGCACCACCACAACCACCACCGCCGCCAGCAGCTGCAGCCGCAGTAGCAGTAGCAGCAGCTCTCCCCGTGCCTTTTCCCAATTTTAGTTTAAGTGGTTGCGCCTTGGAGGCGGCCAAGACGGCCGCCCATTCAGTTGGCTCGAGTGGCGGCCATAGGAATCGCTACTCATATCCATCTTACTATGGCAGTCCGGCGCACACACTCACCCAATGGTGTTCCTCGGCGGCCACGGCCATCACGGAGCCGCCCTCGTACGAGTCCCTCTACGAGGCGAGTATCTCCGGTGTGGGCGCGGCCAGGGCAAGCTTGGCTCCCGTCCAGCCGAACATTATAAAATGTGATAGATCGCAACGATCCCCAGCAGCAACAACTATAACCGCTCAGCAAGATGATGATGATGATGATGACCAACGCAAACTAACGGCAAATGTTCCCGCTGAGCGTCTAATGCGCTCCTTTACAGACGATTACATATCGCAGGTAAGTTTATCGATATAAATCGATGACTCTAATAAATTTGATTTAGGTAGCTTAGCTAGCTGTAATATGAAATCAAAAATATTAAAAAGTCCTTCTCACATTTATCGGATGTCTGCTGTATATCGAAATAAATCGATTTAAATGTCAAAAAATCCGTATCTTCTTAAGTATCCTTAAATTTTAAGAAAGTCTGCTGTGTTTTGATATACGAGTAAATGGCACTTATTGCTTAACTAAAACATTCTCCGAAATGTATATTTCCATTTCGTTATTCACAGCCATTAATTGGCGGATGTATCGATTAATGTCGATAGAACGTATTAAACTCAAAGGAAGTAAGGAAAGGCATTGGTGTCGTAATTGATTAAATTATACAATTTATATTTTATATATGCGCGATACGAGTATTAGTGCTTATTGCTGTCTATGCAGCCGATAGGCTTTTTATGGATTGTATAAGACAGCACTCTCGTCCGTCGGGGGTCACATAAAATTGTCACCTTGGTGGCGCAACACCCTCAACTGCGCACTTGGAATCCTAATGTGGCGCCATCAAATTTGATGTCAAGGCTGACATCAGGGGCTCCATTATCGAGCGACTCGATTGACTGCCACTGCGCTCGATAAGAGCTAATGTTTCACTTAGGCCCTTGAGTGCCACCCCGCGGCTTCGATTCCAGAGCCGAGGCATAGACAGAGACAGAGAGAGAGAGAGAGAGACAAAGAGAGAGAGAGAGAGACAAAGAGAATGAGAGAGGGAGGGAGACAGTGGCAGATGTCTCCTAGCATCAACATCGGCACTGGTATAGTAATTGGTCTCGCTATCGGTTCAAGAGTGCTGCTGGGGTGTGAGTAATTCGGGTTGCGGGTTGCGTGCAGAGAGTGTTGTTCGTGTTGTTCCGTTATGTTGAGAGTGTGGGACTCGTAAATATGCATTTATATTTTATATCTGTGCTACTATCATAATTTGGTTTTTGTTTTTGCTTTTGTTTTGTTTGCGCCAGCGAAATGGAAAATTGACCACAAAGCAATGAACAAAGAACAAAGACGACTCTAAACTAAGTAAATAATACACACATGTGCATTTAAATATATGTATGCATGTATGTGCGCCATATGCAGATACGAACAGAGTAGGGTTGTCGCCTCCTCAAGTGACAGGCATAGGGGTGGACAATAGAATAAGGGGGTAGAGCTTGTCGGGGTACATTATCTTTGTCCCATTATTTTTCCGCTTCGAGCTTTTCCTACAAAATTGCAACATTTCATAATTTGATTAATTTAAGACCGGTTCTGAGTATGAAAATAATTGACACAAATATTGTGGCACATTAATTGATCCCCTGGGGACAATTTGGTATTTAACTATTATATCGCATAATGCGATTTAACCTCGAAATGTAGCCATGTGGACAGAAAAGCGCTCATTACAAGTATCTTTGAATATGAGGCTGAGTTGCATTTTAGAGCTCTTTGGTGCAATGGGCTCTAATTCTAACGATTGTAACTAGCGCCAACAATCAACAGACTGTCGCAGACGAAACATTGCACAAGAGTGAACAACAACAGCAACAAAAATACCAACAACACCAGTAACAGTAACAACAATGACAAAGGCAACCCAGCAGCACCTAGAAATAAGTCAACAGCAGCAGCAGCAGTTGAGCTAACAGTAAATCACATTATATTTCTGTGACGTAATTAATGCAAGTAACACAGCGTAACATAATTAGAACCCACACACACACACACACGCAATCGCACTCACGTACGCACCAACAGTTATTTAGAGCCCACATTATGTGCGATTTGGCAGAGATGGCGTCGCTTTCGGATTTATGTTTCGAGTTTAGCGATGAACAGTCTCGATGCGAATAATGAAAGCAGACAGCTTTAGTTTCCTTGCAAAAACAAAGCAAATATAATTTAACAGTAATTCACTTGGATTTGCGAACTAAATTGTTAATTGTCGCGAGTAGGCTAGAATGCGATATGTCCATTAGAAACCACGACAAGCGCTCATCTCTAATGAGAGAGATAGAGCGCAAGCCATGCAGCCACAACAACAGCAACAGCAGCAATAATGCAGACAAATAATTTTACAGTAATTCGCTTGGATTTTAGATTTTAATTGTTAATTGTTGTGCTGAAACACGATATGTCACTTGAAAAGCACGACAAGTACTCATCTCTAATTCATTAGACGGAGAATGAGAGCGAGAGAGAGATAGATAGAGAGCAGCAATAACTTTATCAGCCAGCATGCAGACGCTAGGCAGGAACAACCACAACAACAACAGGAATTATTTGTGACGATTTTATGTTTGTGCGTTGGCTTAATTAATTCAATTAAGCGCACATTTATGCGCTTGCTTGCCACATCCTGACTAGGTCCTGTGTGGAGGCAGTCACCTTTTTAATTTTTTGTTTTTGGCCAGTGGCTAAGGCGCCCCAGCAATTAACACTAATTAGCACTTGAAACTTAAATCTTGTCATTTGATTAATGCAAAGCTGCCGTATTTTTTTTTTGTCTCTTTCTCTCCGGTTTAGCAGAATTGCGCATTATTTACGCCAACAGCAAACGACACAGAAACAGAAATAACGGCAACATCAACAAATGTAATATCACAACAAAGTGCACTAAATCAAATCGACTGCAGAGCCAATTACATTATCAATGAAAATAAAGACAAAGACGAAGGCGAAGCCGAGGACGGAGACAACAGCGACGTTAAAGATGAGCAAGAAATGGCAAAAAGAAAAATAGCTACAACGACAACAACAACAAGAGCACACGAGGAAACAGGCACAGTTGCAGTCGCTGTCGGAGTTCAGGTCAATCAACCTGTTTCCTGTGCTGCAGCAGCAACACTCTATCGCACTCTCAGTCGTAGTCGCAGCCGCAGTCACACTCGCAGAGAGCAGGCAGCAGTGAGCGTGAGCCCAACAACAGCAGAGAGAGCAGCTGCGGAGAGAATAGCTGCGGAGAGAGCAGTTGCTGCCGTGGCCGGTGGTTGTTCAATTGAGCTTCGTTCGGCTGCGATCAGTCTCTCGAGTTCGTTCGGCGCGTATACGACGGACGCGCGTCTAAAGACAAGTTATTACAATAACAACAATTGCAACAACAACAACACATTGTCGTCTTGGTTAACGCGGGGGCGCCACAACTACAATTCGTGTCGCAGCAGCAACAGCAGCAGCAACGCGCTGCGGCCCAACAAATGTTTGGCAGAACTCGAACGTTTGTATGCCGAATTTCGCGCGAGTGAAAGTCTCTTCGAGCATCGCCTCAGTCAGAGTAACGACAACGGTACCGATAACGATACCGATAGCGATATCGAAATCGATATCGATATCGATAGGGAAACGGAAAAGATGCGTTTGAATGTGGTGGCAGAGACGCCGCCGCCGCAGACATTGCTAACTGCAACGGCAGCAACACAAACAGTTGGCAGCAGCAACAGTAACAATAACAGCAGCAACAACAACAGCAGCGTCTTTCTCAGCAATGCTGACAGGGGCAGCAGCAAGGCCAAAAGCATAAGCAACATTGCAATTTTGCAGCCAGCAACAAAGTCCTGTCAGCGACAGCCAAGTCTAACGATTCAAGTGAACAACAATAACAGCAACAGTAACAACAACAGCAGCAGCAACAATAACGGTACTAACAACGGTAATCAGGTTTGTGTTGCGTCGCCCACAAGCACAACGACAACAGCAACAGCAACAGTTACAACAACAATAGCGTCAACAACAGCTCAAGAGTCGAGCATCGTCAACAACAACAACGGTGTTTGCGTTGTGAATTGCAGCTACAACAGCAGCAGCAACACCCCCAACAGTAACACGAAAAATAACAGCAACAACAACAACAACAGCATTGTTGCAATTAATAATTGTGTGCCCGGAGCCAAAGTGTTTAGTGCAAGTGTACAAAATAAGCTAAATAATAATAATAATAGCAATAATACTAATAATAATAATAATAATAATACGAATGTGGATGTGCAACATGCTGCTGCTGTCAGTGCCAGTGTAAGCAACAGTAATAATATAAATAATATTATTAGCTATAATCATAATAATAATAATAATAATAATAATAGTAGTGTGAATGTGACCAGTGCTGATAACAACAGTGTCAAAGTAATTAATGTGAATCTTTCGCCAACAACACGCACTTTCACCTCAACCGAATGCCAAACCGATGATCTAAGCAACACCGACACCAACAACAGCAACTCCTCCCAGCAACAACAGCAACAACAGCAAGAACAGCAACAACAACAGCAGCAGCAGCAACAACAACAGCAGCAGCAACAGTTGCGCACACGCGAGCAACGTCGTCGGGAACGTCGAGAACGTCGCCAGCAGCAACAACAACAGTTGCATTTGCAGCAGCAATTGCCTCCACACCATCCGCGACGATTGCACGTGGAACGGCACTCACCGCCGTTGCATCCACCGCCCCACTTACATCATCCCCATCCGCATCCGCATCCGCATCCGGCTGCTTTGGGCCTGCCACGTGCTCTCCTGCCGGATATTCTGCACAGCCATTATCCGCCGCCGTACAGCGCACTGTCTGCCGGTGTTGCACCGCCACCTTTGCCACCACCACCAGCACAAGCACCGCCGCAAGCAGCGGTCCAAACGCTGCCGCTGCCGCTGCCACTGTCGCTGCCACCACCGCCGCCGCCTCCGCTTGCGTCTGTGATATCGACGGTGCCACTGCCGGGTGCCGCACCACTGATGAGCGATGGACGCTTCACGTTGCCGTTGCCCATAATGCGCAGGTGAGTTCTTCTTCTTCAACTACTGCCTCCTCCATGTGACTCTGTGCAACGTTTGCTGTCCGTTCGCTTCAGCTTTCAGATTCAACTCTCGCCTCCAGCAACATCGATCAATCCAATTCCCATTTTCATTTCTATGTCTCAGCGCTCAAGTTTCATGCCTATACCCTGTAAAAATGCCTTTAGCGGCTTGTGCAACAAGTGGGGGAGCATAAATAGAACTTTGACAGAGATTTTTCAATTTTCTCGTGTTTATCTAAACACATTTAAAAATATTTTACAAAAGCTTTTAATTTTAAAAATCTTTTTAATTCGGTTATTGGTTCGGTTATTACGCTCTGATTTCAGGGATAATAATTTTAATTGAAGGTTATTTTGCTTGTTTATTATTTCATACAAAAATTGAATCTGAAAATAAAATGAAATGCTTTTTAATCTGAAATTTCACACTAGTATTTAATTACTGGGAACGCTTCGATGTCAAAGGTCAAAGTAAATCTTATGTAACTTAGCTGACTTCATTTTTTCATCTAGTTCCAGGGTATCTCAGGTGTGTCTCGTTTTCACACTAAAAAGATTCTCTGCATATAATTTTTCATTTTCGCTTTTGGTTTTAGCTCCGCTATGGAGCTCTTCTTTTTGTCTTTCTTTTGTTGTTGCTGTTGCTGTATCTGTCGTTGTTGTTATTGTCGTTGTTGTTGCTCATGTCTATTTCGACATTTTCTATTACCGCACATCGCTTCTTGCCTTTTTGTGTGGCATTCGTTGTTGTTAGCCGTTGTTGTTGCCGTTGCCTTTTTGCCGGCCATGTGTCTTCCTGTTTCGTGTTTCAACTGGGAGCAGCCAGGCAGACATCAAAAGCAACAACAACAATAATATCAACAACAACAGCAACAACAAAAACAACATTAAGCATCAGACATTATAATGATGGTAATTTTGATGTCAGTAACAAATTTCTTGCATGATTTGGCTCTCTCTCTCCCGTCAGCCAGCCGAATCTAGACACAGGCCTAGCAATCTTTTTTCTAGCTTTTTTATAAATGTATTTTTCTGTTTTTTTGGTGAAAAATGAATCTTGTGGGTTGAGAGCGTTTCCAAGAAGTGGAAAACATAAACATGAGCTCTAATTTAAAATTGTTGTCAAGCAGTCGCCTAGTCATTATAACTATTATTTTTTTTTTTTTTTTTTTTCGGCTTACCAGTACACATGTTGTGCCGGCACGTCTGTGGGGAAAATGAGGGGACATTGCTGCTATAAACCATTTTGATTATAATGAGTTTTGGTTTATCTTTAATTGCAGATCTTAAATCACAGTTTTGCTTGGCCAGGTAACAAAAGTGTCTTAATGCTTTTTGGTTCGCCCCTTTTGTTCTCCCTGTGTGCAAGCTGACTGGCGATTTTGATTGTTGTTTTCAGAAAGCGCAAGATATACATATAAATATGTATATATGCATATATACATATATACACATACTAGATTATATACGACAGAATTGCTACGTATGGTTTTTTTTTCGTAATTTTCCCACGCATTCATTACTATAAATATCTAGCTAAAGTTGAGCTAGAATCACAAACCCGTTTTTCTCATGACTGCACACAAATTATTTTAGATCTGTATCCGTATTTTCTCCAATGTACCTGTATCTGTTGCTGTATCTGGATATGTATCTGTATCTGTATCTGTGCAGTTAGTCTGTGTATGTGCATGCGAGCTATCTGTGCAAAACGTCTCCCATTCGAATACTTTTATAGCAAGTCTCTGAACATTTGACATTTGACGACATTGCCGTGTTTCAGAATTTAAATTGTGTTTTATCTATTGTTTAATTGCAAAATTGTGTCAAGTTGAATTGTTTGACTTATTGTTCGTAACACATTAGATTTGTTGACTCTTGTTGTTTTTGTTGTTTGAGGCGTGCCTGAACTCTAATTATTATGTATGATTGAGTTTATGTTGGGCTGATTGTGAACCTTAATTATTGCAAATGATTGAGTTTATGTTGGGATTAAATTACTCAGACGACGCATTTGCTGCCGGGCAACGTTGGGCGCCATTTGAAATGTTTTTGTCTGCTCAATTTGCACCTGCATTCACTAGCTAAATGTTCTATACAAAGAGTTGTTTACTTTAAACAGCATCTTTTCAACCCGTTTCTGCCTCTTAGCCGATGCTTGCTTTTTAATCGGTAAACCACGATTTTTATCTGCAGTTTGAACCTTGGCTCCAAATTAACATGCTCTTACACAATTTTGCTGTGTTTTTTTTTTTGTGAGATTTACTTTTATTTTGGCGAGATAAAAAACTTGGCCAAAAAAAAGGTGTAAAAAGCGAAAGTTTTGTCAGAGGACGTCAGGAGTTGAAAACTGAAATTGGGCAGCAGTAAAAAGGTCGTCGTTTGTCCGCTGGTCCATTTGGTCGCTTTGCGGACCGGCTGAGCGTGCATAATCTTTAAATCATTAAATAACAACAAAAAACCAACAGCCCCAAAATGAAAAATAACAATAACAACAGCGGCTATACTTAATAAAAATAAGAAAATAAAACAGCTGGCAATAAAAAGGAAACGTGATGCTGAACTCACATTGTGCCAGCAACGCAGCAGCAGCTTTGTATGAAACGTTATTGCTGTTGTTGTGTTTTTTTGGTGTGTAGGATTTAATTTTGATTTTGAAGCATGCGAAACAAAAGAGCAAAGAAAACAGTGTGCCCAGTAATAAAAACACTTTAACGGATACAGATACAGATACACTAGCGGATACAGGTACACATACTTTGACTGAGTTTGAGTTTGTCTTCAACTTTGGCTTGATAACTAAGACGGTCAACAGTCGAACGACTGTTTCTGTGTCTGTGTGTGTGTGTGTGTGTGTGTGTGTCTGTGTCGGTGTGTGTGCGAGTGAAGAGTGCAAGTATTCGTTCACTTTCACTTTCGCATTTGTATCTTGAGGTTAAAACGTAGCTGGAACTTGAAGTGCTTGGCCATATCATCATAAATTTGGCTTAAAGGTAGCACAAAACGCACAAGTCGTAAATCACACACACAAGAAAAGAAAAAAAAGCAAATACAAAAACAAAAACAACAAAAACGTAATTCAGTTAAGATCATTAGATGCGTGTATTTCATATTAATTATGGCACTTTAGCTAATTGCGCTGAGTTGTGCGGCCTGACACTGAAAACTGAAACAGGCCAACAACAACAACAACAACATCAACAACAACAATAACAACAGCAAAAGGCAAACCGGTTTTGTAAGCGACTGCCAAATTGAGAGTCCAAAGACCCAAAAATTTGCATACAGTGCAAAAGTATCTGCAAGATACGCGCCTCAAATCGATGGATGATTCAACTTTAGCCACAGCGCTCAAAATGCAAAAAGCGCTAAAAGCAAAAAACAAAAAAAACAAAAAACAGACAGCTAAGGCAACAGAAAACCAGATTTCACCCGAAACAACAACAACAACAACAAAAACAGCAACAAAAACAACAACGGAAAACCAAAACCAAGTTTCAAGTTGCAGAACGCGCTGCTTGCGCCTCCTGGGTTGAGCAGCACCTCGAGCTGTGTTGTATCTGTGTGTGTGTGTGTGTGTGTGACTGCAGTGTATCTGTATCTGTTGCTGTTGCTGTACTCGCACTTTAGCATCCAGTTTAGCTGCTTTCAACATTTACTAGCTGCTGCACGCATCTCCTGCTCAGTTGACACACTTTTTGTCTAGCTCTTTTAGCTAGATCACATTTACAGCTAACTTTGAGCTACCTGCCACGAACTTTTCTGTATATATGCACTTCTATACATCTATATATTCAGTGGCTTAAAATCACACAATCACAGCCAATAACTATTAATATATATATATATATATATATATATGTATATATATATAGGTGCTAGCTGGCTAAACACTCGACAAACTGACCAAACAACTTTCCAGTTTTTTTTTCATTTATTTATTTTATTTATTTTTTGCTATCCTGCGAGTGGACAGCCTTTTTGGCTTAGTCCACTCTTTTTACTGATTTGGCGGAGTTGGCTGTATTTATTTTTATAAGAGAACAAACTGTATCCACAAGCACCACACCAACCGCAACCGCAACAAAAACAACAGCAGTAGAAATAAATCGGCTAAATAACTTGTCGGTTTTGGCACTAGAGACTAGGAATCGCCAACCCCGAGATACTTGCAACGAAATAAAACAAAACGAGGCGAGACGAGACGAGAATTTAACAAAAGTCAATAAAGCCAATAAAGCAAAATTGTTGTTGCCGTAGTTCAAATGCAGTAACAGCAGCTGTAGCAGCAGCATCAGACCGCTGTTGCAGACAACGACAACAGCAACAACAACAACTGCTTCAACAAACCGAAGCCACCAACCACTGTGGTCCACAACCAGATAAATTCTGCAGAATTGTGTGCTGCAATTTAAAAAACAACATACAATTTTACTTGTGTTCAATGTATTTAACAGGTCGCGTCGCAGTGCATGAAACTCCCCAATAATAATAATAATCATCTGTCAAGGGAACTTGGTATACTGCTTTAATTTAATATATATTTTCTCAATATTCTGTTATATTTGATCGATATTTGTCTATAAAGGCAATATCTTAAAGTGTTTAGGTACAATTTTAAGTTACTGACATTGCAGTAAAGTACAACTATTGAGACTGCTCTTGAGTCGAGAGAGCACGACTAATAGATTTCCTGTACTCAAGACAATATATATCATTAATCAAACATGTACCAAGGTAAGCGATATTTGCGACGAGCTCAAATTCAAGCTAAAAAGCACTGCTTGTATTTAGCAAACTATTTTTTCATCAATCAATGCTAAAGTTGCATCGCAACCAGAACTTGAGCAGAAAAACAAATTAAATAGTGCTTTGCCACAAGTTGGGGCCACTGTGCACTGTGAAACCAAAATGTGACTGTCTGCTGCTGTTTCTGTTGTTGCTGTTGTTGTGCAGTTTGTTTGTATAGAAAATGCATTCGGGCCAATTTGCAATGAGCCGGCAAAATGCTGCAGCAACAGCCGCAGCAGCAGCAAATAGAAAACGCATCGAGACACGAGCTCCAAACACGTTGACACAGTCAAAGACAAACTGAGAGAGAGAGACACAGATAGAGAGGCGGAGAGAGAGAGAGGGAGATAGAAGTGGGTTGATAGAGACAGCGTTGAAAGCATGAAGGATGGTCGAGGGCCAATGCCTAAGAGCAGAGAGGCAACTCTTTGACAAACTGTTGCTGTGCCGAAATCTGGCTTATTGAATTCTCACCCCAAATTGGAAATTCAAATTGAGTTTACATATGGATTTGTGTTGTGGCCATTAGCTGACGATTGACACAGAAACCCAAACTCAAAACCAGACGCCATCAAGAAATTATTATCAGCAATCGTCGCCGAATTGTGCCAGTGCAATTAACAATGTTTTGTGGGCTCTAAAAAGGTCTTTAACTTCTTTGGCACTGGCCTTGAGCGCTGTGAAAATTATCGCCCCGTCCAAATGCGAAACTTGGCAACGATTCAGACTCTTTCTCTTATTTTGTTGTTGTTGTTGTTGTTGTGTTTGGTTTTGGTTCAGGCCATTACTGTTCAATGCCATTTGGGCAAGAGAACAAAGCCGAAAGCCCAAGTCTAACCGGCTCATTGTGAATTCCGCCATCAGACATTTCGCACAAAAGCCGCTCGCAGCACAAATGTGTATTACGAGAATTATTATTTTTTATTTATTTATTTATTTTTTTTGTGTATTTTCTGTAGTTCACAAAACACAATAGGAGTCGACCCAACCCAGACCAGACAAGACCAGGTCTGGAATTATGGCCAACAGCAGATGAGCATAATTTGTAAATAAGCATATAAATAAATAAGCATGTCCATGCAAATAAACAAAATGCAAATGCTCGAATGAAATGAAATGAAATGCCTGCTGCCCCCTCACCCTTGTACCACAACCGCTTTTCTCTCTTGCCTCCTGCATTTTTCATTTGATTTTATTTCGCATTTTATTTTTATTTATTTATATTTTGCTGCTTCTTTTTTATTTATTTTGTATTGTGGCTGTTGCGGTTTTAAACAAAAGTCCATAATTTATGTTATGGGTAAGCATCGGCGACTGTTTTGTTGTGCATTGAACAGTTTGTTGCCTCATGTTGCCGCTGCTGCTCCTACTTCTGCTGCTGCTTCTTCTTCCCGTGCTGCAGCTGCTTCTTCTAGCTGTTGTTGCATACCGTCACTTTTTGACTGGTTTCTGGTTAATTGCTGTTTTTGTCGTTATTGTTGTGGCTGTTGTGGCATTTGTTGTGCACTCAACTGAACTCTAAAATGGGGCGTATTTGACTTTCTAGGGGCAATATCATTGACTATTTTTAATCGACTTGCAAATGCAATCAATTTGGCAAAGAGCTTTTCTTGATTAAAAGGTTTTCACTTTTTACCATTTTTTATTTTTAATCAAGCCTAAACATTCAAGCAAGCAAAGTCAAAGAAAGTTGTTTTTATTTTAATTTTTGTTATAAACCTATGCATCTACTATATAGTAAAGGAAATTGCCAGGTACAAAAAAAAATGATTATAAATCATTTGCTTGATTTATCATATTGTGGTTGTGTGCGTGTATGTTTTCATTTTCTGCATTCGAAATGCACATTAATCAGGTTTGGATTTAACTCTAACAGTTTCATAATGCCACAGCTGTGATTACGGTTTTATATAAAATTCGGTATATAATGAAGTCTTTATCTCGCTGATGCCCCTTCCTAGCCACCCATCTATTGATTGGAATGAGGTAATACGAGAAATATTGGCGGACCAGTTTTTTTTGTTTCTGTTTCCTTTTGTAGCTGCCACATTTTAGAGTGAAAGCTTTCTGTCTTCTGTTTGCATTTGTATTGATTTGTATCTGTTTCTGAATAACGCTGTCAGTAGGTGGGCATTATTGAATCGGTCATCAGTGTGTTGGGCAACAGTTGCTTAAATCATTTGGAGAAATGATAGAAAATGATATGCATAGATTTCTATTGTCGGCAGGCGTTACTTAAGTCATGCAGAAACAATATAGAATTGTGTTTGCATACTTAAAGTGGTATTAAACGGCCCGCAATAACCAGTTGGACAAGCGACATCTTTAATGAGTAGTTCTAAACGAACAATTTGATGCCTTTTGTTGTTAAGAGTTTAAATCTCCACAGCACTCGACCTATTCTTCTAACTTTCGAGTATCCGTTAAAAAAAAATCTGATTCGAATATTATACAACATTTTCCACAGTCAAAAGCTTTGTCAAAATAAATACGATTTTCATAAGCAATGCCAGAACAACTCAATCCAACAAAAAAATTTAAATAGTTTATTTAGTTTAGTTTAAAAGAAATAATTTGAAAAAAAAGATGGTTGGTGAGAAAAGCCAGAATAAGAGACACGTTTTGCCATTGGAATTACTTTGTAAATGTTCATATGCATCACTTGCACAAATCAAATTTGCAGCTGCGCTTATTTATATTCAATTTGGCTGGACACCGCTTTCAGTCTGACTAAACTTCAATTAGGGCTTGCCAAAAAAAAAAGAAAAATTGATGCTCCTGAATATTTAAAACCAATACCAAATTGCCTATATAAAATGCGCAATTGTAATGAGTAACGTGAAGCGGCGAGCAGTCAACATTGCATTTAATGCCAACATTTTAGCTGAAACTTTGCCAGAGAAAAGCGGTAATCTCTGGAGCTGAGAGTTTGGGAGCTGGCAACTGGCAGTCAGAGCCTGGCCACAAAGAGTTGCAAGCTCAACTGCTGAACACTGTGTCAACTGTCAACCGCAAAATGCGCTACAAAAAAAAAAACAAAAAAAAACAAAAAATCCAGCCGAACACAAACGAGTCAGAAAATCAACTAGCAAGCTGAGTTGAAAGGGGAGCGGAATGTGGCAGCCAGTGGTGGGGGGGTAGAGGTCACCTCCGCGTTGTTGCCGCGCACTGATTTCAATTTAAAGTGCAATGATTTTTTGGACCTTGTTGCTGTTGCTGGTTATTTGTACGCTGTCTGGTGTCTGCTGAAATCTGTTTTGCACACAGATACGAGTACGGATACACAGATACTCCGTTACACGCAGCTACACCCATCACTTGCCACGCCTCCCCCCTTCCCCCATGGCTTCAAGCTCCCTCTTATTTCCCGCAGAACACTCGCTTTATTGTTTTGGGCTAGGAGTTTTTACAGCTGCTGTGGAACTTTTGGTAATCTGGAACGATACGCTCAAAACAAATGCCAAAGCGCGTTTATTTTGCAAATTAATTAAAACATTAACAACAAAAACAAGAAGTGCCCTGCACATCCTTTGTCGCTTGCTTTACATTTCGTATAATCCTCGAAGCAAATAAAATTCGAAATTTATTGCCATACTTCTCTCGGTGTTTGTTCTCTCCGGCTACTTGTTTCAACTCTTGTTGTTTGTTATTTGTTGCTGTTTGTGTTTTCATAAAATTTTACGTGTAGATTGCTCATAATTACGACTACACACATGCCACAGCTGTGCACACACACACACACACACACACCAAGCATTTCAAGGAGCAACATAAACAGAGAAAGTTACAGTTACAGTTACAGTCACTGTTACAGTTACCGAGTTACATTTGTCTTTGAACGTTGCATGCTGCGTATGCGTAATATTCTATGCCCGTATGAAAAATGGATCTAGATTTGGTATCCTTTAGCCTGGTGGAGTCACGTGCAACTGTTTGTGGCAGCAGCAACAACAGTCGTATCATTTGTCGAAGCTCTTCTCTTGTGTTCGGAGCTTTGTTTAAGTCCAGGTTTGCGGTTAGTTCAGCTGACTCACACTCTCCTTGTTGTTGTTCTTCTTCTTCTCTGTAATGCTGACTCAGTTTTTTGTTGTCATAAAGGATTTCGAACGCTCTTTGTTCGAATCGGTTTTGGACTGGGGCACAGCATGTGGCTTATCCTCTGACGCTGCTGTCATAAAAAGGCCGTCACTTGTCCAAATTTTGCTGGCATAATTTGCCAAGTCTCTCACCTCCAACACCGCCCCAACCCTGCACTCCTCAACTATTGTTATTGTCGTGATGGGGTTCGGGTTCGCGGCTCGCACAATGGCTCATAATTAGAGAGTGTACGGAGTAAAGTCGAATCCAAAAGCCACTTTCAAAAGGGCTAACTAATGGAAGCTGCTGCTGCTGCTGCGGCTGCTGTTCAGCAAAATACAAAATATGAGATACAAATACAAATGCGAAATTTGAAATACGTAAAACAAGGTAACGAGCTGAGCTGAACTATTGAAACACGTAGGAGTGCGCTCGACCCGTAGATACTCTGTACACAAGTACTATGAAAAAATCAATCTTATTGTCTTATTTGTATTTATATTATTAAAAATGTAAATAATAAAGAACTGTTAATCACACATTAATCAAACTGTTAAACATAAACGATTTTGTGTGCGAAACTAGCAACTGCACAAACACAATTTGATATTAAATTACTAATTTAGAAAATTTCAGCTTGCGAATTGCTCAAAATGGTATGCATTTTTTTGCAGAAACTTTTGTTATTCTAAAGCTGATTTCCATGGAACCATATTTTAATTAGCGCCTTTTATTGTAGTCGAGAATGGAAAAGTATTGGTAATAAAATAAAATAAATATTCAAAATTTGATGACGCGAATAGTTTGCTGTTTTCAATATCGATGCTTGCATACAAACAGGGAAAGCGGACATTGACTTGGCATTCGATGCTAGTCAAGAATCAATTAAAAGTGTCGATGATGCTTTCGAGTTTTTATGGCTGCCACATACACTAGCACAATCTAATCATACCCTGTGCTAACCATTATGAGTGGGTAGAGCGTTTAATGAGAAACGTCGCCCGGCAACCGCATAAAACAAAGGGCGGTAATTTGAAGCAGCTGGGAAGTAACTCGGCAGCAATAGCAATAGTAATAGCAATAGCAACAGCAAAAGCAAAAGCCAAGTTGACGTTGACGTTGACGTTGAAAAACTAAAGTCAAAACAAATAATTTGCCATAATAACTAAGAGCGTAGAAAAATCAGCTGAGAAACAAAAGAAGCAAAACATAAAAATAAGAAAAAAACAACAAGCAATAGACAAGTGGAAGTGAAACAAAGAAAAGCCAAAGCAAACACAGCAACACTAACTACACACTAACAGCACCAATAACAGCAACATCAACAACAACAACAACAGCAACAGCCGCAGCAGCAGCAGCAGCAACATTCAGCTTTTAGCTCTTAGCTCTCATCTGAGCCACACATAGTAGTTGTAGAAACTTTCTCCTTCTTTTGCCCAGATCTCGCTCTAGCTAAACGTCGCATCGTCATCTTCGTCATCGACGCTACACTTTGTTGTTGTTGCGTGTGTGTTTGTGTGTGCGTTGTGTTGTGTACTTTGTAAGTTAAGGAGTTGTGTAGTCGCTGGTCTTAATTCCCTTCAGACCGCGCTCATTCGCACACCACCACCCAACATCAACCCATCCAGCCGCCAACCGCAAGACTATTAAACGCACACTTGCGTGGTGTTTTCTCGCCCGCCTTTGGGCTTCCACTCAAGGCGAACCAGCACGCTGCAAACGGTTTGCTGTTTTCTGTTTTTTAGTTTTTTGCATTTAACGTCGCAACTTTTACAAATCTCGCACAGCTGCGGCTAGTTTGTGATGTCGCAGCGCCTAACCCCAACCCCAAACCGCAGACCCAAACCCAGCCCCAGCCCCAGCCCCAGTTTCAATTTCAGCTCACTCAAATCCAATGCGTTTCATTGCCAGCAGCTGGCTGCCTTGGCTTTAGCTGCTTTTGCGCAATTTCTGTTTGCATCATTATCCAATGGGCTCAGTTTTTGGTATGGACACGCTGGTCAGCCGAAGTCGAAGTCGGCCGCATATCACCCGCATGGCTCATAATTCTCGTTACGCTTATCAGCAAACTGCAATCAGCATATAATTTTCAGTGTTCCCCCCCAGCTCCTCTCAACTCGACTGTCTGCTCAAACACCCTCATATCGAGAAGAGTGGACATGCATCTTATGGCCCTGACCCTATATACCATATACCTTAGTATGGTATATATACCATGCATATAGCAAATCATACCCATATTCCATGCTCCGACTCATTTCGCATTTAGAGCTAAAAACCATGGCAACGATAAAGCGCAAAATAATCGTATGACCCGAGGCCAACCCCGAACTGAAACTGGAACTGTCAGGAATTATTCTCCCTTTCTATCTCTCTCTCTCTCTCTCTCTCTCTCTCTCTCTCTGCCTCGCTCGCTCGCTCGCTCTTGCTGTGTCACTGTGAAGAGAAAATAAAAATGATACTGAATGAAGACACCCAGGAAATTATGCGTAATGAAGTGAGCAATGGCTATGTGTGTGTTTGTGTGTGTGTGTCCTTATCAGTATGTATGTGTGTGTGTGAAAATTGCTTGTTGCTATTGCTATTGCTGTTGCTGTTGCTGTTTACTGACTGGACCTCTCTTACTTCATTTACTGCTGCTTCTTTTTGTATAGCTTGGGTAGTTTTATTCGCTTCGTTTCCGCGTCAATTTCCTTTAATGTGCTGTGGCGTGATGTCCCTAAATACAAAGACACACTTACACATACACACACACACACACATACACACACAGATAGAGAGCGAGAATCGTGTATATATAGCGAGCTATCTCAACATAACTCTCAATCAGTTTTGCGTTTTATGTGCACTTTTATGACTTGTGTTGTTGCCGATTGTTGGTGGTTGGGACTGTATTTTATCTGCGTAATTGAGTTCGTTTGCACATTAGCAGCATCAACACCAACAACAACAGCAACAGCAGCAGCAGCAGCAACAGCAACAGCAACAACAGCAACAAGAACAACATGAACATCAACAACAACCACGACAACAGCAAACAACATGTGCAAAGAGCGAAATTTGAATTGTAGGCATAGTTAGTAGTTTGCCTTCGTTACTGCCATGCCATGTGTTATAAATACATACATATCTGTATATTAAGCACTTGGGGTCAATTTAATAAATACCCAAGCATCACTTGAATTGGGCAAAATATGAGGCACATGTGTTCAAAAAAAAAAAAAGTCGTGTCTTCAGTGAAGAGCTTATTTTGTTTGTTTGATTATGTTGTTTAAAGTTAGCTGCCATAAAATTGGACAAAACAGTAAAACTCTAATATATATATGTATATATGAAGAACAATGGCGATCTTTAGTTTTGTGAATTCGTTTGGGATATTATATATGTACGTGGTTGTCTTTAATTTAGTTCTAAACCGTTTTTCAAGAATTTTCATCACTTCACAGACACGTTTTTAGTCACGTTTGATGAGTACAAATTAAATTAAAAAGATACATTTTCTTTGGAAGTGGAAAATGGGATTTTTATTTATTTTTATTCTTTTTTTTTGCTGACTTTCGCCAATTTAATTTAAACCTAAGTTGTTTTATATATATTTACTCGCGCAAGTCGGGTCTCTGGAATTTAATTATATTTTATTTGTAAGTGGATACTTTTTCGATATTTTGTTGTGTACGAGTATACAGCCTTAAGAGTATTTTAGGGTGAAATCATTAGAGTCATTTACTCAAGCTTTTCCTGTATTTAAATTATACATTCTACTAAGTTGTTGTTAATTTGTATTAACTTCATTATATTTCAAAGCAGTTCGTAATTATAAAATGAGTGGCATTCAAAAGCAGCTGACTGACAACAGCCATCCTTAAATCATCTGCTCTAGTTAATCTGGATGATTAATATTGAAATTATATTAAAAATGTTTGCTTTTTTTTCTCTCTCGTTTCAGGTAAGTCGATTTACATCAACGAGGTGTGCGTGTGTGTGTTTGTCTTTAATGAGGCATTTACATGAATGCACCACAGGCTGACACTTAATGATCTCTGGCGTATGCCAATATCAGGTATTTACCCTGTTAAGTGTGATGAAAGCCATTTGTGTTGGCAAACGCATTTTAATAGCGGCGCACCAACAACAAATTATAATAATAAAAATAAAAATAAATAATAATAATTATGCGAGCATAATAAAGGGGCGTTTGCCCCAGTTGAATTTAGCATGGGCATTGCCTTCCATTAGGGTGTCCCACTTTGTGCCACATATTTTTAATGACCGATTTGCAAGCAGGCTGCATTTACTACACATCATAAAAACTCTAGGCCTGAAAACCAATTTGAGCGCTGTGTTACTAATTCCTGCCCATGACTTCAAATAAAAGAAAACAAATACTGAAAAAAGAAAAATATATACATTTTTTGTAGTTTTCACACCGGACACTCGCCGAGATAAATATGAAATATTAGTGGCCATTGGCAATGGCCAATAGGTGAATTGCGTGCTGAAAACACTTACAGATATTTTTGGCCAATGGTTATTAGCCAGAGCTTGTTTGGGAGAAGGGAGGAGCGAATGGGAGATGGAGGTGGAAAACCTATGAGTTGCAACTTTAGCTGACTCACGACCTGGCCACAAATTGACTTCTCTTTTAGCCTTCTGCTGCAAGAAATGAAAACAAGTCAGCTACGTTAGCCCAGTCAGAGGCATTTCAATCAGTTGGCTGCTTAGCAGCGTGCCATGACTAAATTGTTGGCACTGCTGCTGTTGTTGCTGTTGCTGCTGCTGTTGCTGCTGATGATGATGATGATGATGATGATGGTACTCACTGTATCCAGAGCCCGAAATATCACAAGTTACCAGTTACCAGTTACCAGTTGGCAACCAATCGAGTCGCAATCCATTGTGCATTGTGCAAAATTAGCCACATTTATGAGCATGAGCAAAAGCCATTTCTAAGCGTGAACCGACCAAAACGTGTGAACGTGGACTGGTAATCGATGAGCATTGGACATGGCTCCACAACGGTCTCTGTGCCCAAATGGAAAAGCAACTCTTGGCACTTTCTGCCTGCTTGGCTCTAGTTAGCTGCAGCTTGGTTGCTACGTGCACAAGGTCAAGTTGTTTATGGCCAGGCACTTGATATTCGATATCATCGACACTCCACAGCACATTTGCCAAAAACCATTTTGGCCCGCTCTAAAAATTTTTACTTTTTTCTCTCTGCTTTTTCTTTGGTTTTCATTTCATTTGTGGCAATTTATGAATACGGTTGAATATTGCTGATGAAGTGCTCTGAAAAGTGCATGCTTATTGACTTTATTTGATTTGGAATTTATTGTTTGAATTATTGTTTACTTAAAAAACATTGTTTTCTCTTATTAATTTGGTTTTAAATATTCTGGATCGCTCAAGCTGAACCATAAATATTTATTGAGATCTCTTCAAATATTATGGCCAACGAATAACTTACAATTTATGAGTAAATGCTACGCCAGGTGTAGCTTTACTAGGTATACATAAGCTTAACATATTACGATGGCTTTGTAAAGGTTCATTTCTAAATAAAAACGATAAATATGTGATTTTCATTTTGCCTCAAGCACTTTTCAGCTGACTTTTGCTTTCTTTTCGAATATGAAATGCGCCAGCTTAGCAAAAGCAAAAGCTGTCAAAGTGCTTCAAACTGTTTTCCGTTCAGTGTTCAGTGTTCAGTTCAAATTTCGTAGCGATATTAAATACATACTTACATATGTATGAACGTATGAGTGTACGAGTGATTCGTACTCGTGTTTTGATCATATTCTCGAAAGCAAAAGTTGTACACTGCTCGCTGTCTGCCTTAGCCGATTCCGATTCCGTGCTCCGGTCTTGCCTTTGTTGTGTTTTTGCTTTTGGCTCGTCTGACGTTTTCGCCGTCACTTTCCATTTCAGACATTTGCAAATTTGCATTTTGCTGTATTGAATATGTATGTTGGCTTTACTATAAAAATACAGAAACGAAAGAAAAAAATAGCAGAAACAGCACACCAAAAACAGAAACAAGAAACAAGATACAAAAACAATCCGCACACATTTTGTCCCACGTATTTCATTTAATTTGTGTCGTGTATTTCATTTCAATCGACTCTTGCTTTTCATTTGGTGCGACTTTCGCGCACCGAAAATTCCAATTTGCATATGGAGAAGCAGCTACCAGGTTTGCCAGGGCTGGGCAACTATGGCAACGCAGACACGATGGGGGAAGATGAGTGGTTGGATGTGTAGCAGTTCAATGCATTGCAATGCTATGCTCAGTGATCCAACCCAGCTTCTGAATTGTGGAGCACGGTGGAGAATCTAAGCGGTGTCATCAAATTAAAGCGCCCAAAAAGTCGGGTCCAAAAATTGAAAATAAAACTCGCTCAGATTGAAAACTGAGCGTAAAAATAAAACGTGTCCTGCGCCTGCCACGATGTGCCAGCAAGTGCGACGTGACCTAGCTGTAAAGTGGGCTCAGGTGGACACACCTACAACATGCCAGGTCCACATCCACCACAGCTCCCCCGCAGCTAACAAACTGCCCAGTGGAAAATGTTTAATAGAAAAATTATGCACTGATTTGTATTTGGTCTTTATCTTCTTTTTTTTTTGGCGCTCTTCTCATTCCCTTGATTTTTTTTTGGCTGTGTCATTTTCATGGCTGGCTGACTGGCGCTTATGCAAATCACGCAGTTGGCGGCAGGCGGGCAAGTGGAGGTGGAGTGGCAGAGTACAGCTTGCATGAAGCCGTGGCACGCTCAGGACAAGCGAAAAGGACAAACCGTAGCAAGTTCCGAGACGACGAAGGAATCGCAATCGAAATAAATTGCCAAAGTGTCGTCTGCACTGGCGGATGGATGGGTAGAGTATGGACTCTGGCAGGATTGGTGGGTGAGTGCGGATTTCGGATTGTGGATTGTGGGCGTTGCCAACTCTGGCCGGCTATCGATGGCAGCAATTTCCGGCAGTAGAGCAAAAACAACACAACAACAACAATAACGAAGCGAAAGAAAAAAAGAAAGGTCGTTTTATATGGGAGGACGCCTTGGCCTTTGTTCTTCCTTTTGCTGATAGCTGCCACAGCCACTTCAACGACCCCCCCTCTCCCCTCACTCACTCGAGTATCGTAAAAACAAACGCCAAATCCGCCACATCGAATTGGCTATGGCCAACAGAACAGAACAGAAACGAGGAGAAACTCAATTTGAAACCGCCGTGCGAAACTCGAGAAATAAGTCCAAGTCCAAGTCGAACGATTTCCGGCAGAAAGATTTTTATTTTGGTTTTGGTTACGCATAACATTTGCAGTTAGTGGCAGTCACGCTGCCACGCCCCCAAAACTACTAAAGTACTTTTAGAACAATGACGGCTGCAAACTTTATGCTGCCTTTGCCCCCTCTCTCCCTCCCTCTCCCTCTCACTTTCTCTCTCTCTCTCTTTTCCAGTTTGGTTGCCCACGCACCGTTCGATTTGTCAACGATGTTGAATGGGTTGCATTTTTATTGGCAATCGCTGGAATTTCATTTTATTGGCCATTTCGGGTGACCTTCGTGCCAGCAGCTCACCGAGCAAGCCAGAAGAAGGATTACAAGCAATATCAATACCCTGTAATATAGCTTAAGAGGGTTTGACAGTGATAAGCCAGTACAAGAGATATAGAAATACAAGAAATAAAGAAATTAATTGGAATCTTAAAAGCATTTTTAGCTCAAGTTACTCTCACAGCTATTCTTTATGGCTTAGAGAGGATTTGCTAGTCGGATACTTTGAATTATACACAAAAATACTTGCCTCCTGCTGCTCGCTGGGCAAATTCCGCCTTAAATTGCGCTTGTGAACCAAGTTTTTGCATAATTTGAATTGTTCGCTCTTATTGGTTTTGTGTGTTGAGTTTTCGGAGTTCACTTGGACTATTCAATACTTCTATATATATATATATATATATATATATTATTATTTTTTTTTTGACTGCTTCAGTTTATTGCAAATTCAATTTGTAGAATCGGCAGTGGCAGCGCTCTGATTCTGAATGAAATTACTTGCTTTAATTGGGGATGCTCAGAGAGATGCGGCGTCCGTCTTAGTCCAAGGGTACACAAGTGGCAGAGCCGCAGCGTTGCAAATTGCAGTGGCAGGCAGCTCCTCAGAGTTGCGACTTTCTCGACTCAGCTCCGCAAATGGGGTTAATGGGCTCGACATTTAGTTGGACTAGTGATTCAGCTGGAACTCGTAATGGTCGTAGACTCGTTCGTAGGTCTAAGAGGCTAAGAGCGAATGCATTTAGCTGCAATTTCTTTTCAAATATCAAAATAATCTTGCACAAAAGCTTTTCCTTTATGGATGATGGCATTTCTTTACTTTTTTTCTTCTGCTTAATGCTTGCCAAGCAATTAATTTTGCCGACACTCCGCAGGCCTTATGAGATCCTGTCCTGTTGTTTACTATTTACTAATTACTGCTTACTGCTGACTGTTTACTGCTGACTCTTGACTGCTTACTGCTGACTGCTGACTGTTTGCTACTCAGTTGTGGCTGCTGTTGTGTTCTCCACTCCATCTGATAAATGTTTGCAAATATGCCAACTGTCGTTGCAGACACACTTTCACCCCTTCCTCACTGCTGTGCACGTTTCGCACTTTGTGAAATCCCTTGACGCAGCTCGTTAAGTGTCAAATTAAATAATTACTTAAGTGCTGGGCCAAAATAAAACTTGCGAGTCTCATTTCGAAATTCTTCAGCAATTTCAAGTAAAAAATTACAAGAGCACAAAGTTACATACATATGTGAAGAATGATCAAGCATACAAATTGTATGTGACCCAGAAATAGATCTCATAATGTTCCTAACAAATGAGACATTTTAATTGCAATTTGAAATGATATAGTGTTGATTGGTATGCCAAGACAGATGCTCAAACTGCGCACTTCAAATACAAATTACACATAGAACAAATTATTGTTTTAAATTAAATATGCGCTGTGCAAAATTTATATTGCTTCAACGTGTTGAAAATTACATTTATGTTTGATCAATTATAATACATACATAAAATAACGATGCAATTCGATATCTTCTTTGAAAATTAAATGAAACGTATCCAAAGATCAGCATTCGTATGATAATTTGATAATTTGTTGTTGCTGACAATTTCGAGAGATTTGAATGCAATTGATTGCATTTAAAGCTCAACATTTGGAGATCGTGTGCTTAATCAACTGGATATTAGTCATCTGTTAAGAGTTGTGAGTTGGCATTGTGCAATTTTTGCATATATCGTATATCAGAGCAGGTAAACGACATCTTTTGTTGTGTCATAAAGAACTCAAATCGAACTCAATTCAGCCCAGAATCGGGCATAAAGAGCCGATGATTCACAGCTGTAAACAGGCATACAAATGGCATGATTGGGTGTATCTCCTAATTGGATTGCTCACTAATACTACACTTGATAATTAACTGCTCAAGTATATAGATAAATATGCGCATATTTGATCACTATTTAATAGTAGTTATTGTTGCCAAAGTGTGTTTTAATCATCCTTAATACGCTTCAAGCGATAGTCTTAAGTGCTTGCATAAAGTATTTAAGAAATACTAAATTATGTATATTGCTATATTACAATATTCCCCTTCGACAAACGCCCACAGGCTTACATTATATTTGTGTGTGTGTGTGCCACAAGCGTGAATAAATATTTTAAGCATGCCCCAAAAGAGAATGCCAAAGAAAATACATTTGGTGCTAAATTAAATCACTTGAAGATGCCATCCGCGTGATATTAAAAGCGCATAGAATCCAAGTGAAATCACTAAGCCAGCAACAGAGAGGGGGTGAGTGGGGGAAGGGGTGGGCCTGTATAGCTAGACAAGGGGCTGTGTGTGGAAGCAGTCAGCAAGAAATAAAAACAACGCCAGGCCACAGCAACATCAGCAACAGCAACAGCAGCAGCAGCAGCAGCAATACAGCGACAACGGCGACAGCAACAACAAATTGAAGTGACCTACATAATGGCCAAGAGCGCCATGCAAACGCAGCATTGTTGTTGTTATTGTCGTTGGTGGCATGATTATTGTTATTGTTGCCCATCATAGCGATGCGATGCGAGCTGCGAGAGAAACGGCAACGTTGAAACGACGACGACGACAACTGCATGAATGAATGAATGAACCAACCTCATGATGAGCTAACGAGCAATTTAAGAATTTAATTTATGTAGACACACACACGCACACGCACACACAAACACACTCAAAACATACACACAAAGACACACCCAAACACACACACACACCACTGGGCGATCCATGACAGCTGCTAGCCGCTGTATGTGTCGCATGCAATATGACAGCGACCAGCACCAGCAGCAGCAGCAGCAGCAACATCAGCAACATTTGGAGCCTAGTGACGCAGCTACTTAAGTGCTTTTCATGTTTTCTATATCTACGTGTGTGTGTGTGAGTGTGTATGTGTGTGTGTGTGTGTGTACGCGCCACATTGGCTGCGGTTCTTTCGAATGCTGACTGCGACTGTGGTAGCTGCTGCTGCTGCTGATGCTGCTGTTGTTGCCGCATTGGCAACATGTAAAAGTAATTGCGCCAACCCGGATGCTTGGCAGCCAAGGCATCGCCGCATGAAAGCCAGAAATTAGAAGCGGATCTGAAATTAGAAATGTCTCAAGCCCAATGCAACGCTACACTCAAATTGAAGTTCTTGTTTTTGTCCCAGATGCAGCAGTCCAATTCCAGCTCGTTTGGCACTTGTGCCAGGCCTCCACTTGTGTGGGTGTACTTTGCATATAAATATGTAATATATAAACATATAAATATATATATATATATATATGTATATAGTCAGCGTATTTATGTGCGCCAAGTCTGCAATGGCGCACTTTGCACTTGGCATGCTGCCCTATATATGCCAACTTGCAACCGATTGCTGCAACGCCCCTTTTGGCGTCCGTTTGCAGCTGACCTTTGTTGCTTGTGTGTGGGCGATATTTTGTTGTTGTTGTTGTTGTCGTTGGCAGTGCGATGATTGCGTTTTATGCATTCAAAAATTGGCAATAAACGTGTTCGCTGCTGGCAAACTTTATCCGCATTTATGGCCAGATCCCATCGATGGCAATGGCGATGAACAGCGCCAACTTTGCCATATAATCTTTTACGCGCACATTAAGCGCACTTACGAGCGATGTTTGCGACAATGCCAACAGATAGCAAGACAATGTTCCACAGTCTTCAATCTTTCCCTCTCTCTCTCTCTCTCTCTCTCTGTGGCAGCTTTCAAAATAGACTAGGCCAACTGGCAACGGACAACTGGCAACGGGTAACTCGTAACTGTTAAAGCCTCAATGACAGCAGCTGAAAGTGCAAATAGGGGAAATTGAACTTACTGCTGAGACAACACTTGAGTTGGAACGCTTTAAGCGAAGGACATTTGAACCAAAAACATTGAGATATTGAGATTAAATTATATATACGAAAAACTGTCAATATCGTTCCACTACATCATAAAGCTCCCCGAGGAACAATCAGTCGAAAAATGACTGCTTGTATGAAAAACTCCTTGGTTTACCTAGTTATCCTAACTAAACTCAGCAGTTATGCGTGCATTGACTTGGACGATTAACTTAGGGCTACTATATAATATAGTTTTCAAAGCACAATCTGTTCGTTGTATAACATAAATTAAGATGTCGGGTTTACGATGCCATCTAATCTTTTTTTTTGTGTTTTTATGTGTACTTCCTACTGCTTTAATTTGCATCTGCAAACGTCAATTTTGAAACGTTCGCAACTCGTTGATTTATATTTCCTATGAAAATAAAAGAGTGAATACAAGTTTTATATTTTGACTGAGAAATTTTCAATTTTTATTGAACAGTTTTTTTTATGTGCAATTAAGAATGATATTGATTAAATTGAGCTCAGTGCTTTCCAAATTTATAGTGTTTAAAGTTTCATTTAGAATTAATCCAAACTTTAAGCGCAACCTTTAGCAAGTGTTATGAGGCATGCAGCATTTAGCGCAACAGCAGCAGCAGCAGCAGCAACATCAGCTTAACAACTCAACTTTGTATTGTCTGTCAGCTTGTCTGTCAACCTGTCCATCTGTCTGTTTGCCTGCCTATCTGTGAATCTGTCTGTCTGTCTAGGTGTATATCAGAGTCGTGTGTTCGTGTGTTACGCCCACCGGTACTTTAATCTAAACTGTGAGGCGTGAATTCAATGCAATTTCAACTGAAACTGGAACCGAACTAAACTAAACTGAACTGAACTCGCCAGCACCAAACTCGGCTCTCGGCTTTCGCGTCAGTCAAGCGTCAAAGCGTTTTCTGTCTAGTTTGGGGAAAACGTTACCCAAGTTTGCGACGTTCCCCTTCAGCTCATCCTCCCTGCCTCCCACTGTCTACTAAGCGTTGACTTTGACGCTTACTTCAAGATTGGCGTCTTGAGTTAGTAGGTCAGAAGTTTCTGTTCTGGCTATGTGTGAAATTGTTACTTTTACTCTAATATTTTACCCGCTCTTTAAGTACACAAAAGACAACGTGACTTTGTCTCTTTTGCTCGGATACTTGATTTTTGTTTTGTATTATTTTGATAGCCGTCTGCTTGCTTTCATTTTTATATTGTACAACAAGAGGAGAAGCAAGAGCGACGACTGTGATTTTAATGCTAGGTGAATGCCATGTTCTGAGACACAAATGCTGCTTTCCCCCCGCAGTTGTGGCCATGTAGCTACTGGTTTTCATTATATGCTTACCCACTCGCCGAGACACAAAAGAACCAGAATCAGAACAAGAACCAGAACCACAACCGGCGGAGAGGCTAAGTGAGAGAGACAGTCTCATGAGTAAGTACATTGTAGGTAGACACTGCAGCTCTGGACAGATATTTACCAGCATTTGCAGACATCAGCAGACAAGTTTAAGCATTATACTCACTGTCTGTCTATCTGTCTATCCGTCTCTGCCTGGTTTTGTGTAGCACGTTTTGAAGTTTTTAAAGATGTGGCAGAGTCATGAAATTTAATAGAACACCTGAGCCCTTCTTTATGCCCTTTTCACGTCCTAGAGTTTTACGCAAAGACAATTTTCGTGTTTACACACGAAATTATGGAAGCAGAGAGGGATCTGTGGCACATTCATAAAACATTTTTTATTATTATAACTTTTCAGGGTCTTATTTAAGAAGTTGATTGCTTGCTAATTTAAAGCTGTCATATTGATTAATGGGGGCTCGTGGTTTTATAGACTTGGGCAAATCTGCAGGCATTATGAGCCCTATGTAGCTGTCTCCCAATTAGAATGACGTTCGTCAAGTTGAGAGTCGACTTATTTGGTTGACAATTTCAACGTGAGCTAATAAATAAAACATCTGGCAGCCTTTGACTTGTCTTTCATAAAGTGGTCACGAGCCAAAGCAGCAGAGCTGAATGAACCGATTGGCACCAGAATTGTTGCTTATTGTTATTTATAAAGTACTTTGCAATGTTTGTTAATTAATAAGATTCAATATTATTATTTATTAAAAATGAAAACGAAACGAAATTCTTTGGTTACTAATGGTCAAAACACCCTTTTTATAAGGATTAAATGCAACTTCATAAGTTAATTACGGGAGTTCGCTTAAGTATTTTAGTAGGTTAACTTCGACGAACAGTTTCATTTTTAATATAATATAAAAAATATGCTAAGTACCAGTTGAACAGAATCAGGTGGCTGATTCATCTTAATTATAACTAAAGTTTCTCGAATAACACTACAAATTGATTAATACAAATGTCAAAGCAGCCATCCAATTAGGTATTGAAATACCTTGTCATAACATTGTGATCAACGTGTATCTCCTAGTCGAGCTCTATCTTTCTTGCTTGATTTTTTTTAATGAATAACCCGGATTTGCAAGTAGCAATGATTAAAGTGTTTTTATTTCTAGACATACGTGGATAGCGTGTGTTCTGGCAGCCTTGTCACGGTTTCACTTTAGCTCAACAATCATCTTAATTCGCCTTACTTACTCAGCTACAAATATAATTTGGAAATATAAATCAAGGTGCTTTAATTTCATGCCAAATTACAAAAGCCCCCCTCCTTCCTCTCAAACAAAACAATGAAGAAAACAACAAAAAAACATCACACCAAAAAAAAAAAAAACAAACAACAAAAAAAAAAACTACATTACAAATCAGAACTGCGGTAAAGTTGAAAAGCACAGTGTAATTATGGTTTCAGGTTTTTGGGAGTTCTGCGGGTTGGGGACGTGGGGGCATTGATTGAAAGTTGAAAATAGCTTTTTGGGGTTTTGCGCGCTATAAGCGCCCACTTACATTTAGTGAAGCAATCTAATACTGAGCCCAACTCAGCACAGCTTTAGTGTCGGGTCTGGGTCTTGGTCTGGGTCTGGGCTCTGGGCTCTGGATTGAGGCAAACAAAAGCGAAACAAATACAGAAAACGCTTTGTCAGCGGCCTAAAACTCAAATTGAAGCCATCCATCCATCCATTCTTCAACCCAGCCAGCCATCCAGCCATCCATCCATCCATTCATTCATTCATCTGTAGACTGTGCTGTTTGGCTAGCTCTTGTGAAAATCATTATTTAATTTGCTATTTCCATTTTCGTTTTTGTACTCGCCATTCGTCTTCTCATCGCAAAATGTGCCAATGTTATTATCTGTAGCTGCTTACTAATATTCCTACTAATTACGAGTGTACGATATGTATATATATGGGTATTATATACACCTACTAAGTATATATATATATATATATATATGAATTCACTTACCAATTGCCTCACTTCTTCAAGTTTATTCAATTTAAATTACGCAAGAGAGAAAAGTGCATGTATAACTGAAAGAGAAAATTATGAAAATGAGAAACGCAAACAAATAAATGCTTTGCTATGTTAATTTATTTAACACAAAAATTCGTTTTCAGTGTGCGAATTAATTTTCTCGTTATTTAATTAGTTGCTGTTTGCACGTTATTGCTGCCGCCAATACACATTTCACATCCCACGCCCCTGCAACGCCCCAAATTGGATCTTTCGATTTCGTGTGGCCTGGCGAAAAGTTTTCATTTTTGGTTTTCTCAGTCGTGTTGGCCACTTTTCCTTTCAGACGTATTAATTATGAGCCAATTCACTTGATGTTGCATTTGCCGATTGCGGACTATTCATTTCTGGATTTGTCGAAATGAGACTCGTTGGCAAAAAAAACAGACTCATTTCACCCGGCTTGTTAAGCACGTCATATCTTTCCGCATAGATCTGTTTGAAATATTCCAATATGATTTTCGGAATTCATGTCAATCAGTCTCTTTGATGTGGCAAATATTCATTCAATTGCGCTGTACACTGTCGTTTCCCACAGCTTCACAGCTGGCTTTGCATATATATAAATATATATATGGATATGTGTCCCAAACTCCCTCCCCCCTGTCGCTAAGCCGCACTCTGTAAGTGTAGTCGCAGTACATTTGTGTGATGCGAATGATTTCTGAGTTGAATTGTAAAAGAGAATTCAAATTGCAGGGCCCCATGTCGAGGTGGCAACGACCCCTTCGCCTCCCCCAGAACTCAGTCAGAGTCAAACACACGCACAACAAAGAAGCCGCTGGCAGTTTGTCTTCTTGCTTGCAACAAATACAACAAATACAACAACCAGAACAACAAGATGATTGATTAACGTAGAATTAGCATCACAGCAAGCAACAGAATAGAATTAGTACCTAATGATACTGAACTTTGAGATACAGACACAGATACTGATGCAAATGAGCCCGAACTAGATAGCACTTTGAGAATCGAAGATGCATTTGTTTTAATTGTGCAACTCGCTAATTGCGCATTTGTTGTTTGCCATACAAGTGCAGCTGAATATATAAATATATAAATATATATATATTGCATACGTGTTAGATATGGCAGCTAATCGTATTTAGATGCAAGCTTCTCCACGTCAGCTTAGCCGTTTTTGATGTATATGCCTCAAAGTAGTTCAGGGGCGGCTTAGAAAACAAGTCTATTGAAATGCTACTTGTAGCAGCAGCAGTAGCTGTCAGTTCAGTCAATCAGTTAGCCAGTTCAGCCAGTCAATCGGTAAGTCAGTCAATCTGCATTACCATTAACAGCGGCTGCATTTTAATTTTTTTAAATTAATTAATTGCAATTTGTAATTGTAATTTGCCAGCATTGACACAGTTTTTGGTCCGTTAAATACAAAATATAATGAAAACTTTCATTTTTTTTTGTTGCTCTTTTTTCTGCATCAGTTTTCATTTAAATGGCGGCTTTTCCGGCTGTCAGCGCGACATTTACAACCGACTGCGCAATTTTCAATTGATTAAGCAATTTTATAGCTTGTAGTTTTCCCAACAACAAAAGCCAATGCAAAAGTTGTTGTAAAGTTTCCATCGATAAGCACTTTTGTAAAAAAATAAAAAATTAAATAAAAATTGATTAAAAATTTCATTTTTTTATATAGCAGTTGCTTGATAGGTACAACAGCTGCCAAGTAAATGCTTATAGTATATGAATAATAAAAGCCAGCCATAAATTGGAAGAAAAACCCCAAATCCCCCGTTTGCCAATTATATCCATTAGGATCTTCAAGTGTATAATCGATACGATAAATGATTGCATCAATTTCATTTTATTTATTGCGGCAAAACCCCAAACCCGATTTCCTTAAAGCGAAAGTTTAATGGCCATAAAGTGGTGTTGTAATGAATCTCAAATTGTATTTCAGTTTCAAGCTAAACTATAAATAAAATATGAATACTTATACAATTGCAATACATACCCCGTACTCATCCTACGAACATATACTCGTAAACTAAAGTAATTCTTAAGAAAATGTAACTCTTTAATAGCGCTTGTGAGAGTTTTCCTCTTTTCAAAGGCATTACAGATGTATATGTGCTTTCAGCTTCCATAACCGTCAAATATAAGTAAAAATGGGAGTCTGAAATCGATTTCTTATCGATAATTTTATATCTATTCATCTTATACCGTTCATCATTTTAATTATCATATCGGATTAAAAGAGTCGATAAAAATCGATTCCAAACATCCACGTTTTTAACGCTTTGGATGAAGGATATTTATATATGTTATGAGTGTCCATAGTACACTTTGTTTTTTTTTTATATCGATTTCATGTGCATAGGGTATAATAAGTAGTAAAGGTGTAATCGATATATTTTAGCTGACACGTTGTGAACAGCATTTACAGATTGTAGAAAAATGGAAGAAGATGTACATTTAAGTAGCTCTTTGACTTCTCTTATGCTATTTGTCTACTAATAAGCTTTAAGAATAGCAATGATTAAGCCGGTTTCACTTAAGGCCCAAGAACCAGCTGGGAAATGGCAAGTGACTGACTGAGTGAATTCGCTTGTTTCATTGTCTTGGCAGATTTTACCTTTTATTCTGCTGCGCATTTTGCGTACTCATTTCCTTTGGCGTGTGAGCGATGGCTGCGCTAAGAAGACCTTATTTATCATGACACGACATGACAGCTGATGAAACATAAATACCGCGGCCCCTGAACTCTCCAATACCTAGGAGCCGAACCGTGTCGAGAAGCTCATGTGGCACACAGCTAGGTCTACTCGACGACAGGGTGAGGCCTCAAGCGGATTCACCCTTTCGGCCCCTGTTGCCTTTTCCCCATTCCCCATTCGCCTTGGCTGTGCCAGTGAGTTGTGTACATTTAATGGCGAATCATAAAAATCCTCGAAAGCCTCGGGCGACAACATAAAATTATTAAACATAAATTTCCGGCCATAGCCGGTTGCCTTTTTATGCACGTAATTTTCCAACAATTTATCATTCAGTTGCTTAAATTGCGTCGATGACACAAAAGTGGGCAGCGTCCCATTGGATACGGGTTTGGGACTCCAAAAATTGGGGGTTGGGGTTTAGGTCGCAGCTGCTCGCCTATAAATATTTCGGCGTCTAATTGTTTGGCAAGCCCCGAGCTCAATGGCTACCCCCCTCCTACCCCAAATCTATGCGGGGAGGTTGTCAACACACACAAAAACACACACACACAGCCACACAGACAAGAGTTGAGTCTGTGGCCATAAAGAAAACGTTTCCAGTGTCCGTATCCTTAAACGAATCTCTCTCCCCTTCCATGCCTTTGTTCGAGTTGTCGTCTGTATCTGTGTCCTAATGAATTTACGCACATACGTCGTCCTTGTCGTCAGTCTTGCGCTCTGGTACAGTGTACGCGAACTAATTTATCGATACAACATATTTGTTTATATATAGATATATATATTTTACATATATTCTTAATCAGCATCACTAGCCGAGTCAATATAGCGCTGTCTTTTTGTTGGCCTACCTGTCTTCTAGCCATTGAACTTTAAGGTATCGCTGCCACCCATTGCTTGAGTAACCAATTATCTACATTTCACTACTATTATATTATATATTATATAGCCATCGGGTGGTTGAAATTTAACTTTAATATTCCAATATATTTTATATAAATTGTTATCTTCTAAATTTTAAATTAAGTGTTTCTCATTAGTTTATTGCTTGGTGAACTGCTTTTGTAATTTAAAGGAAACGGTTAATGTAAAAATATATTTATTTATTTATTTTTGAAAATTGTATATTTGAAAGTTGCTAGGCAGCATTTAGTCTGCATTAATTAGATAAATACAATTTTCTACAACATCATTTGCGATTCGGGGACACTGTGCATTGATGTTTTTGATTCTGGTTTTTGGTTCCTGCAGCGTCTGCGTCACATAAATTGTGCTTGCTGCTTTCCTCTATGCTCGGCTGGCAAATGCGCAAAATATTTTACGCTGTTGCCGCCCATCCACAGCAACAGCCTCCATACCAAGCTCATTCATATCCTCATCGTCATCGTCTGGTCGTCTGCCTGTTTTATTGTGTTCGGTGCGCAAATTTTTTGTCTTTCAGCTCATAAATCAAAAACATTACAACAATTGTCTCGCACATTCTCTTCGCGCTGCGCTTTTGTTAAGTTTGCCTGGCTGCCTTTGCCCTTTCTTCCAGCAATTTGCACGCGCTACGAAAACTCAGAACAGCTGCCAGTTGCTTTAGCTCGTGGCTTGGCAAGTGTCCTTGCGGACCCACCTGCGCACAGCTAGAGCGCTGTCCGACTTGCGAACCATTTCTGTGTGAATGTTTGCTGAAATTTTCCGAAAAATGTTCACAGCCACAGCTGCTGCCAGTGCTACGAAAACTAACAAAAGAATTGTTTATTCTTTGCAGATCGCCGTCGGAACGGTCCGGAAAGGGCTGCTGTGGCCAATGGTTTGCTGGACCACCGCTGCGTGCTCTCATTGCTGTTGTTGCCCTCGGGGGCGTGGCCTGCGCCCTTGGTGGTGCAGCACTGGGTGCCACGGGACTGGCGGGTCCGCCAAATTCACATCTAACTGCTGCGCTACTAATGATTGGTAAGTAAGGATATACAACTCGATTACGTAACTGTCTATATATAAATATATAAATGGATGTGTATGTATTTAAGCAAATATCCAACAATTAATTGGGGTCACAAAAATGGCATTAAAACATCGCTGTTTCATGATGTTTACACAACTCGCACATTTGCTGCAATTACGTATGTGAAATGGTGGCTGTTGTTGCTGTAGTTGTTGTTGCTATTCCACACAGAAACAATTTCTACAATTACTGATGGCTTTGTTGCTGTTATTGGGTTTTTTCTTCTTTATTTTTGCTGCCCTTTGTATTGGGCGCGACTGTGTGTGACCCAGTTTGAAGAGCAAACAAATTTGTAAAGACACAAAATGTGTCAATATTGTAAGAGCAGTTAGTTCCGGTTACGAGTTTTATCAGCTCCACTATGCGGCAGACAGTACAGATAGTTGGTAAATATTGGCACTGGCCATCTGTCCCATGTGGGTGGCTTATCTTTCATACATATCTGTGGGAAATGCTCACAGAGACTCTATCTCTACAGGCGATATACTCGTATACAAAAGAATTTAACTTGAATGGCGTTTAACGATTGCCAATGGCAATAAGGCTGCGTCCAAATCACAATAACAAATAAGACGGGAATCTGGAAAATTCGATTCTGCAGAAATAGAACGAATTTTTTATGCCCTTACATTATACATTTTTCAAGAGTGTATTCCTTATCAGCATCCCTAGCCGAGTTTATGACTAAGCTAGTCAAGAATTTATTTCGAAGCTATCTTGCTGAAGCTTGCCATATATCCGCCCTGTCGGATTGGAATGTTAGATTATTATATTATGTGTACTTGCTTGAAAAATATTGTTGCTTAACAAGATACATATATCTATATATATAAATCATAAACATCGGGCCACTATATAACATAGATCACATAGGCGCAATTATTTACCAATTTAATCCAAAAATGAAAATCATCAGTTATGCCTGCTTTTATACTTGTTATATTTTGACAACAAAAAAGCTATTATCGAACGAGTTGAGTAACAATTGCTGGTGCATTTTGTGCAAACATTTTGTAAGCGCCTCTGATTAAATCTGTCAAGTTTTCAGCTATTACTCGTGAGTCATTCGTTAAAGTTCTCTCTTGGCTCTTTCGCTTTCTGCACAAAGTTCAGCAGCGGCTCACGTAACTAAAAGCGGGGCCAAGTGCAAACGACCACGTCGCGGTCTACGGTCGCAACTTCCGCGTCTGCGTCTGCCTCTGCGTCCGTCTCCAACTTCGTTTTTGACTTGCGGCTTGGGTTTGGGTTTTTGGGGTTTTGGGTTTGAGAGCATTACTTATGTATACGACGCTCTAATCAATTGCCAGTCGCGTTTAGTTAGGGCACTCGAAGCGTGACATTGCGCCATTTTCTGGCGGCAATTACCAAAAATTGTTGAGTTGTAACGCAAAGTTTTACATAATTTAATGGCAATCAAGCCTCCAACTGGCTCTCAATTTAGCTCAACTCAACTTAACTCGGCTCAACTACATACACACATATGTCGCTTAGTAATAAACCGCTTGCCTCTGCCACTGCCGCTGTCTCCTCTCGAATTGTCGCACTCATAAACGAAAACGCACAAATTGCAGTCATTTGCTCGGTGCTCGTCTTCTTCTTCTGTTGCTGCTGCTGCTACTGCTTCTTCTTGTTCAGCGCAAATTGCTCATGAAAATATGCGACAGCAACAACAACAACAGCAACAACTATAAAACGACGACAATTTCGTCTAATAAAAATAATGCCTACCTTTATTGTTGGCTTTAATCAGCTGCCGGTCAGAGCTACAGGTTAACTCTGACTAGTCTCAGCTCTGAGATGTGGGCTCTCGGGCTAAGGGGTCTCGCTGATGATGATGATGACACGCTCCACTGCCCCCTTGTCGGTGCCACTAGACGTGCCCCATGCAGCTGTCAGTTGTCAAAAGGAAAGCCTCGACTCCGACCGGACCGGACCTGATTGGCGAAAGTAAAAGTGGATGCTGGCACTAAGACTGAGGCGGAGACTGCCAAAGTCGCAGTTTGAGACTTGGTCGATGGCTTTGCCCCTTCAGATTCAAATTGCTGGACGGCACCGCTCGATTTGCTTTAAGTGGGCTGGGCTGGCAGTAGTTGTGCGCCACGCCCACGCAGCGTTTGACGTCTAATTAAATTTAACAGCACAATTACAACAGCAAACACTTAATTGGACGCTCATTTTAACAATTGCTTTTGCTATTCACCAATAGCTTTGCTTTGTTGTTATTGTTGTTTCTCTTGTTTCTGTTGTCTCATATAACTCAAATTGATGTGTGTCTTTGCAGGAGTTGGCGTCGTGCTGGTTACCGTTAGCGGTGCTGCCTGGCGGATGACAGCGCCCGGTGGCCAAAGCTGCCTTGGACTGGGCACCACCGTCGATTTGGCCCGCTGCGGACGACGCCCCTGCGCTCGTGGCGGCGGCGCACCACACGGACTGCTCTATCCGGAGTTCCAACATCGTCCGCCGCCGCCCTCCTACCAGGCCAGCATGCAGGAGTATCGTCTGAGGTGGGTACACACACACACACACACACAAGCATTAGAGATATGGCAGATGGGGTAAGGTCGCATGACGCATAAATCGTGTGTGGCAGGCAAGGACAGCGGCGGACATGCGCGGCTAACCACATCCGTTTGCATGTCCTAGCGCAATTAATTGCATTATATAATTATGCACTCGCTCAAAATAACCTTTTTGTTTTGGTTTTATTTTTGTCCTTGTGCGATACCTTTCATGAGGGTTGTGTACTGACAGGAAGCAACTAAAAATTTGAAACAATTATCTTATAAATTATTGAATATGCTGCTGATAGTTGATTTATGTAGTATTTTAATGAGTAGTTTATGCAGATAGTTTGACTGAATTGAGGAACATAAGCCTTACAAGTTACATTTATGTTGATTTATTTAATATCTCCATTGTTTTAAACAACAATTAAATATCTGAAAGTTTTAATACTTATATCTGAAATGAATCATTCCTTTTAAGCTATATTTATTCAGTTCAGTAATAAATAATTAATTTCCACATTAAATCAACAATGTGGATTATTTGACTCAACCATCGAAAATGTTTTCTGTGTACACTAAAGTCAATAATTCAAAAATGATTCTGCAAACGCACAGATTATCCAAATAGTAGCCAACTGGTATAACTCTTCTGTTTGTACGCTTATTTTCAGTGGATGATTTATGATTAATTAATTAATTGGGTCAGTGCTGTGATGGATCGTTTTACGCCTCGAAATATTTGTATTTTTTTGTGCTAATAATTTGTTTTGCTTCTTTTTTTGCTTATTATTTGCAGACTTTTACTGTTGGACCGCGATCGACAGAATGGAGTGGTGCGTGGCAATTCGCCACCACCCACATATCGATCTCATGCTGGCAGCCTGCTGAGGTAAGTGTTTGCCTCACCCCTCAACCCGACCCCCGACCCACCTCCCACTCGCATGCTAAACTACAACGCTCCTCGTGAGTTATTTGTAAAGTTTAGCGCTGCAACCACAAAATGTTTAGGTTGGAATAGGAATGAGATGATGGGGTTTGGGGTTAACGGCGACGTGTGGTAGCGTGGTAGTGGGGGAGTTGGCGTTTTTGGGGTTGCAGCATCAGCTGAAACGTCAGCGGTTTGGCTTTGTGCGGTTACTGGATGGGTGCTAAAATTGACACATTGCTTGGGGTTGGCCCACAAACTTTTGGCCATTTTTTAATGCGGCAACGGCCAAAAACTTTGGAAGCCTGTCAATGGTTTTATTTGTATTTGTTGTTTTGGTTTTCGTTGCTGCTATTTTTACAAATGAATTTTGTTGATTCCGAGTGGGCGTCAGAGAGGAATTTGCAAGTTAATTGAATTGAGCACCGAACGACTACTTCAAACAGTCGCCACCCAAAATGGCAAACAATTTAAATACGCAACAATCCGATTGCCAGCCACTCAAGAGCGAGGAGACAGGAAACGGAGTCAGACAGGAGAGATGACCACACCCACGCCAGGGCAGCTGACAGAGGACAGAGGACAGAGGAGAAGAGATGTGAGACAGGAGACAGCAGATAGACAATGAGCAAATTGAAACAATTGAAATGACGCCGACAATGAGATGAGGCGCCATTGTAATGAGTATTAAGAGGGGGGGACGCGGACGAGGCAACAGTGGCATCGTCTGGCAGGACCAGGACACCAGTGTGACAGGGCATCGGGTGAAGTTGGCGGGCGGTCTGGGTTGGGTGAAGGGTGGCAGATAATTGCCGCTTTGATCGCATAATGGCTGCTAATTAGAAAAGTTTACTTTTTATTGCGTTACAAAAATATTGAGTTGCGGCCGAGGCTCGTAAATTTGCGCTCTGTTAAGCACTCGAAATACGAGATGGAGTGCGAGTGGGTGTGTGAGTGGGAGTATGAGTACTCGTGAATGTATTCAGCAGACAAATGCAAATGTATGGCAAATTAATTTGCTGGTAATGATATACAAGGCCACATTCACTTAAATATTTATGTCACATAATGGAAATCAAAAGTCAACAACAGCAAGCACTGCAACCACTGTAACCATATCAACAACAACAATGCCTGGGAAATACATATAACCAGCTTAGGTGGCCAGGCAAAGCTTAAAGCAGTGGAAAACAATTGAAAATAGCCAGCAGGTCGACAGACATGGCTCGACACTGAGATACGATTTAATTTCACTTGCAATTCAAATCTTGCCAAAAGTAAAATGTTGTAGCAGTTTATAAGCTAATATGCCCGCTTCAAGGCGCTCATAAAGCAAAGGGTGCAAAAAGTGACAGAGAAGTATGCCAAAAAACCAAAATCTTATGCAAAGTGTGTGGCGTGGAAGTGAATCAGGGCATACTTTTAGGCAGACTTGCTTTCAGTCTGTCTGACACTCGCACACAAACACACACACACGCACACACACACACAGTGTGTTATGGCATATTCAAATGATGCAAGAACCAACAAAGAAATCTGTGAAATTTTGCAAAATATTTACACACACACATGCGCAGAAACACACTTTTACACACTCGGTTTTCTGTTGCATAACAAGCGCGTGTGTAGTGTGTGTGTGCATGTGTGTGTGTGTGTTTTAAAAGGCAATCTGTGTCAGGCAGGCCGAGCAGGCCGGGCAAGGATTAGGCCCAGCATTGAGCGGAGAGCCAAGCAATTGCAAGGCGAAGCTGTTAGCCAAGTCAATTAAACAAACAAAGACGAGCCCCAAGTGCCGAGTGCCTGTGAAAATTGCCTGTTATGCCGCTGTACCGATATATATATATATATATATGTATATATACTGAGACAAAGAGAGAGGGAGAGAGAGAGATACACAGAAAGAGCCATCTTACTTAGTATTCCTGTTTCCTTTTGTATTGAATCTTTGTCGGGAACAATTAAATGCAATTTTACATACTTCAAATTGCTTTATACAATTTTGAAATTTGCATTTTTGGCTCAATTCCGACATCGGAATTTCCTATGCCTGTTTGTTGTTGCTCTGTTGCTCTGTTGACTGAAGTGTGAATTCTGTAGGATTTGTCCAGGCAGACATATGTACACACATCGTACATACATAGTGTAAGCCGACTGACTGGCAACAATTGCCCGAACGCCTTTTGTTATTTACATTGACAAAGTCGCATGCAGACAACGGCATCAACTTCTACTAGATATGTACATAGATAAATGCTCGTAGATACATAGACAAATGCTCATAGATAAATTTATAGCTAGATACTTGACTCTATATGCAAATGTGCGCATTGACATTGTCTCATGTCGACCTTTGCGCAAATAATCCATACATCCGAATTCATCCGCATCTCAAGCTCATTTCTTGACTGACTACTTCTTCAACTTGTTCTTCTTCTTGTTCTTATTGCAGGGTACCGCTGACCACATTGCGGTCGGGAATTGGTGGTGGTGGCGGTGGCACCATCAGCAGCAGCATGGGCGGCTCCGAATACAGTCTGCCACCCAGTTATCGTTCCCGCAATGCGACGCCGGCCTCACTGACGCTAAACAGCGAGCGAACGATTGAGACGGCGCCATCGGGACGTCTGCTGGCCAATGAGGATCTGCCGGAGCCATCGCCGGAGCAATTGCCCGACTACAGTGCGCTGCAGTCCAACACATTGCTCACCTCGGCCATTGTGGAAATCGAGTCAAGGAATCGTGGCCAGAGCCAGAGCCAGAGCCAGGCCCAAAGCCCATCGTCGACGGCGACAACAAAAAGTACAGCAAAGGCCAAAGACCTGGTGACCATTGTGACCATATCGCAGGCCAACAGCAGCAACTCGGGCGGAAGGGCGCAGGCACAGGCACAGGTGCCATCTCAATCGCAATCGGTTGGACAGGCCAGCGCACTCGACCAGATCGATATATTGGCGCATTTGTAGCCCTCACCCAAACCTTAACTCCCAGAAACCTAATGTCCAACAGCGAATAAGTGAAACTTAACTCAAGCGGAAAACAATGCGAACATTTTGAAAATCCAAATGGATTTCCAATGTTCAGTTTTCTTTTTCGTTTGTTCGCTTTTTGTTTTTATGGTTTTTCATTTATCTTTTTTTTTGATTATTATTTGTTTGTTACTTTTAAACACTCGTTAACCCAAAGGTATTTATTTGTACGATACGAAAACTACATCTCTGCTCCTACATGAATAGTACTATAACTCTAAATATACTTTGATATCTACTGTAAGCGGCATTTAGATACTAAGATATGTTTGTTGTACTTGAATGTGTTGAATTTATTTTTGTAAGCATATCTATTACGAACTATCGCATATGCATATGTACAAGTATTAATATATTCCAAAAACCTAAATGCAAATATAACAAAACACATCCATAAAAGAACGTTTAAAATCCTAAACGATTTGTATATAATAATTTCGAGTGCATTTCTAGCATGCGTTAAGTATAGATTTTCCCTATCCCAATATACATACGTATATACATATATATATATATATATCTATATATATATATGTATATATATATGTGTGTATGAAGCTATGTACTATATACACATATACAAAAAAATACTATATGTAAATTCGCGACGGAACGCTACGGTGACAAATTTTGCGCGCATTTTCGAATAATGAATCAAATGGAAAGTGAAACTGATTTCTGAATGCGTTTAAAACAAATTAACAAATAGATAAAACAAAAACAAAACAAAAGAAAAAAAATATAATAAAAAGCTAAAAAATAAAACTAATTACGAATAAATTGTAGTTGCATATAGTTGCGATGGTATATGCGTGTGTTAAAATTATGAGATACTGGTAAAGATCGATAAGATGGATGGAGATGGATAAGAACCGTACGAAAATTAAATGATATACTATAGAAATACTTAATACCAACTTAAAGTCCTCTGTATCGTGTTGTGCAAGGCTAAATAAACTAAAAAGCAAAACATCTGCAAAAATGTATTGTTGAAATATACCACAAAAACCGCAAATTGTTTTTCTTTCTGCCTGCCAGTGTTCAGCAGCAAAAGGGCGTGGCAGCTGGCCTCAAAAGCACACAGACACACACACACACACACACACACACACAGAGAAACCAACTCACATAGTCGTATATCTTGCTTAATCTAGCGTGAATTTGTATTGACCGTGCAGCCCTTGCAGGCACTTTAAGTGGTCCACCGATTAACACCCAGGCCGCAAAAATGCGGAGCGAACACAAAAATTGACACCTTATTCCATTGGCCAACAAAATAGGAGGAAAACGGCATGAAAAGCGATTTCCTCCCAATCACCCCACCCCGGCACCGAAATGTTTGTAAATCGCCCCGAAAAATGCCAAATGAAAACAACAAAAATTGGTTGAGCATGAAATTGCTCTTGGCTGTCGAAATGGAGCGTGTGAGAGTGCGTTAAGTGTGTCGATATGTGTGTGTGTGTGTGTGTGTGTGTGTTGTGTGTGAGTGGCTGTGCATGTTGGAAGAAAGCAAAAGCTATTGCATACTTTGCGACAGTCAACGAAATACGTGAGAGCAGCTTACCGGAATATGCCAACGATTGTGACAATACGCTCGTCGCAGCTACACATTGCTCCCAAGATGGCTTTGGGAGTTTGTGGGAAGTTATTTGAAGAGGTTAAGCTAAGCACTTGAAACAGGTATTTTATATCAAATGCAAATTGGCCAGCTGACAGTCGGATAGAGTCTAAATATATCGATGAGTTGAAAAAACCCCCCCAAAAAAAAAGACTCACTCAAATTAAACGCGAAAAAGATTTCGAAATTTATTGATCTGATTTGCTATAATGAACAATCAATTTTAGATATATCTCGATTCGGTATACAACATAAATGAAAGTAGCGTTTAAATTTAATTTGTTGCTTAATAATTTACGGTCACAACGAATTTGATAAATTTATTTTCATGAATTTTACTGCTGACAACCAGCGTTCCTTCAATTCCGATTTGTTGCGATTTCGGTTGATGTCGGATACGTTTTTTTTTTGCTTTTGGCGATTTGAAATCCTTTCGCGCGGTTTGTTTGTTAGTTTGTTGGTTGGTCAACCGTATCGTTTTCAAACTTGAACTAAATAACTTTTGTGAAATACATACATACACATAATAGGTGTAATTGGGGGTGTAATTCTCGTAAATAATTAATAATTCGATTATGACATGATGAATAAATAATATAATCATAAATGGGTAGACAGATAGATATACATACAATATAGTTCTGATTGTGCTTTGTGCTTGTGTGTTTTCTAATTCGATTTCGTGTCGTTTACAGTTTTTCATTCTTGCTTGTTTCCGAGTGTTTTTCTCTTTCTCTTTCTATTCATTCATTTATTTAAAATTAGGATAACAGTTGGTTGCACAATTCAAATATTAAAAAAATAAAATTAAATTAAAACGAATAAAAATGAAATTAATTATGTGTAATAATTAGGTTTGATTTACTTTGATAATTGCAATAATAAGCTATGCGATCTACTCAGTGTTGACAACTGTTTAGCGCAATATCTCTTTGTTTGATTGTTTTTTTTGTTGATTTGTTGTTGGTTGTTGGTTGTTATCGGTGTTGTTGTTGTTGGTGGTTGGTGTTGCATATTAGTGTGCGTGTTCCCTGAAGTCCATAGTCGAGCCATGTTAGATCTGATAGGATCTTTCAGCGCCCTTAGCGCGCATGATTCTTGCAGAAGGGACGACCGCCCTTGTTGTAGAAGCTCTGACCCTCCAGGTTTTGTTTGCAGAACTGAACAAGGATTAAGCGAAAGAATTAACGAAATCTCAAAGGGGACGAATGTTCGAAAGTACTCACAGTGCAGTTAAAGCATTGGCTATGATAGTTGTGGTTAAGTGCCTCCACCCATCTATCGCCGGCTTCGACGGGGAAGCCGCAAGCGAAGCACTTGGTGGTGAAGAGCTCATTCCAATCGGCCTCGCAATACGCATTGCCGTCTTCAAGGAAGAAGGGCGTGTTGCCAAAGATCTTGCCACACTGGCCGCACGTGAAGCACTCGGGATGGAAGTGCTTGCCAATGGCGTTCAAGCAATCGCCCTGCAAACCGGAGAAGTAGAAGAATATAGCTTCAGCCATAAGGCATTTGGGAGTGTGCGTGTGTAACTACCTTGATCTTGCCGGTGCACTTGCTGCATGTGGGTGCCAGATACTTTTCGAAACAGTACTCGCAATACAGATCGCCCTTCTCCTCAACGAAACCAATGTCCTGCAGTGGACGACGGCAGTTGCCGTTCACGCAAATGAAGTGATCCGGACACCAGATGCGACCCAGAGCGGTAATGAAGGGTCCTCTGTTGGGATTAAACGTTTGATTAGTTATCAGTTATTGGGAGAGGGAGTGAACGGAGAGCAGTAGGTGAGTAGGGAACATGTGCAAGCGGGCGGGGGGCGCACGCAGGCTACTTACGAGGTAATCTCCTTGTTGCACTGGCAGCATACCGGACGCTTACCATCCTTGAGCAACTGACTTACGGCCTTCTCGTTCTCCTCGGACATGGGCCCCTGGGCATCGCCCAGAGCTCGAACGCTAACGCTGAAACTGGGCGCATTTGGCTGACTATTGTTGCTGTTGCTTATGTTGTTTTCATTGTTATTGTTGTTGTTGCTTGGCGAGTTTTGCTTGTGTTCAATGTAGGAGCGACGATCGGCAGCATGTGTAGCACCTGTGCGCCGCAGATTGTTTCTAAAGGCCACCGGCTCGGGTGCCTGTTGGGCCACAGTTGCCGTCGTCGTTGGCGTCTTGCCATTATCACAAATATCGAGAATTTTGCCCATTGGATGCTGAGCGGGCAACGTCAACTCTACACGAGCCACCTGTGGCTCCGCTTTCTGATTGCCCAGTTCTTGGATTGGCTGCTTTTGCTGCGTTGATGGCACAGCAACCACAGAGTGCAAGGCCACCGGCTGTGTGGGATCAATGTTCTTGAAGTCGTCGAGATCCAGACGCTTGCGCACAATCATCGGACTCTTGGAGAGATTGGAATTGCTGTTGCTGCGCAAACTCAATGTGCTGCCAGCGTGCGAGAGGGGAGCACTGCCATTGCCATTGGTCGCCAGGCGAGCCTCCAGCATATTGGATATTATCTTGCCGGCCTCCTGCATAAACGCGTTCGTTTGTTCGCCCATATTGATCTTGCCAATGGAGTCGGCCAGCATTGCTGTAGCATCCACATCCGTAACCGTGTCCAAGTTTTGCTTTGGCGTGTTGTCAGTTGCTTTCTGGGGGCGTGGCATTGTGGCATTTTGGTTAGCATGCAAGTTATTGGGCTTGGCAAGAAAGGGGGCGGACGAGGAGGAGGGAGCTGCAACAGAACGAAACGAAAACGAAAACAACAAACAAATGTTAGCGGGTTAGAGCGTAAATCATGCGTGGAATTAGTGCTGGATTATTGTAGATTTCAATCAAGAAAGCCTGTCAAACTGTACAGTTTGTAAATCGCCCGAAAACACAAGCGAGCTGTTGACCAGAGAGCTTTATGTGTTTCAAGAACTGCAAGTAACTTTGTTCAACAATGCAACTTATCGCTAGGTTAATCAACAACAACAGCAAATATGAACAACAACAAGGTGTACGGGGAACTTCAGATTGATTCAATTCATCACCTGATCTGCACATTGCAGCTGTTGCACAATGGGATGCGGACACCGGGTGCGGCGGCCTTGTTGAGAATGCCGCGTCCACGTTTCGGAGCCGATGTGGCACCAAATGCGCCGCCCTTGCCTCCAGCACCTGCGGAACCATCAACATTTGAGTCTAAGTCACTTAAATTTGGCGGAAAAGAGGCTGGCGCGGACGCAGTCGGCGTTGTAGCAGCGGCAGCAGTTGGCTTAGCCGCCGTTGGAGCTGCGATTGAAGCATTTGGCCGTTGGCCATTGTTAATTGGCAGATTGGCCAGCGCAGCTGTAATGTTATTGTTGGCCTTGGAGCTGCCAATAGCTCCTGTGCCCCTATATGCGTTGCAGGCCTGATTATTAGTCGTGGTAGTAATAGCAGAAGCTTTGGTTAAACTGGCTTGCGCCGACCTTGATGCTGATGCTGATGCAGATGATGCACTGGATGTAGATGTAATTGTAGATGCTGATTTTAGCGATGATGTGGTGGCATGAGAGCGCAGCTGCTGCTGAGATGCTGACACTACCGAAGACGTTGACTGGAAGGCGGACTTCTGCTGCAACTGTTGTTGTTGCTGTTGCTGCTGCTGCTGCTGCTGCACGAATCCGGGTGGAGGACCTAGCAGCTTATTGGCAGCCGTAGGCAATACGGATGCTGTTGCTGAGATTGGTGTGACTGCATCAATCGACGGGTTGAGTGGGAACTTGCTCTCAAATGTGGGCGAGCGCAGCTGAGGAAACGTGCTCTCCCCCAATGTGGACGCCCTGGCGCTGATGGCCTGCGATTGAGCGGTCAGATTGCTGACCTCCTGCTCCAGGCCAGATAAACGGCGCGTCTGATTGGCCACAAAACCAGTGCGACCATACGATTGACGGCGCTCTGTTGACTCCGATTGTTTTAGCTGACTGAGAGTCTCAGACTGAGACTGCGATTGGGATTGCGATTGGGATTTCGACTGAGACTGGGACTGCGATTGTGACTTCGACTGCAACTGCAACTGAGACTGAGATTGAGAGCCCGTGCGAATCTCGATGGTCTTGGCACTCTGGGTGTGCTCGAATTCCTCGGTCACCTTGCGTCTGCGTTCGATCTGTGTGTTGCCAATCTGTGTCTTGGTCTGGCTCTGCATCTGGGACTGCTGCTGCTCCTGTAGCTGCGATGATTGCTCCCTCTGTTGTACACTGAGATTGCCGATCTTGCGCTCGGTGAGCGTCTCTGGTTGCTGTGTGTAGCTCTGACTTGCCGACTGCGAGCTGAGCTCCGAGTGTGCCAGCAACTGGCCCTGATAGCTCTGGCCCGTTGTAATAGAGCCCGCCTGCAATCGCGGTGGCCCGCCAACTGGGAGAAGTGCCGACTCCGGCTCCTTCATGCGTGGCGCCCTGATGGCCGAGAGTGGATTGGGTGGAGGTCCTGGGGCCGGAGAGCGGGCCCGATCTGGAAAGGGTGAGGCAGCTAGGTGCTCGTAATCGCGGGCATGAGTAGCTGGACATTCGTCAAAGAGGAGCTTCTCCGGTGTCTGGTAGAAGGGTATGATCGGTGCCGGCTTGTTGATCATCAAGAAGGAGGAGGGCGTGTAGGGCCTTGTGGGCGTCTGCGACTGATCGGCTTGATCATATTCATCTAGTGATTGAAAAGCCATCGTTACTGGACCCGACCGATCTTCAACTATAATGGGCACCGACGGCTGCACCGCTGGCTTGGCTACAGACGCAATCGAGTCACGGGCAGCCGCTGGAGCCACTCCCGTGGAAACACCCCGACAATCCTGAGCTATGGGTCTGTGTACGGTCTCGCCACCCGCATTGGTCTTGGGAGCATCAACGAAAGCAAGCGGGACATTCTCGCGAAGCTCTTGTGGTTCCGGTGTGCGTATGGGACTCTGGGTTGGCAGCACTGTCCAATTGCGCTGGTACTTTGGTATGGTTTCGGGCCGGTGCAGACCGGACTGTACGGCTTTGCCCTTGAGATGGCTGAGCGGAGACGGCGGTGGGTATAGGATCTCAGAGTGTTCGAGCTCCTCGGCAATTTCCTCGATTAGGTTGTGAGCGTCGATTTTACAAGCGGTATGTACAGCTGTCTGGTTGGTGGCGGTGGTGGCTGAAAAGGAGGATCGGCTGCTAGCCTGGGCGACGTAAGCTGAGTTGGAATTGGTGGTGGTGCTATTGATGGTGGTGGACTGTTGGACTGTGGAAGAGGAGTCAGAGGATGCAGTCGCATTGGAAGCGGTAACTAGCGAATTTGAGTTAGTCTCTAAGTGTTGCTGTTGTTGCTGTTGGATCAGCTGGGTCTGGTTTTGGGTTTGTTGTTGGGTCTGTAACTCCTCTTCCTTTTTGTGAAAGAAATCGAGTCGCTTTTGATTGCGCTGCTGCGCCTTGCAGTACTTCTGATACTCAAGATCGGTCTGCTCTCTAGACTGGGACGAGATGGAGGCACGTGGCGTGTTCGTTACTGTGTTCGAGCTGCTGGTGGAGGAGGAAAGTGGCTCACAAGACGGCTGGAATGCTTGCATTGCCGCAAATGCTGAGGACTTGCGCTGCTGCTGCTGCTGTGTCTGTGTTGTGTAGTATTGCACAGTTTCCGGTGGCTGCGGTTTGATGCCCAGCTCCTGTTCGCGATCTAGCACCTGAAATTCATACTTTTTCAATTCCTTCTGTTTCTGCTCCGCGTCGACGCGTTGTGTCGCATTTTCGGGATTCAGTGGGGTGTAGCCGCGTTCGGGTGCCGTTGACAACGCATCGCACATGCTCAAGTGTTCTTTGGGTGTGGGCAGGTCTAACCCATGGATGGGTACGTCCTTATCGAAGTGACCCTCGAACGGACGCTCGGGTGCGGTGGTTAGGGCGCTCACAAATGGACTCTTGGCACGGTAATCTTCCCGCAGATAGGGCTTCATGTCCATGGGCGGTGGTAAATAGGGTACGGTCTCTTCGGGCAGTGGTATATCCTCCGCACCCGGTGGTGCAAAGCGCACTTCAAACTCGGGTGCAGTTGCCATTGCCTGACTGAACCTTGTACTTCTGGGCGGAGACTCGCGGAGGAGCTCAGAGACGTAATTGTCCATTGTAGCGGCAACAATTGACGGAGCACGAGCTGAAGTTGGAGCAGGAGCTGGAGCTGGACTTGGATCGGAAATTGGGGCTGGAGGCGCGATTGCTACAGCCTCGGCAGCTGCAGCTGCTGAATCCTCGAAATCATCGCCGCAGGGCTTGGGAAAGGGACACTCGACCAGATGGAAGGGCACATCTGGGGCTGTGGTGAGGACCCGAACCATGGGATTTATCCACTCCTTGGGCGAGGGATTGGGTATCTTGGAGGGCGCTGGACGCGGACGCACTGGCGCTATCTCGAAACTGATCTCGGGCGTTGCCTGAAACATGCGTTCGCTTTCAAGTATCTGGCAACGCTGCTCGATGATGAGACCTTCACGATCATCGGCCGGATCAGTGCCTGCCCAGGCTGTCACAGGCTGCTCGCCCTCAACGGCCGACTCAGGTATCGTTTCGAGCTCTGTGTGCAGCTGGGGCAGCTCTTTGATCTCGGGCTCATCGTTGAACGCCACGTGGCGAGCGGTAGGCGCTGCCCCCGGCTCTGGGTTAGGAATGGGACTAGGTGTCACCTCCCTTACCATGTCGATGAGTTTGTATGTACTTAGTGGCGCTGAGAGCGTGTCCACGCATTCCATTGCACTTCGTCTACCGGAAGGTATGTCATGCATGTCCTGGCCACTGCCATAGTCCACTTGGTAGTCCAACTCGGAGCCGGACTGCTCGTAGGCTTGCTGCATCTGATAAGCCTGAAGCTGGGCGGCATACATGCGCTGATACTCCTCAGAGGTGGTCGTCGTCGTTGTCGACGTGGACGTGTAGCTGTCCGAGCTCGACTCCTGCTCCATTTGCGTATGCTGCTGCTGCTGCTCCCTAATTGGCTGATTGGTCAGCTGTGGCGCCGAGTAGCTCTGCCACTGCAGTGGCTGCTGTTGAGACGCCAGCTGTGCTTGCGGCTGTGGATCGAGCCGTGAGGTGGCACTGCCCGGCGGTAAGGGAGGCACCTCCTGCACTGGATTTGCCACCACCATATGCTGTGTCTCAGGTGGTGCTATGTAAAGTGGGGCAGCTGTGGGTGCGGCATGGCCCTCATCCTGTGGCGGTGGCCACGAGAAACTCGTGCCGTGCGAACGTCGACTTGCAGCTAAGGCGACCTCGACGTCCACCTCGCAACAACATTCCTCGGCAAACTGCGGCTGCAAGCCTTCCTCCTCCGCGGCTGAGAGGGACAAGTGTGGAAATGGGGAAATGCGCATGCGTTTTGTGTGCGGTTGGTTAGTTTTTAATAAGAGGGGGCGTGGCGGTGGCACAGGTCAAATATAAGAGCAGAAAGAAATAAATGCATACGCTTGTTAGTCGTTGGCACTGTGCAAAGCGGCGGCGGAGTCGAAGTGGTTGGCGATAGTAAAGATGCCAAAGGTGGCAAAGGCGGTGGCGGTACCAAATACGAGTTATCAAAGGCGGCGCAAACAACAACAAAAAAAAAAGAAAGAAGAACAACCAAAGAACCAAGCCGGGCTAAACTAACTACAAGTGGCGGCCCTGGCAACCAGTCACTTCAATTTCAATAAGCCGTTCATGGCAACCAGTTCAACGGTTAAGCAGCAACTCCTTTTATAATACCAAAACAGTCTAAACGGTTTTATTGTATTCCATTAGTGTCACTATAAATATTTAATGTGTGTGTGCGTGTGTGTGTGTGTGAGTGTATGTGTATGTGGGTGTGAAATAGTTTTAAGCAGACGAATAATAAACTGGAAACTGGCTGAGACTGATGACAATTAATTGTAATTATAGCTCGTAAGTCACTCGAAAAAGTTAATCAATTGTGGCCAGAAAGAAACGATAATTTGAGACTTTTGAATTTCCAAAAACATAATGAGAAAAGTTTGGCACAAATATAAGCAAAATATCACTGGCAATGTTTTAAAGGTTGGCAAAAATTAAATTCGATAGACACGAGGACGAGTAGACAGAATTGCAGAACGCTTTGTGCGCTGTGCGCTCGAGCAAATAAATTTTTCATTTCTTATTTTCAGACCATTTTCATGGCGCAACAACAATAAATACAAACAGCCAAGCGCTGACTGTGCTAGACACGACTATATATATATTATGTACATATATAAGTATATATGTGTGTGTATTTACTTCAATTTTTTATGGGGACTCGCGTCTGTGCGGAGGCAAAATGGCGACGACAGGTAGTCATTGCTTTTTATTATGCATAATTTCATATTGGCTGTAATTTTGCAGAAATTGAAAATGGCAGAAACGCACATACGCAACAGAGCCGGATGAGTACGTGTACGATAAAATAAATGACAAAAGATGGCAAGAAATTCGAAATAAAATTATAGCAAGTATTTTATCATATCAAAAAGTGTCGACACAAGACAAACTGAAACAATAACAGAAACAAAAAGTTTCGAAACTGTCGCAGTTGCTGGCAATAATAAGAGGCCCCAACAGGCCTTGCACAAAGTATCTCTTTGGTATATACATATTTACATATATATATATATATATATATTTATATGTATGTATGTATGTATGTCTGCAGATAGGCAATATAGGCATGCAAAGTTGTGCGTGGGGCGAATTCAGAGAATGCCATTCCTATTAGTATTGAAGAGTATAGTATAGATACATATTCTTGTATATATTTATATATATATCGTGTGTGCTTAGAGAGCGCATTTGAATGCGGTTAGCGAGAAGCGTTTTAGCGTGAGTACGAGTACACAAATAATTGATATATAGAAAATGATACATGTGTATATATGGTACATATATATTCTTAAGTTTGTATTGGTGCAACACTACAGTGTGCAATTTATTTAAAAAATCATATTGTATAATTTCAAAAATGTCCTGTTAATATATATATGACAAAAAACACAGTGTTAAGATTTGTTTTAAAATATTTTTGTACGAGCAAACGAAATTTCCAAAAATTCACCAGTTTTGCCCTTTTTGCATTTGTTGTTTGATATATTGTTTTTGGTTTTCTGTCTACAAGGACAATGGGGCTTTTTAATAGGAATATTGGTAACCGTAACCTAAAAGAAGCCAAAAGAGAAACCAGAAATGTTGATCAAAATTCAATACTTTTCTTAATAATAGCGAAAAAAAATAAATGCTCTAAAGCAGTTTTTGCTAGTAAATGTAAGTCATAAAAAAACATAAAATGCACACGATAAATTACAGTGCTCAAGACGGAAGACATTCTATTTCCCTCTACTACCTCAATTTTGTGGAATTCGAGGCATTTGATGCATGGACGACCGACACGCTTTCAATCCGAGACGCAGAGAAATAGACAGAGACAGAGACAGACGAAGAGAGAGAGATAGAGAGAGAGACGAACAGCAATGTGTGGAGCAAAGCACAGGATGTCAGCCTGTTTGGATAATAATGACTGGTAATTTATCTGCCTTCGTTTACATTGTTGTGCGGGTCTGCCGAGTGGGGCCGGGAGATGAAGGGGGACAGTGCGTGCGTGCGTGTTGGTATGTGTGTAGTACAAACATTTGTTTGCCAGCACATTTTTTGCACCAGAACCCGAACCTGCCCCGCACCAATCCACACACTTCACAAAAGCGTGTTTCGTTGTTGTGGGATTTGCCAACTGGATTTGTTTTTATGTGTTTGGCGGCTTTTGCCAGCTGCTCTGACGCACTTTTGTTGGCAGGCTGCTGCTGCTGTTGCTGGCGGCATGCCGCCAAAAAACAAGCCAACAACCACAAACCCAAAAGCCCCCATCCCCCTCCCCGACCAGAAAAAATTCGAATAATGGCTGCGGCTGTGCGTGATTCTCGCTTTGATTAGGAGATTGATTTTTGTTTTCGAATGTGCGGCTCGCATCGTTAGCACTTGTGGCCTTAGAGGTCGATCCTCGCGGCTCAAAGGATACAACTTTTTATTTTAGGCAACGAGTAGGTATGTGTAGGTATGTAAAAATTGCATTTTTAATTGCATGAGCGCAATAAAAAAATTGGATAATAAATTGTATTGTTACCATTTCGGGCTGTACTTGTTGCAACGGCTGTTCGCCATATTTGCAGTTAATTCATTTCCGTTATGAAACCCAACAACAATAAAAACGCGTAATTGATATACAAACACACACTCGCATATGTCAGCATATGAATATTATTTTGCATACACAAATATGTACCTGTGTGTGTGTGTGACTTGTAGAAGCGGCGACCAGCACAGTGAGTGCCAGAAATAATCACCCGAAACCCAGTTCATTATCATGGGTCGAGTTATTAGCTTATAGCTGAGTGTGTACAGAATTTCTTTGAGTATGTGGAATGTATACCAATTTGATGGTTTTCATTGTATGTTTTGGAAAACAGCGAATCAAATCAAATCATTGTTAACGTCGGCAAAGTTACTTAACTTGGAAAGTAGTAGTTGTCTTGACGAGCAGATACCCTGCATCCAGCAGCTTATCAAGGTTATTGAAGACCACTTATTCTCTTACTGGAATTCTTGATAAGGGTGCAGAAATCTCTTTAATTTGATTTGAAAACAATCCGGTAAATTTTCTAATTATTTTTCCCGAGTTGGCAACAATATTTGAATATTTCTTTAGTTTTTTTTTCTTCTCAGAAAATGTAAGAACACAAAATTTGGCTTTTATTTTAGGATCAAACATTAATTTCCCTCGGTTTTCTAAGTCTAAGAAAAGCATTTATGCAATTTTTTTAAAAATTAAACTGAATTGAAAAGTGCCCAAAAGAAGTATTCAAAATACTTAGGAAACAGCTAACGATTTCTTTAGTTCCAGTCACTGCTTTAATTGTTTAATGTTTAACCCAAATCTCTACTCAAAATACTTGCAATTGAAAACCAACTTATAACAAAATGGTTTTTGCTGGTCGAGTGCCAGAGAGAAGTTAGACTGTATTTAAGTTTGTAGTTTGAATCTTTCTTGTGTGACTGTGCGCTGAATGGTTGTAGTCAGTGTCTCGGAGACTGTTCCTCTCCATCCATCAATATATACGTATATGTTGCACTCAAAGTGGTTTTCTGTTGCGGTATGTGGAGGGTAGAGTGGGTGGCGCGGCAGATATTGCAACGTTGCAATGCCGAACCGAAATACATTTTATATCATTTATTTTATTCTCGTTTTTACGTATGTATGCGTGCGTACACGAATTGTTTCGTTTTAAAACATTACGTATACGTAACGTTCGTTTGGTTTTGTTTGGTTTCGGTTTGGGTTTGGTTCGGGTTCGCGTTTGGATTTGGCTTGGCTTTAAGTACAACGCAGCAATGTGCCGAAAGCGGGTGGCATTCACTGCCAACAACCAACTGAAAACTGCCAACAGGCAGCCAGCAACTGCAGCAATGCAATCGCACTGGCATTGAAAATGTTAACACTCTGGGCCACTCTCCCAGGCACTATCTCAACCAAAAACAACAAGTCGGTTGCCATTGTTCTGTTGCTGTGGTTGCTGTCGCTGTCGATTTTAATTTCCCGTCTGGGCGTATTATAACTTATTTACTTTAAATGCCTTTACCTATCATCAATTGGGCTTGTCAACGGAATGCTGCATGACTTTTTCTCTGTTCGTGATTAACTCGATTAAATGACTTTCAACATCTGCAACCAGTTTCAGTTCTACCAGCAAAGCGATCAATTTACCAATCCCTCTAAGAGGAACAGAGCCTAAGGGCAGCAACAAATGTTTGAGAATGTTTGTGTGTGTGCATGTTTTTGTGTGTCAATCAGCAATCAAGTAACTCAAATCAAACGGAGCATCAAAATTGGTTATGGAGAAAAGTACGCATTGGCAGTAGCGGGATGGTTGCTGCATGCCTCTGCTGTTGAGGCATGTTCAACAATTATGGATTACCTCGATTGTAGGTAGTGTTATAGTTGTTGTTGTTGCTGTTGTAAGTGCTATAGTTGTTGTTGTAGGATTGGGTCTGAGTATGAGGCATGGTAGCATATTTATCGCTTGATCCAATTGGGTATGAGTTTCTATATTGTTGCTTTTGTTGCTGCTGCTGCTGATGGTATTGTTGTTGCTGGTGGTTTTGTTGTTGTTGTTGTTGTCTGTTGAAGCTGTTGTACCTTTGTACATTACGACCTACACATAGATAACCATTCATATATACATACAGGGGCTCAAGGACTTTTGCATCGACTTAAATTATAGTTTATACACTTAATATTTCATTTGCAATTGGATGGTTAAGTTAATTAAGCAGGCGGCATTTCGAAATTGGGGACGGTTTTTGTTGTTAGTTGGTCTTGGTTTGGTTTTGAGTTATAAGCAAAATTTATTCGAATAAAAAAACTTGATATCATCTTTAACTTAACAAGAGATAAAGTATACATTTAATACTAGAGTCGCCAGTGTTGCTGGACAACTGGGCCCCCCAAATCTCTCTAAAACAAAATCGAACAAGCAGCTAAACTTGGATAATTGTATATGTAAGTTGTATATATCACACGCCCATAAGTAGGTAGTTTCTTGAGTACATGAGTATGCTTCTTGTTGTATCTGGACTAAACCCATTCACCTTCTGACAGAGACTGATATGACTCATCGTCAGCCGTCATCGTCTTACCTTGTTGACCAACATTGGTGCGTGGCAAAGTTGCGTACGGATTGCCAGCGGGGCGTGGTGATTGCTGCTGCTGCTGCTGCTGCTGTGGTGGATACGAGACCGACACCGGTGACTTGGGCGCTGCCGCTGGCGGCTGAGAGGCGCCGTAGGGACGAGCGTAGCCCTGGTTGACCTGCACAATTGGAAAATTAAAAATGCAAAGTGATGGTATTAATCTGGATTTGTTTCCGTGCAACACAATTAACAATGAACACGCAGAACGTTTGGTGTTAGAAATAGTGCTTGGACTGGCCTAAAGCTGAGCGCTTGCAGCGGTCGAGTGGGGTGTACCAAGGGTGGCAGGCAGGGGCAGGGGCAGGGGCAGGGGCAGGGTCAGGGATTACTTACCCGATAGTTGGCACCGGCACCCTTACCAGACGGCTGCACGCTGCGTATCACATTTCCGGTCAAGGTGACATATTCGAACGGTGGCTGATCGGAGCCAGGCGCCGATGATGTCTGCATTAACGGAACTGTGCTCGCAGCAGCATCGCTGTTATTGTTGTTGTTATAGATGTTATTGGTGTTATAGTTGCTGGTGTTGATTTGACCGTAAATGGCTGATGATGACTGCTCGTCGGCCACGTTGGCTGACATTATTTCAGACTGTGTCTGATTTGGGGCACTGTTATCTGCAGCAGTTGCTGTTGTTGTTGTTGTTGCCTGATGTGAATTAAATTTCAATTGATTAGCAAGGGTTGCCGTCAACGCTGCCACATGGGGCTGCAGTTGCCCCATAGTTGTTGTTGCTGTTGGGGCTTGGACTGCAAATGGCTTGGCCGTGTTGTTGTTCTGTTGTCTGTTTTGTGTGACTGCTGTTGTTGCTGTTGTTTTCGTTGTTGTGTTTGAATTGATGTTGTTTTGGTGGTGCTGCAGCTTGTTGGAATATTGCTTGAGGAGTTGATTATAAGCATTGTGGCTCTTATTCTGCATGTTCATGTCATTCTCATTCTGATGTGTGGGTCTCTGTACTGATGCGGATGTTGTAGCTGTTGCTGGCGGTGGTGGCGGTGGTGGTGGCGGTGATGGCATTGACAGTGTATAATTATCAAACGGACCCTGAGCAACGCCCACATCCAGCGATGTGCAAGAGCCAGAGGCTTGTCGCGAATGCAACGGTGAGTTTTCCGTGTCCAGCGAGAGAGTCGATGCGCTGGATGCCACCAGGCTTGTTGGGCTCAGTGCAGCGCTGCCACCCACACCCGACGACGATGTATGCGATGAGCCACTCGAAATTGATGAGAGGCTGCTGTTTGTGCGTGTGTGTTTACTGTGTTGTTGTTGTTGTTGTGGGTGGTGCAGCTGCTGCTGCTGCGGTTGGGCTTGGACTTGGGCTTGGGTGGTGGATGCTACCGTTGAGGTTTGTGTTTGGCTTTGGGGCGGTAGCAGCAACAGCTCCTCGGCCTCGTATTGCAACAGCTGTGTGGGTGAAGGTGGCGGTGGCAGAGGTAGCTCAATGCTGCTGCTCTCAGGCTCTGGCGCTTGCATTGGCATTGGCTCGGACTAATGTGTTAATACGTACGCGTGTTAATAGGCAGGGCGAACGAGCGAACGGGCAAACGGGTGTCCATCAGGCATGTGAGCAACAACACAAGAACGGGTAGCGGGAAAAAGCATGTAAATTGATGCACAGTTAATAAAGGCAGTTAATTAAAATGCAGTGGAGAGTTGGCCAACACGAGTGCATGGCTGTATCTGTGTTGGTGTCAGTATCTGTGAGTGACTTTAAATTGTGTTCAAAGTATTGCAGCTGGCGACGTGGCGTATGAGCAATGCAGGCAAATTGCACTATAAATAGCTAATAGGTCAAGGTCAATTCATTGTCTAAAGTTAGCATACCCCCTAACCCAAAAAGACTGTGTAAGTTAGTAGTACGCATATATATATATATATATGTGTGTGTGTGTGTGTGTGTGTGTGTAATAGAATACACAATTTATATTGCCATAAAAAAAGCAGTCACGTTATGCAACACTCAAGAGCTGAAAACTTTGAAATTCAATTTTGAAAATCTGTCAAGTGACACCATAAATAAATAATGACTTATTCGTTTCGTTTGCTGGGATAATCCACTTCTATTTTCTCCTTGAGGAGTATAGCACACTATTATTGTTATTATGTTCGATTTAACGATGTCGAAACTACACTCTGCAGCACTTGCTGCCAGCGTGCCGCGAACACGAGTCGAAGACGCAAACTGAACGCGAATTCGCAAAAGATTCCACTGCGGTGTCTGTGGCTGTGTCTGCAATAGCAGCTGTGTGTTTTTTATAGCCCTTGCATAAAAACAAATACAAAATAAAAACAAAAAACAAAATGCAACGAAAATAAGCTAGAATAAAAAAAGCAGCGCTTGGCATAAGGTATATTTAGCATTTAGCCATTTACCCATTCAGTCATTTAGAAATGCGCTGGCAGCAGCGAAAAAAGAAAAAACAGCGCCCACAGTTGGCTGTGATTCCAATTGCCAGTTGCAAGCTGTCAGCTGCCAGTTGCCAGTGCCTATTACAATCGACAAACGGCAATACAGCAGCCAAGTGTGATAGATATCTAGATATATTTGAGATAAATTGTCGCAAACTCAAAATTACTGCAGTGGCAACTGCTTGACTTTCTATTTATAAGATTCGCGTTCTGTGGGTGGTTAATGCAGCACCTAATTTCAATTGTCAACTCTCGTGCTCGATGTGCCACTTTGGCACATACATTTCCCAACATAATTATACTACATGCAATCCATTGATTCAAAGCAGCAATCGCCTCTTGCAGTGGTTCATTGCTACATTGCTCAATCGCAGTCGTATCATAAAACAGATGCAGATAAAGCACAATTTAAGCACTGCACAAATGGCAAAAATAAGCACAATTAAACTGATACCAATAGCATGCTTTTAATAAGAAAAAGGCAAAATATGAAACATATGCACAAACACACTCGCACTACGCACAAACACACTGGTGCAAAAGTGAAAACACATCAGTAACACACAAATGCATAAACTTTTCCATTTTATTGTTTTATCACTTTTAGCCAGAATAAGAAGAGTAAACAACAACAAAAACAAAATCGAAAGAAAAAGAAAAGAAAAAAAAAAAGAAATCGTTTAAAGTTCTTTCTCACTTTGGTTGCTTGATATTTTGTTGGTTTTCTTTTTTTCTTTTTGGCTTGCCTTGAAACTTTCTGCATTGCATTGCATTTTTCTTTCTGGCCAAATGATTTTTACAGTTTTAGCATATGGATATCTGCCGCAAGCGAAATTTACTATACAACGAAATTTATGCAAACATTTTGCCAGCAATATGATAAAATTGGATGTAAAAACAAGAAGACGAAGCTGAACTGCAAGAGCTGTAAAGAAGAAGATGTAGCACCAACTTCAGGACCGTCTTTGTACAAGCTACGAATTTTGGTTTGGTTTTCTTTTCTTTTTTTTTTGTTGCTGTTTTCTTTTTCACTCTCCTTTTGCATTTTTTGCTTGGCTCAAACCATTTACTTTGTGCATTTGTGTGTGTGAGTGTGTGTGTGTGTGTGTGTGTGTGTGTACGTAGTTGTGTGTGTATATTTGTCTGACAAGATTGTTTTAGCACGCCAGGGTACACAGAACAGTTAACAAGTTGAGAGCGACTTTTACTTACCGGTGCCGGAGCGGAGTTGCCATTGTAGCCATTGGTGCTGTAGCCATGCGAGCTCAAGGCCGATGAAATTGTGCTGGCACTCAGCTTGGTGTTCCTGGGAAATGGGGTAAATGGGGAAAGTGGGGGAGGTTAGCCAATGATTAACAAATGCTTGAATGCAGTGCACTTTAATTGGCTGCTTTTTAATTGCCCCCAAGAGAGAACATCTCCAGGCCATCTGTTGTGCGAGCCCTTTAATTAAGTGCGATTTGTGCCATTTGGCCAAAATTCAAACAAATCCCTATGCCCAATTGCCATTCACAAACTCCTGTCAGACCAATGAATATATATATATATATCTTTATATATTTTTTGCTCTTATTTACCCCAAATTGTTGACTACGCCCTTTCTCCCGTATCTCTACACATATATGCATATATACATATATCTTTTTATATCGTATATGCGACGTTTTTGCCTGCAATTGCATTAAACATCAGGTAAGTCGAATGTGACCGACTACGTAATACTCTAACACTATCGCAGTACTAACCGTGAAGCGGTGGACAAGAGTTGGTACAGTTGCTGTTTGATCTTTTTTAAATTGCTTGTGTCTAGCGCAATAGCATTAAGAATATTTTCATATTCCTTTTATTGCCTTTAAGAATACCATGTTGAGTTGAGTTCATACGGACAGATACCAATTTACTCTTATACCTTTGGTAACAGTGTGGAAAAATGTTCGCGGCTGACACGTCAGCAATCAGTTGTCAGTTTGCCTGTCCACAGCAGATGCAACAATCAACAGCGAGCGGAACGGACCCCAAGCAAACAATATTGGGAGTCCTTTCCGTTGGTCCCCTGCCAGTTTCGCTATTTTGTTGGCTGTCCCGCCGAAATGTCAAACGTTTTGGGCAAAAAAATAACAGATATGCATTTATTTGCAATGCATTTTAATATTCATATTCATGTTCATTTCCCAGCATCTCAATTGGACAATTCAACAAAAACAAAGAACTCATTTTTTAACTAAAAGCGTTTAAGTCGCATGTATAAAGCTAAAGTTGATCAATTTGTTACTGTAGATGTTGTTAATTAATAAGAAACTTACGGCTGAATGGGCACTGGCACATAGCCTTCGGTGCCAGCTGGTGGATGCTGCTGGGCAGCCTGCTTGGCATGGATGTCGCAGTAGAGCTTGTTGTTGAAGTTGTAGTAGCCCTGGTTCTTCAGAGAGGTGCCACAAGTGGCGCACTTGAAGCACTCGACGTGCAGGTTCTTGTCCTTGATGCGCACAAAGACACCGCTACATAAAAAATAAGACACAATTTCAATAACTAATATTCAAATGGAAATAAGTTTCGAAAAGTTATAATCGATAAAGAATTGGCGCTTGTATTTAAACATTATTGATGGCGATTAATATTATATGTTCAATATGCTCGTTATGTGGTTACTTAAAGCACGAACCTGTTAGTCAATAGTAAATTAAATAAAAATAAATATTAATGTTCGAGTCGAGAGGGCCCGACAAGCAGATACCCTGTATCCTTAGGAATTTTGAGTACTGCTGATATGAATAATTGAATCAATCTAGACGTGACTCAGGCACACGAGAATATTCCAAATAAATCCAGATCTTATAATTTACACACACTCAGACAACCCTCTTTCTTATCAGCTTTTAATGGGTACAGGGTATAATAAATGAATGTAAAAGAAAATAAATATGTATGTTAAATCTATATAATGAATTATCGAATTAAGCTCATGAGTCGTCAATGGCAGTCAATTAAATTGGCATACAAATTAATACAAATGATGATATTCCCATGACACCAACTGGACTCCAGCAGGAGATGCAGCAGGACTCTCTGCGCTGGCTGCAGTCGCAGGTGTTGGAGGCGTCTGCATAGTAATCATGTGCACTGCATAAATTTAAACAATTGACTTCGAAATAAAAGCAAATTAAAATGCGTGCACACACATACACACACACACACACAGATACAAGCAGACATACGCAGACAAAGAGGAGCATGAATTATCATCGAACATGGAACACAAATCCTTACACAATGCCCACGCCGCACAATTGACATGTCGGATGTCCGCTGGCGGACAAAGGCCGCACACCACCAGCATCGCTGGCCAATGCCACTGTAGCCGCATCCATATCCGCCTTGTAGTTGGGACCCTGCAGCGCTGGGCATATGGGCATAACAATGTTGCGCGGATCAGCTTGAGCCTGCTGCTGCTGCTGGGACTGCTGCTGCTGGGACTGCTGCTGCGTCTGCTGCTTTGCAACAGGCAGGCTAGGCCTGTGAGTGGCCGCCGGCGCCAATGTATTTTGCTGCAAATTGATGCCGATGCGCTCATCCTCTCCACCTGTCTGCAACTGCGACGGCGACTGAAATTGGCTGTGGGGCAGAGGCGTACGTCGCTCGTTGCCGCCAATCGCATGGCTCTGCGTCCAGTAGAAGTTGGCCGGACTGTGCGGCTCTACACCGAAATTGTTGTTGACAGCACAAAAGTTCAATCAGTTTACACAGCCAAGTGACAAGTAAGTTGCTATGTTGCTAGTTATGTGTAGCCCTCGATCTCAGTAATCCCCAGCAACTGCTAGTCTTCATCAACCCCCAATTCTCATTACCAACTTAAGTCCATTCAATAGTATGAAATTAATTGACCCTAATGCCCAGTCGACAGCATTTTAAATGCTGCGACTGTTAATGTTAATGTTTGTGTTAATGACAATGTGACTTTTACGATTATAGTTATTGTTTTTGTTAGTACAAAAATGCAAATTTTTACGTTGTAATCGTTACGAAACATCGTGGACCACTTACGTAATGAGACGTTCGCATTCAGTGCAAATGTTTTGCCCAGTTGGCAGTCCGCCGGTGCTTGGGGGCTTTGGTGTATTGATGGGCGCACTAACATGGCGAGTGGCATTGTTGTTTGATAGTTGATGTTGTTGTTGTTGTTGTTGGGGATAGTGTTGGTGTTGATGTTGGTGCTGTTGTTGGTGTTGGTGTTGGTGTTGGTGTTGCTGCTGTTGATGGTATTGTTGCTGCTGATGCTGTTGTTGCTGGGGTGCATCATGCTCATAGTTGTTGTTGTTGAATGCTGTTACAAGTGTTTGATGAGCAGCCATTTTATATTGGATGTTTTTGTTTGTTTGTTTGTTTGTTTGTTGTTGGGTTAAATGTGGGTAACACGCATGAAAAAGAGTCGAAACACAAACATGAGTTAGACATAAAGAGAAAAGTGTTGTAGGAAATGCAAGCAACATTCATTTCCTAATACAATTTGACATTTGTTTTTTCAACTACAGAGTAATCAAATTGAACTAATTGATAAGTGTTCCTAATTCAAGAGTGTTTTTGAATATTGAGAAATGTATGTACTTTTGCAGATTGCTTTGCATTTGCCTAATAACTAATTATAATACAATATCTACTGACTATATGCATATATATATATAATAATTTTATTTGTATGTTTGTAGAAGAAGTAGATAGAGATGATTGAGAAACTGTTTGGTAAATATTATATGTGTCGTGTGGGCTGCCTTAGAAATGCGTTTTAAGATAAAGAAAACGAAAGTCCATTTCTTTGTGTTTGTCTTTGTTTGTCGCATATAAATAAATGTGTATACAAAAAAATAAATAAAAAGATAAAGCAAATATACAAATATATTAAAGAATATACAAGTTAATACAAAAGCTAAGGGATCGACTGATGCAAACAATATATATTTTTAGTCAAATAAAACAAGCTAATTTCAAGGTCTCTGCTGGGTGTTTTAAAAAAAGTAATCGCTGCTGTAAATACTATTTATAAACCAAAGGCCAAAAAGCACAAGCAACTGCGCAACCAGATCAGTTGGCAGCCCGTCCCACTTTGTATGAGTAATATTACACCCCACCCACCCACAGTAAGTCTATTTGGATCAACTAGTCTAAGCTAATCAGTCAAAGTGTCGCATAGAAACGGATTGGCGCCCTCGTTTAGAATGAGTAGCAACCGGGCCAGTTCATAGTTGGGTGGGTTACCTGGGGTCGACTGTCCAGTCTCCTCCTCGCGCAGGAACTTCAGCACCTCAGAGCGATCGGCCTGGTACTCCTTCTCGTTCTTCTTGAAGTTGACGCTGCAAGCAAAAAAGAACAATTAGAAATTGAACATGAGATACTGATAACTAGGCTAGTTTTGTAGATAACACACTTTTGCACTTTCCGTTGCATACTTTCAGATGCGACCATTCGAGCCACACCACGCGCAAAAGTATGCTGTGAAAAATGAGTGCGGCTGACATTGTTGCGCATACGACACGTTGGCCACAGCCAGTCGGCTCAAGATAAAAAAAAAAAAAAAAAGCGGGCACACCGATGACTATATACCCTACCATATATTTATTGGTATAGTTGTGAATTTTTATCATTTACTTTGAACAGAAATAATTAAAGAACGTGTTTGGTATACAAAAAAGGTGCTCATAAAAGAAATGGTATTTTCAACGATACTTCATATTGCAGCTATGATATTCGAAGATATGTACAACTTACAGAAACAAATAGATATATATTTTATTGGGCTAAACATGTATCTTCTTCACTGCTCTACCAAATAAAAATGGCCTCTGTAAGAGCATGAAAATATGCCCCCAAAGAAATTAAGTGCAGAAAGCGTGCAAATCCCACGCGTGCGTTTGTAAAAACAGCCCTAACTGGACAACTGGCACATCTGAAAACACAGAAAACGCTTGGCCGACCAGCGGGAAGTGATGGGAGGAGCGGAAGGAGGCAGAGATAGAACAGACCTTCTATCGTTGGGTTGAATTGCACTCGGCCTCAGGCACTAAGGTGGCCCGGCGGTCGTTCGTGCGGTCGTTGCAGGACACCTTCCAGTTATTTTTTCTGTTTTTCTTTTATTTTTTATTTTTTTTGCCTGCCAAAGGAGGCACAGGAGCAATAAAACGAAGTCAGCAGCCAGCGTAGAAATAAGCAAAACAAATTTTAAAGTAAAAGTTTTGTGGCATTCGCCTGTCACGGCAACAGCGCAACATTCCCCACAATTCTTATCTTTGTATCCCCTATTGTCAGGGCATAACCGTTTTAAAATTAGACTCACAAGTCGAGGAAAAACAGTGGATGGCTTGAATATGCTGGCTTAGATGCCGGCTATAGCTCAGATCAGCAGAAAAATATTCATATTTTATGCGTAAGGGCAACTAAGACTCGTTAGGCGAAACCCAAATGATGTTTTCTGGTATTCTGTTGTTGCGTTCACAACGCTTGTCGAGCCAGTGTTGGGTGGGAAAATTGAATAACTTACCCGAGTACACCGCCAGCCAAAACCTCCGCCTGGGCGGAGAGTGTTTCCGCAATAGATTCATCGCTGTAAATGCCAACCGGGGTGTTGTATTGTTTATTGACGATGCTCTTCACGCCGCCATCGCCGCCGCCGTTGGCCTGTCCACGTTCATGTCCATGTCCAGGTTCAGATCCGAAACAGAAAGAGAGTAAGAGAGAGAGAGAGAGAGAGAGAGAGAGAGGGAGAGAGAGAACGCGAATGAAATAGAAATAGAAAAGATGAAAATGTGAAAATGAATTTTTGCCAGATAAATCGTAGAAAATCAATTTCTGTTTATGTTTTGGGTAGCTGCTCTGTGACAGGACTTAATATTATTATACAAATTCATAACAATAAAATGTACGCAAATGTATGCATATCAAACACAAACAGAGATATTATTATGCATGGCACATGTGTGTGTGTGTGTGTGGGCGTGTGTGTGTGAATTCGAATAGGTATGCGTGTGTATGTGTGTGAATGTAAATGTGAATGTGAATGTGAGCCCTTTGCACATTAATTCTTGCCAGCAAATAATCCCAGCACTCATATTCATTACTCATTCTGACACTTTTCAAAACTACGCACAAACAGTCTGACAGATAGACAGACAGACAAACAGACAGACAGACAGAGGGATCGAGGACAGAGGGACTGACGGAGAAGCAGACATCGTATAAATGCAAATGTTGTCAACTCATAGAAAACAGACAAGTTCCTACTCATACCGAAAATGAAATGAATGAATATGAAAACCCACAGACAACAACAATGAAACGCACACACACAAACACCCACACACACACACACAATTAAAGGGAATGTGTCATCAGAGGAGCTTTTCCCCTGGAGACCAACTATCAACATCATTGGTCATCAGCACGTCAGTGTCCGTTGTAATTGTGGGCGGAGTGCGGACTAATGCCAGCTTGTAAAAACGTGCCTCAAGAACTTTTAAGTTTTTGGTCAACCAGTTGAGAGTTTATAAAATTTTATAAATGATTGTTGTTGCCCCACAAATGTATGCCACACACATTCCGCCAACCATGCGTATGTCTGTGTGTGTGTGTGTGTGTGTGTGTGCGTGTGTGTGTGTGTGTGAGTGAGTGTGTTTGTTTGTGATTGCAAATTAGTTGACTTACAAATGGACGAGCCGAGTTGTTATAGCCACAGCCAATGTGCTGGCTATCCTGTTGCTGGTGAGCCAGAGAAGTTTTCGTCACTGTCTGCAAATAAGGTGAGTTGGCCTGGGGCAGGTTGCCAGTTGGCGTCACATGTGGACGCCAGGTAGAGCCGCCACTGCACAAAGATAGACAGAGAGAGAGAGAGAGAGTGAGAGAGAGAAATAGAAGGAGAAATATACAGGGATAGTTGCTGTAATGGATTGCATTAGTAACAATTTGGGGGAGCACTTACCGTTGCACTGTGACGACAAAGTTATTGCCGGAGCGCACCACAATGTCCTGGGCATCTTTGTGGCGCAAACTGAAGACATCAACGTCGTTGATCTTGATGACCGCATCGCCGGGCTGCATGCCAGCCTGCTCGGAAAGGCTGCCCGCATTGACCTGCAATTGGACAACAAAGAATCACAGTTAATCAGCCAATCAATCAGCAGACAGAACTCAAACAATTGTTGTTATTTCCAGATCGAAAGTTGTCATCGTCAGTTGACAATTGCCAGCAGCAATTTAATTTTGTGCGCTCACATAAATCAAGCGCTTGGACTGACCAAGAGTCGAGCCACTTACAAAAAAAAAAACAAAGCATGAAAAATATAAAAAACTGCTAACAAGTCAGAGTAAATGAATTTATTATGTGGTGCCTGCAAGAATTATGAATGCCCAATCTCAATTTGCAGCCAAAATCGTCCAGTGGCCGCATTTGGGCCAGTTTCCTTTTCATTCTTTTTTTGGACAACAGCAGCAACAACAACTACATCTGCTGTTGGCCAAGTTTAGCTTATAGGCGCTTTTTTTTTTGTGTGTGTGTTGTTTTTTCCATTTATTTATTTGACGCCGCGTCTGCTGGGAAATTGTGCGCACCGAAAGCCATAAATTTGCCGACGATTAAATCGTAAAATTTCCAACCAGACGCTGCATTCGTTTGCATTTCTCATGCGATGCCCGGTTGCTGGAGGAGGGGGGAGGGAGTCAGAGGGGGAGTGGGTGTTGAGGTTTGCAATAAGAAAACATAATTTGTGCATTGCAAGAAGTTATCGAATGTTAGACAGCGTCAAAATAGAATATACATGTGCCTAACAGATTTCCTAATTCTATTTACCTATTTGCAACATTCAATTTGTGAAATTTGTGGATACGCTTGAATTAAAGCTCGTCGGTTATTAGGTAAATGAAACAACTGACACATCTTAACCACATCAATACACATACACAACAAGACACACAGGCAGATGAGAAACCCCAAAAGCGGGCCAAATGGCTGTCGCTCCTGTTGCACTTAGCTAGCGTCTAGGCTCGACTTGTGCCCCTTGCCACGTGCCGTGGCTCAGGTGTGCGGCCCAAAATTATTCGCGCCATGCACGTATCCACTTTGCCAAATTGTCTGTTTATCAGACTTTCAGCTCAGTCAGTCGCCTCTCGTCGCCTCCGTCGTCTCCTGTCCGTCGTCGTCGTCTGTCGACTTTGGCTGGCTTTATATATTTACACGAAACTGCGCCGCTTTGCAAAAACAAATATGCACACACACACAGAGAGAGACACACACATATATGTGTTATATATGTATTTGTGCAGAGGCTTCATAAATATTTCATTGGCGTGCTCGCCAAGCGAGACACCTAAATTTTGTAATATTTACAAAGTTGCTAAAAATGTGGCGCCCCGAAAAACCAAAAACCAAAACCTGAACCCCAAACGAACCTGAACCACAACCAGCAACGGGGCCCGCATCAGAACCAGAACCAAAGCCAAACGGCAGCAACCCAAAAATTGAAGCAAAATTGCCCGTGCTTTCAATGGTTGCTGTTGACATGTTCATTTTCTTGTTACTTTTTCGTTTCTAGTTGCTCGTTGCACGGCATTGTTGCGACTGTCGAACATTTTTGGAAATTGGTCGAGTGCTGAGGTGGAGGCAGATAGATAGATAGAGAGAGAGATAGAGGCAGAGAGGCAATCAAAGTATGCGCTACATCGTACTTTGTTTTTATTGATTTGCCACAAATGTTGTATACCCTTTTGTGGCAGACACTAATAAAGCTACTAAAGTTCCACAACCACATTTGGCTAATATAGATAAGAATTGAAACTAAACTGAATTCCATTGCCCAGCTGTAAATTCCAGGGTATAAATACAGCGAACTATCTATCTAACTGGACAGCTATTTTTCCTGTTTGCGTGCAAATTGCATGTCACAAAAGTGCGCTCGGATTTGGATATGCTCGTGCAGCACTGTCAACTTGTGTGTGTGTGTGTGTGTGTGTGTGTGTCGCTGTATGTGGCATTGGAGTATTGACATTCGGACAGTTTTATGAGTACCTGTGATCAACAACTTCCCCTCGCCTGTAGCATTCTTGCTCGCCCGTCTGGCCGCTTCATTCTGTGGCCCTGTCTATGGCTCTGTTTGACTCTGCTCTGTTCTGTTCTGCTCTGTGCTGTTTCTGCGGTGCGCTTGTTAGACATTTGTCAGCTTTATAGCATTTGTGGCCAGCCGCCAATTGACAAGGCATTTGTTTTTTCAATGACTTACGAGTGTGTTCGCGGTTTTCGATTGCAGCAAACACAGTTGGGAGCTGAGCGCAGGCGATGAAGATCTAAGGCCAGAAGAGGCAAGTAAGCCAACTAAATTATCATAAACCTTTTGGCCAACATGTCCACATTAATATTAGGCGAGTCGCAGCTAACCCTTTATGCGACTAGTGCTCCAATTCCCACAGTCCCACTCCAGTCTACCGGTTCGCTGACGTGCTGCTGTTGTCCTCTTCCGCAATTTGGAGGCCAGCCAGGACATTATTGCGCCCCATCCGAGCACATGACAACGGTCGGGCAAATGATGATTTATACTACAACAGCTCCTGCGTGCGTATGTATGTGTGTGTGTGTGTGCTTTTGTGGAAACTATCTGCAGCTCCCCAAGCCGTCGGACATACTCTAATCCCAGCTGCTGATAAGTATAAAACACACTCGGCCGACATTTTCATTTTGCTAAAGCAGCAAGCAAATGCTGTTGAAATATTTTAACTGCATTATTTGAGCACTTGACGGGCCATGTAAATATTAAGCATTTACTTTGCTTCCGAGTCGACTCGGAACTACCATGTCCTGGCCAATGCATCTTTCGCACTGGCCTTAACTGGACTCGAAAATATTTCCATTACGGCTGTCACTGGATATTTAATTTAAAACTCTATTTGCCCGACCCTCAACACAATGGCAAAAACATTGTTTGCTGTTTGCAAATGTCTAGGGCACTTTCAGTAAATCCATATAGCAAATTAAATTTAATGGGCTGACAGCAAAATGCTCGTAATCAAGTTAACTAATCCGTTCAAGTGCATTCAAATTCAAATTCACTTAGCAGCCAATAGCAATAACATAACAAATCAAAATCATAGGAAGTTCGACTTGGGCATACCCTGAAAGCCGAAAAGGATGTGAACCAACTGAACTAGCTAATGTGGTTGGCAGTTGCTCTGCCCACTCCGCCCACATTTGTCAATTTCACACACTTGCCTAAGCCAAACATATCCTTTAACACTCTTCAACTATAGTTGCCAAGGTATAAAACACAGACTAGACCTGCCATAAGCTATGCACTCCAGAGAGAAGACTCACACACACACACACACACACAGACACACACTTTGCAGAGTGAAGCATGCAAAATATTTATGTTGATAAATCAAGTTTACTTTTGTGGATTAGGTGTATCTAAAATAAATTGAATTTGTGGCGTAAATTTAGGCCAAACAAAAAGCAAAGCCAAGTGCCACAGGAGCAAGAGAGACAGGCAAATAAAGAAAGAGAGAGGGAGAGAGAGAGACGGGAGCATTACTTGCTAAGTTGTTAGCCAAGTTATGATGTTGTCTAATTGAAAATAAATCAGTTTAAAGGCAACATAGCCTAACAGAAACCACAGCTCCATTTGCCAGGCAACAGTTTCGGGCATCCTTTCACATTGTTTATCTTAACTCTTTACTTATGCCTCCCCATTCCCCATTCCCCATTCCCAGCACCCCAGTGCCCACCCAATGCAATCTGCAGACTATGTGCCATAAAAAGCAGAAACCGAATAGTCGACAAACAAATGCGAAATGCTCGTAAGTAGAACGAACAACGCTCAAGAGCTGCGCGTCTCTAGTTGAGTGCAGTTCAGAGTCGGGATAAAATGCTCGCTACAAAATACTGCGGAAATGCACACCAAATACAATGAATCTCAATGTATATGAATATGCATGGTCATCACTCATACGCCCCATGCGCAACCCAACAAACCTTCCCATTTAGACCACTCTCCCTTTTTTTATATCTCTCCCTCTCACTCTCTCTCTTTATGCCCCTCCATATACATATCTGTTCCCTTTGTTATCCGCTCTAAATCACCCAAAGCCACTGCGGTTTTCTGCATTGCCACAGCAAATGGCGGCCGCAGCACTTGACCAAACTGCAGCAAAACCGGGCAACAAGCTGGAAACAAAAAAAAATAAAATAAAACAAAACATTGTTGCAGTTGCAGACTTGGCAAATGAAGAGACTATGCCTGCCCACCCTCAACCCCCCCGTTAAAGTCTATAAAATAGCGCCAGCAAACGAAAACAATCAAATTCAGCGAGCTGTTAATGCGGTAAAGTAAATACAAATACAATGTTGGAAGTTCCTTCGGTCGGTGGCTACAAATGGAGTGCTGCAACTCTTAAACTGGTTTTCATTTAAGTGCCATCTCGCAGTTCGAAGGGATAATACTCGTAACACTCAAGTATTCATATTCAATTTCCTTGGCCAACTCATCAATTACAAGAGACAAAGTTGCCGAATCTGGCGCTAATGGCTTTTGCCTTGGCCTTGCCCCCAGCTTCATGGCCGACTTGGGAAGTTGTTTACCACTTTTAATCTTATTTTTTTTTCTTTTGAATTTTTTTTGTATGACTCAACAGCTGACCGGAAAGCGCAGAGAGTCACAAAAATTATTTATTTATTGGCCACAGAAAAAATGTCAAAGTAAACCAAATAAAAATGAAAAATAACGAACACCAAGCAGCAGCAGTCAGTAAGCGAATCGAAGCAGACTCACACAAAGTTCAATCCTGGCAACACTGACAGAGCTCCACACTGCAACGTTTGCAACAATAATAACAACATGAGCCACATTGGAGGGAAACCAAACTGTCGGCAACATTTATAAATTATGATTGCAATCAAGTTGCACAAAGCGCTCACTGGACAAGCATACAAGTTTCAAGTTGTTTTTATTTCTTTTTTATTTTTAGTATCTTTTATTTATTTCTATTTTTTGGTAAAATAACAGTTGCAGTTACACACAAACACACACAATAAATATGGCAATTTATATAAATGTTGCATATTCATAACTCGTAATGGAAAAACTTTGCACAATGAAATTATTGTGGCCCCAACAGCCAACAGCTAGCAGTCAGCAGTCAGAAGCCATGTGGCAGGCTGTCATGTCTGTAGCACTGCCTTCCCAAACCCGATCCCGATCCCGATCCCAAGTTCTCGCCTATGGTCATTCAATGTGCTGCGTGGGCGCTGAACAGCAGCTCCTCCCAAGTGGACCGAGCAACGGCAACAGCAGATCATTTATCTTAGCACCGCTATTGGAGTCCGTGAAAGAGAGAGACAGAGAGAGAGGAAGGGGATACTGACAGCTGCGCATGTGTGGCACACTCAAATATCGCTGAGCAGCGGCACAGCCTGTAAAGCGAATACATTCATGAATAATCATTTGCGAGTGACTGAAAAATGACAATTGCCTCGGGAGGCGCTGGCTGAAAACTGATCGCTGTCCAACAACACAAGCCAACATTTGTGCGAAACTGTTGCGGAAATGGAATGGATTTCTACAGTGAGAGAAATCTTATACTAAATAACATTTATTAAAGAAAATAATAGAAAACACATTTAGTGCAATAATAATTATTTAATGTCTGAAACACCTCTTTGAAATCGCTTATCGTCCCTGATAGTTTCATTTTGTTGAACTTATTGGGAATTACCCTTTTTCGCTCAGTGTATTGCTCGCTCCTAAGCAGTTTCAAGCAATTGCTGAGACGCTTTCTTTAACTGGGACTGTTAAGATTTTGCGCACGTTGCGATTAGTTTGTCTCATGTTCACAATTGCAACTAAAATTTCAATAATTCTCACATGTCGTCGAGCGTTAAATTTCTTGATTAAACCAAGTCGATTTGAGTCCGGGTCTTGTCAAGGAATCGCACTGCTGCCACCAGCAGGCACACACACACAGTCACACAGTCAACGACAGAAACAGTTAAAGAGTGCCTGTGGCAGGGGCACAGGTAATGTGTAACTGGGAGAAGGGTTCATTAGGCAAAATGGCAGCGACACAGGATACCAGCAGGATATGGGTTAATAAGACACAAGACGCGCCAAAGTGCCAACCGTCAGGATGGCAGCATTTCCACTTATTACCTGCCACCCATCCCCTGCCCATCACAGCAGCTGCTTCCAAATGGTTTCAGCATCTTGTGCGTTGAAAGTCATTAGAGTTGCTGCTGCTGCTGCCGAGGGGTATTAGTAGTACGGGTTGCGACGCACGCAGTAAATATTGCTAAAGCGCCTGGCTGACTGCAAAAGCACACACACACACAATACACACTCAGAATACACCAGAGAGCGAGTGATATTGCAAGTGGGAGATGGGAGATGGGAGGTGTGGCATGCGGAGTGAGTTAGCGAGTCAACAACAGGCAACTGCCGCAACGCAAACAAGATTAATTAAGGAATGTAAATTTCGTCAAATTACGCGCCATTGTTTTGTGTCTGTGCCTGTGTGTGTGTGTGTGTGTGTGTGTGTGTGTGCGGGGGTGTGCATCTGTGTGTGTGTGCTGGCTGTTTTGAAAGGATGTTGAGATTTTTCCATTAACAACATCATCAATGGGTGGTCGGGCGTCACTGTTTTTGAATGGTTCTCGCTCTTCCCGGACAAGGTCGACCTCGGTCGGTCGCTGGCTCGGTCGAAAGGTTGAAAGGTTGCAAGGTGAGCACCGTTATTTTGGGAATTATACGGATTTTGACTGGCTGCTAGCGCTGAAACGCCTCACAGCCACAACTCAACCTTTTCAATTTCATTTCGTTACTCGCGTCCTTGTCACATTGGGGGTGTTGGGCAAAAATGTTTAATTAGTGTCGTCCCCGTCGTCGTCGTCGTCACCGACTGTCATCGCATGCGGTTATCCATGGGCCCCTCGTGTACAGTTTACCCTTTGTGTATTGTGTAAGAAGCATGCATAAATTATTATTATTATTATTATTTTGCTGCTTCTCTTTTTATTTTGTTATTTTTCTAATGAAGCAAGCCAGAAGATATGACGAGGTGCTTCCATCCAAATGTCCACAATTCTCTCTGCTTTATGAGAAATACATTTCGAGTTTTTTATGGCAGCTTGCTTTATAAGCCGTACACATGCATCGGCTAATTGCTGAGCACATGTGGAAAGGTCTATTCACCGAATTAGGTGATTAAGTGGCCATTCCTTAGACAGATAGAGAGAGAGAGAGAGAGAGAGAGTGTGAAAGAAGGAGAGCGAAAGAGTGAACTAGTGTGGGATATTCTCATAAACCTAAGTGCAAGAAGTTGGCAAACTAAAGCAATTACTGCTGGTCCTCGCAAACATCAACATGTGCGTGTCCGGGTGTTGGGAAACCTATTAAAGTCTACCTGCGAAGCGGAGTTTTTCCAGACACACTTACACATACCCACCCACACACGCACACACACACATACATTGAGACATATATGGACAGATGGCAAGGCGCACATGTGGCTCGTTGTTTACATTTGCGTGCCCAGAGGTCTGGAAACGAGAGACAGACAGCTCCATCCACACGATGCAGTCGTTTTGTACGTGTCGAAATGTGAATCCCGGCAACAAAGTATCTGCAACCTGCAACTTGCAACTGCAACGCATTTGTGTATGCAACTAATGCACGGCAGAGAATGCAGTGTTTGTTTGTCTGTTTGTTTGTTTGTTTGTTTGCTTGGACTCACTGTGTCAGTGGGCTAGAAATTGGGCCAGGCCTGAGTTTCTGTAAGCTAAAATAAACTCTGCCAGCAGGAAATGTCGGTTGCATGCCGCTTGGTCCCGTCTCATATTCGCTTTTTTTCAAATATGCATTTCTGTTTGATGTTTTCATGTGGTGCAGCTACAAAAAGCTTCAGATGCTGTGAAAATTCTTTAACATCTTCATCAGTCGACGTAGGTAGATAGTTGTATGTATGTATGTATATTGTATTTATGGCGAGATGGACTAGCGAATGCTGTGGCAAACAGAGAAATATAACACACCACTGCCATTAAACAATCCATCAATCAGCAGGCAGCGTGCAAACGAAATTCTGACAGCCATGAAATCGTGTAAGCGCAATCTCAGCTGCAGTCTCACAGCCAACCAAACCAGCCTTCGAGCATCGGAGCGGGTTCAGCTGTCCGTCTCTTATCTGAGAGGGTGCCAGACAATCGGACAGAGAGAGAGAGAGACAGCGAGACAGAGAGACAGAAAGACAGATATGAATGATGGCAATCAAATTACATTAAACGGAATTTCAATTGAGGCAAAGACGAGCACAACATCCTCCTACGCTGACAAGACAATGCCCAAAACAACGACAACAGCGATGGCAACAAAAACTGTAAATGGCATTTACATGTTCGCTGTCATAAGACAATAGGGCTTCCCGTAAACACCCCCCCTACACCCAAACCCAACCCACTTTACCCAATCGATCCCACCACTCCACTCACGTTCGCTCCTCTTTAATGAATCAGCATCAACGAAACGTTGAATGCAGTGGTAGGCCTCTGTTGCATATGCCCAGATTCACATTCAGAGGCCGGGACAGAAACAGACCCAGGTGCAGAGCCCGATTGTGGCAGTTATCGGGAGCTGCAATCAGACAAATGCAATTAGGATTCGGCGACGCTTCATGTGGCGAATCCTAAGCAGGAATATAGCGCCACTTCAATAACGGTAATTGACTTAACTTCTCTGATTAAATTTTCGTTTTCATCAGCCGCTAAATGTTTTCTCTTTAAAAGACAAAAGCAAACAGAAATTCTAAAAATAAACATCTCATTTAATGGTTGAGTTTAGTCAATAAATATTTAAGCTAAATGTTGGAAAATTCCATGAAAGTATAAACCTCACTCTTTTCGTGGAACGTAAACAAATTTTCACAGTTAGTCAAACCAAAAGTAACTTTTTACCAATTTTATTCTTAGAAAAATGTTGGTATGTGCAAACACTTTTTTCTATAAATTGTCATTCCGTCTGGCAATGCAAATTTCAAATGTAATTTTATTTTATTTTATTTTATCGATAACTTTGCACGTTCTGCGAATGGAAAACTAAAGTTAAAAAAGACAGATAAAAAGACAAAAAGATGAACCCGTATTACCTGCTCGAAGCCAGAACCATTTGGGAATTACTTCAATGAGTACGTTGAAGAATGCACCACAAAATATGCAACACTTTTTTCTATAAATTGTCATTCCGTCTGGCAATGCAAATTTCAAATGTAATTTTATTTTATTTTATTTTATCGATAACTTTGCACGTTCTGCGAATGGAAATCGATTTCCGAAAAAACAATAATAACACTTGTAAACAAAAGTTAAAAAATACAGATAAAAAGACAAAAAGATGAACCCGTATTACCTGCTCCAAGCCAGAACCATTTGGGAATTACTTCAATGAGTACGTTGAAGAAAGCACCACAAAATATGCAACACTTTTTTCTATAAATTGTCATTCCGTCTGGCAATGCAAATTTCAAATGTAATTTTATTTTATTTTATTTTATCGATAACTTTGCACATTCTGCGAATGGAAATCGATTTCCGAAAAAAACAATAATAATACTTGTAAACAAAAGTTAAAAAATATAGATAAAAAGATAAAAATCTATAATCAGCTGACCCCGGAAATGCCGAGGAGCGACATCATAACTGAGAAGCTTTATTTACCAACAATAATAGAATGACAAAATATCAAAAAATATAAAAAAAAATGTAAACAACAAAAGTAAACATAAAGAATAATAATACTTGTAAACAAAAGTTAAAAAATAGATAAAAATCTATAATCATATAAAAATCTATAATCAGCTGAGTTATTCCTCCGTAATATTAACGTGGCAGCGGAATACTCCATGCTCATTTGGTCTTCTGTCTTGGTTGTTGCCGTTGCCATTGTCGTCATTGGGGACAGACACATTGTCTCATTGTCAATGAGCTGGAACTGCAATTGTGCCGCTTGACGCACCTCTCATGGGACTCCACATGAAAGACAAAGAACCCGCTTGCTACACCGATATACCAATGCTGATCAACAACTATGCAGTAGACATAGTATAATAAAATTTGCGTTGCTAAGCAACAAAATCGAGGCAGCAACACTTTGCACAACCCAATTGGGCATTGGACGTGTGGCATGTTAAACGAAGTTGCTTTAAATGGACGAAAAACTAAAAATACGAGACACATTTGGTATTTGCTCTTTTCTCAATGTGTTGACAATGCAACGAATTTCCTTTTCTATTCATAGATTAAGATATCAAAGATGATTTTTCAATTCTTCATATTTGAGTTAATTAAAAATGTGTTCAAGAACTCACTTAAAGCGCTGCAAACAGCTGTCTGCTCTCAATTAAATATTTAACTTTAAGAAATGCAATTTCAATTAGCGCCACACAATGTAGCCATTAGCGCTGAGCGCAAGATTTGTGCCAATTGCAAAATACAAAATGAAGAAATGCAACGCAACAACAATCATACAATAGCAATAAAAACAGCAGCAGCAGCAGCAGCAGCAACAACATCGAGAACAGCAGGAGCAACAGCAATGTTGGCCAAGAATCGGACACCCGCTTGCCGCTCACTCACTCAAAATCATTACGTGATTAAGGTTGCCATTACGGCGGACAGCAAAAATAGAAAACTAGAGCATGGCACGAAGACAGCGGCAGCAATAGAGGCCACGCGGGCAAGGGGTGATGACACGAGTGGGTGGCGGGGGGCGGGGCGAGAGTGAATGGGCGCAGCAGCTGAGCAGAGGCGACCGCAATTGCTTTGCTTGGGGTTTTTGGTAAAAATAAAATACGCCAAATAGAAATAAATAAATCAGCCCGGCAAAAAAGAAGAAAACAACAGAGTACAACACAAAAAGAAACAGAAAACACTTCGTTTGCCGTACAAAACAATTAAAATGAAAAACCGTAAGCACTCTAATTCCAACCGGAAGCGGGCAAAAGTGCCGCATACGAAAAAAGCTGATTCAAGGGGGTTCACCAGTGGCTTAAGGGCAATGGGAAATTTGTATGCGGTGCTGCTGACCTGGACGAGCGCACAAAATGGTTTCGAAAACAAATTTGTCGATCTAATTAAAAGCTAAATTGTGAGCATTAAACGTTGACTCCTCCATTGAGTAGGACCACGATTCGCACTCAGCAGCAGTCTCCATTTACCATTCTCCATTTCCCCGAGTGCACGACGCATTGGCAAAACACTGAAAAGCATTTAAGTTGCTCACACACACACACACACACACACACACACGCTCACACACATTTGCAGCGCGATTTTCTTGAACAGCCTTTCAACAAGTTGGCAACGAATGCAATTTACGACACACTACAGCTACAAAATGCTGGATGCTGGATGCTGAATGCAGCACTGGGGCAGCAAATGGAAAAATAAAAGTAGCAAAAAAAAAAAATCAGAAAAAAACGTAAATAAAAGTATGCCAAGCCCACGCGCTGACCATCAATGAGCATTTTGTGCGAGATGTGTGGAGTCTGTGGAAATGGGAAAATGTGAAAATGCGGATAGCCCACAAAATGGTAAATTAATTGATGATAGCAACGTTTAGAAGAGACACTGACACTGCTCTCCACAGATGGGACACAAGGACAAACAGGAACTCACAACCAATTGCTGTTCGGGAGCCAAAGCCAGAATTAGAGCCAAGTGCAGCTGTGCCATTTGCCAGACACAATATTTGAACTGCATTTGGCATTTTTCAAGCTGAAACTGTGCAACTGCGACTGCAACTGGCACAAGTTGTACTCCTTCCACGTCGCAACTGGCTGACAAATTGCTGGTTGCAATATTAATGTTGTGCATTATCTTTGCCCATTTGTCGATTGTCAATGCAACTCGGACCTAGTCAGCAACAGCAACAGCAGCAGCAGCAGCAACAGCCAGCAGACAACAGTCAACAGATTGGACGTGGGCGGCAGGCACACTTACCTTACCTGAATGCTTACCTGCTGTCCACCTCGACCCGATATTCCTTCTCATTCTGATTCTGATTCTGATTCTGATTTTCATTTTCAATCGTAATGCCGACGTGGTTGCCCTTGCTATTGTTCTGTGATTTTCCATTCTCTATCGTTGGCATTTTTCAATTTGATGCGCGCACTTAAGGCTATACTGGGTTGTGAATTGTACCTGTTTTCCTCCCCCGTCCCTTCAACGAGAAGCTCTTTCTTTTAATGGCAAATGACATGGCAAGGTAATTGTCCTTTGCTGTATTTAATATTATATAAATTAATGACATCGCTGTCCATCCTTAATCATTTCACACAGACTCATTTTGTGTGTGTAATTCAAGATAAACCATTTTTGTTGTTTTGAGTTGAGTTGATCGAATTGATTTTTAAATTGAAATTTTATGTTAAATGTTATTCTCTGAATTTTGTAGAACAGCAGCCATAAGCTCATAAAATCTGCTGAGTGTTCGGGGCTGACAGCATTGAATGCTACCAATTAGCAGTTGATATTGGGCCATGCTGGCTTCTGACCAAAACAATATGCTCAGTGGGGCAAAAGCAACTGCTGGCTAAAATCGAAATCCTTCTAACCAAAAACATAAAAAACCGAAAAAGAACATTTGGAATTTGCTATAGACTTAGCTCGAACATGATGCTGCCAACTTTGGCAGACGGATAATACAATGCGGAGCATGCCGCATGCGGCAGCATGGGACAGAAGCAGTTCAGATCCGTTATGTGTGGATGGAATTTTTAGGTCTAAATCCTGTCGGGTCATAAAAAGTGCTTATTACATTATCACCTCAAGCGTGGCTGAGCTCCGACCGTGGCAATTGGCACGCCTCTGCACACACAGACACACACACACACACACACATACACATGGTGTCTGGCTGCCTGCCTTCGATAGTCTCGATTGACTCACTCACATTGGTATTTCCTTCTTTTTTTCTCTCTTTTTTTTTGGACTTTTGGCTTTGGCTTTATTATGGCTATGGCAGCTGCTGCTGCGTTTTTCAATTTTCGCTTTTTAGGCCTTTTGGGCCCACCTGGGCCTTGAGCCGATTTGGCTTGTTGCTGCGTAGTCATCATCTATTGGCAAATGTTTTGGGGCGCAAAAATGCGAAAAATGTGTAAATTTTCGTTGATGTTTTTCTTTTAGCAAAGCTTCTTTTACTTTTTTCGTTTTTCTTGTTGCTTTTAAAACGCATCTGATCCGCTTTGGCGTCGAGTTCATTCAATTTGGATTAAGTCGTTCGTGTTGATTAACGAAATTGACGTTTCTTTTTTTTTGAAGGGATCTGCCAAAATCGATTGACGCCGTGTTGTAGTAAAAATGCGGAAAGACAGTCTCGCTTCCGCTGGTTGTAAACAATTTAGAAGGCAATGCCAAAAGACATTTTGCTAAATATTCAATCAATTTGAAATGCATGCGACTGAGGCCAATACAATAAATCACAAAAACATAAACGAAAATAAAAAATGTCTCAATTTCCGTGGGTAACAAAATATTCGTCATAACAATAAAAAAAAATGCGCCAAGCCCCATGAACAACAACAATAAAAATGCGACCAACAGCAGCAGAAACAGCAGCAAAAGCAGCACCAGCACGAGCAACTGCTGTTGCCACGTTTTGCTAAATAACGCAAATAAACAAGACAGGCGACAGGCCATAATATATCATGGCCCAAAGGCGCTTGACGACGAACCTAAGGACGACAATGACGAAGGGGCCGCACAGGACAAGTGGAGACAGGACGAAGACGAGCAGAAGGACAAGGGTACATAATGACTGTCAAGGGGCAAACGGGACAAGCGGCTGGCGTCTGTCTGCTCTTAACTGAGAATCAATGACATATCGTTATAACTAATACGTGCCCGCTGGCCCAACAGACTGCCATAAAAAAGTGCAAATAAAATAAGAATGGCATAATAATAAAATGATTATATATGGCAGATACATGTCGGACATGCACTCGCAAACAACGCAATAACAACTGTATCATTGACTTGCCCCCAACAACACAACAGCTACTTCTACAAGCAGGAGATGAACAGGAGATTGCAGTGCTCAGTTGCAAGCTGAGCACCTTGATTGACACTAACCCCTTCTATCAATTATCAGTGGAGTGCCACACTTGGCACTTAATCGCTGTTGCTTGAATTCTCTGTTAATTGGCCGACAAACTAATTTGTCAGCTTAATCTTTGAGCCAGTGTATTGTGCAAAGTAAACCTGGTAACCTGAACCAAAGCAGTGCAAACAAACAGCAGCTGTAAGTTTTCATAAAGTTTCCTGTCCGCCCAGAAGAACTCCAACACTCTCTCTCTCCCTCTCTCTCTCTCTCTATCACAGGGTCAAGCACACGGTAAGGCACTAAAAGTCCGAACGGACTGGCAGTGGCTCAGAGCCGGATATCCATATAATACCCCACCGGAGTTGTTCTGGCAACTCCAGCCGGCGCTGGCCGCAGCGTAAGTTGGGCTCATAATTTATTTCGATTACGCCGCAGCACGCAATTTAATGCGCTGAAATATCCTTTAAGCACACGCAGCTTTGCACACACACACACGCACGTGGGCAAACATACACTGCGATAAGCGTGCGCACAATTTCCGTTTCCGTTTAGGTACCGTTGTTAGCCACATTTCCGAGACTTGCCAAATCCCGTAAGCAACAATTAAATCAACGCCCAAACATATTGAAATCAATTTTTGAATCTATGCAACGAGTACCATTGTAAATGTATATCCGAATTATTTCGAGTGGTTGAAAACCTTTTCACTGCAATGACTTATGTAACCTAATCAAATGAAACCTCTTCAATTTTGTATGCCTTTCTTGGTAAATGACTCATCGCTGCTTCGCTTGAACTTTGAATACATTTTGATTGGGACATCATCAAAGACAATACACGCTTAAGTGCCAGGTAGAAATTGAAACTGAAACAGAAACAGAAACTGAATCATATATCAGGTAAAAACGAGGAGGAGGAGGAGGAGGAGTCGGAGGAGGAGAAAGAGAAGGAGAAGAGGAGGAGCAACCACAACAAGGAAACTATCTATGGCAGACTGCTGCCATTAGCTGACTAATGGAGAGGTCTCTCTGCCATAGGTACTGGCATAGGAACTATATTGGCTGTCTTGGCTGAGGATCTTGGCCAAGTTAAGCGCTTTAACGTTTACAAAACGTTTGCAGTTTGCTGGTTTTCAGTGTGCGCATTTTACGCTTAGAACTTATAAATATTTATGGCACACATAATGCAGCGAGTTAAGGTTGAGTTGAGCTTGGCCAATAATTTTGCTACCCACCCAGACCAACTGCTGCTGATATCAGCGCTCGTAACTCAAGCATACATCTGCTCAGTGAGTGTGTGCGAGCAAGTGAGTGTGTGTGTGTGTGTGTGTGTATTTTGTGTGCAGTGAAGCAAGCATTTTCAGCTGAGGGATTTATGTGCAGTGACATGCAACTTAAAAGCAAGGACAACAAACGGCTGCAGATAGCGAAAAAAGGCGAAAACCGAATGCTGAAGCTAAACGAGTTTAAGGAGCCGCAGGACCAAATGCAGCCACAGCATCTGGAGCTATATTTCCTTATATGTGTAAGTGCAGCAGCAGCAGCAGCAGCAGCCACCAGCCACACAACAATTGAGAAAAATATGCGGAGCACAAGGATTAGGTGAGGACACACACTCCAAAAATTTATGTGACTTTTGCATGTGGATGCCGATTGGGAATGGGATTGATAATGGGCATGGGGAGTGGGAGTGGAGGAGGCTGAAGTATGCCACAGACATTAGGACTATTTCCGGCACAGGCCACAAAATATTCAATAATATATTAAAGACATATACATATATATATATATCGAGAGATATATAGAGGAAGAAAAAGGGGGTGAGAGATGATATGGACAACTCAACTGAAGCGTAGCAGCTGGGATAAATCTAAATAAGACGTGCTCGAGAATCCTGGACTGGAGTCGGATGCTGCCAGCTCCCAGCAATTGTGCAATGAAGTGCAATTGAATAGCAATTCGACTATGACTACGAGTATGAGTTTGAGTGCGAGTGTGAGTGCGAGTGTGAGTGCGAGTGTGAGTGTGATTACGAGTTGGAGTTGTTCGTGGTCTAGCCATTGAACTTATTCTGCTTCCCATAAGGTTAACATTGAGATGAGTATTTGCTACAGAAATGCTATATTTATTTAACCGATAATCTCAAGGCACACTTAGCGTGTCGCCTTCTCGTGTCACGACACGACTAGTGCTCATCTATAGTTGGCTGCTATTTCTGCTGTCCAGGCATAAAACAAAACGGAAGCAACTCTCGCTCTTTCAGCTCTACGAGCTCTCTCTCACTCTCTCTTTCTCTCTCTGTCTCCATCTGTGTTCTATCAAACAACTGGCTGGGTGTTGCATGCAGCTTGGTTCTCGTGTCGTTCTAGCTGCCAGTGAGCGGAAGCGGAAACCAAGCAGCGCTTATAGCTTGCAGTGCAGCTGATGAAATTGTTGAATCAATTTCCCACACGTTTTAAATGTGCAACTGCAATGGAACAGAAAGCTTAAAGCATGCAGCCAACTGCCAAATGCCAACTGGCAACAAAGTGGCATCTGGCGACTGGCAACTGGCAACTGGCAACTGATACAGCAACTGTGTGGAACAAACGGTAAAAATTGATAATCAATCAAATGCAATGCAGAGACACTTAATCACTGTCTGTAGCTGTAGGATCAATGTAGCTGGCACTTCCTGCTTTGCTCTGTTGGGTTATCCTTTTTGCCGGCATCCAACCTGAACGTAGCCTTAACTTTATCAATTACGCCTTTGTGACTGGCCGTTGACAGCGCTGCTATCCCAATGATGAATCACAGGAAGTTGGCCCATTGCATCGATGTCGAGCAGTACGCAATTCCAGTTATCTCACCTGCTCTTTAGTCAATTAACGCTTCAATGCTAATTGCGAAAGTGATTCAAGCGAAGCGAGCTTCAATCTGAACCTAAATCCAAGCCGGACACTGAACGCAAGCAAATAACTGGCAATTATCAATTGGCTAGAAAACAGTTCGTTCGAGTACACTTTGTGGTCAGATTGAAGCACTCACTCGTCTGTTCGTCTGTTTGAATTCTACTCGGTTAGAGCGTAAAATTCCTGGCGCTGCACTTGCCACTTGCCCCTTCGCACTTTGCACTTGGCATTTGTCATAGATATATGATGCGATACTTGAGCCCAAAACCAAAAAAACCACAACACAAATTTGCCACAACAATGCAAATAGTTAAAAGCATAAAGCTGTACTTGTGTGTGGTCAGTGAAAACTGATTTACAATTGATTGAACAATGGGAGTCATGTTCTATGCTGATTGCGTAATTTGTTATTATTATTGCCGCTGCTGCTGCTGCTGCTGGTGCTGCTGTTGCAATTGCTGTGAATTAATAAAAAGTCAAACTAAATTGAGACCAAACTCTTGACATTGAAGCTGTGTCGTGTGGCGCATTGCGGTTGCACATATCTTCTGTGGTCACACACACATGTGTTGTGGCATATGAGAAGAAATGCACAAGTTCAATCGAATTGAACTAAGCTCAATTCACAACTGTTGCCAGGGCAATCGGCGCTCTTTGAACGCAGATTCAATTACACAAAAGCCCCAAGCAACATTTTTTTTTTCTGAATTTGGATTGCATAATAATTCTTTTGTTTTGATTTTTGGCAGGGCAAGAAATGGAAGGAAGCCATCATAAATCAACGACAGAGACATGGGTGCGCTAACAAGAGCCTGGTGTGAATAAAAAAATGCTTTACGCAAATAACACTGCATACGCTACAACTGTTAAATACCCTGTAGTGAAGTGTAACATGCCTAAGAGCTGGCAGAGTTGATTTTCATAAATAGATTAGACTACTATGCGGTTCATAAACTCCTTTTACTTTTCTGCGTGAGCGCAGGGCATAAAAGCGAGTTGAAAATTATGAATTTTCATAGTTGGAGACAAAGACAAACACCGAAGCAGACGAGAACGCCAGACAGGAGTCAAATAATTAATGGTCGGGCTCGGGTAAGAGCACAGGGGGCAAAAACGTGGAAACTTGTGCAAAACCAACAACGACAAAACAAACAAAAACACGCAAAACAGATTTGCATGCACAAAACGCAGAGTTGAATGAATATGAATCCGAGTTGGAGACTGGGACACATGTGCCAGCTAGCCGGCGGGAAGGGCGGAAGGCAGAAAGGAGGAACTGCTCGTCGGTTGCCTTGGATGCCGACGGTAGCTTGTTAGTAGCCCGACCATGCCAGCGCAGCGTCATGTCTAGACTTTAAGTTGGCTAATAGCCGAGAATGCATCCTTTCAGCAGTAGCTCTTTGAAATTTGGTTGTACCAATTTTTATTCTTCCTTTTTTTATTTATTTGGTTTTTTGTTTTGTGTGTGTGTGTTGCCAGTCGCTGGCCAGCAAATTTGTACCATAGCGAATTTACGCTTTTTGTAATACTTATTTGGCTCCATTATTTGTACAGATGAAGTCAACCAGGGCGCGTTGAGCTGCTCTCTACTCTCGTGTCCTGGACGGTGGACTGTGTGTTGCGAACTCTTGGCCTGGCTGAGTTTGGCTTTCGCTTTTATTTTGGCCTGTGCTGTGGACTCTTGGTTTGTTGGCTTTGGGCTTTTGTGTGACGCTTTTTCATGCCCAGTCGACCCTGGACTTGATAATGAAATATAAACGTGGCAATATGTGAGAGAGTTTGTCCGTCTGTCTGTCGGTCTCGCCCTCTGCCTGTGGCCACGAAAAGCCGGCAGCATAAAGCTTAACCAGAAAACAAAGAAAAAGAAAAATTCTGACGAGAAAAAAAAAGAAAACGAGACAAGTCTCGTAAAGGACAGCGGTAGCAACAACGACCACTTCATTTGACGTTCGACGTGGCACTCGCAATAATAATAAGAACTCCACCGAGAAATCATAAATTAATCCGATTTAAGCAGCTGAGTAGCTTATTTTGATGTGACTTTCCATCAACGGTTGCCCAGTTTGAGTTTATTTTACTTAATGACCAACAGACGACGGAGTAGTCGACCAGTAATAGCACCTTGTTGGCCATATTAATAAGCCAGAAAAGCTGCGACTAGCAAACAACAATTTGTTTGTGCAACATCAGCTGACGTGATTCGGATTAGAGGTGTGTATTGTTGTGTTGTCTAGGTGATACAAGTGGTTGGCTGCTCCAGCTGTAGATGATGCACCTCATATCCATCATCATCATTCGCATCGCTGGCATGCTGGCAAAGGCAGCTCATTACGTGCCACTTCGACGAGGCAGCAAAGTTTTAACGCACTTGCAACAGCTGCTGGTGCTGGTGCTGGTGCTGATGTTTTTGCTGCTGCACCTAGCTCGAGTGTGGCCCATTCTAAATTCAATTGAGCTTTAAGTGTTCAAAAGGCGCCAAGCCGTGCAGCTGGCGGATGCAGTCAAGATGCAAGACTCAGAGAGACTTAGTGCAAAGGAAGAGGCAAACGACTGGCAGCCAGCTCAGCCCAGGCTCAGACACCTTTTCAGCAAAGTGTAAAACTGAATCTGAATCAGACAAACAAATAAAGGGAAGGGAAGCAACGACAGCAACGTGGGGCTGCGGGTCGGGGAATTGCTGATTGGAGTTGTGGGACTGCACTTAAATCTGGTTGCTGGCTCTGCTCAATTTTCAGTTTTGTTTTTTTTTTCTAGTTAAGCCATAATATATTTTGTGCATTGGACAAACATTTCGAGCTCTTGTTAAATTTGCGCTGCTTGATTTTGGCATAAATTACAACAAATTTGCAGTGGCTTACCCTAACCATAAAGCAAAGCCAGGGTATGTACGACTATGACAATAGCAGCAGTGACAAATTGATAGCATGACTATAATTAAAACAGACCGTTAGCAATTTTATTCATTTGTAGAACATATTTTTACTATTGAAATGAGGCCTATTCGAAGTCAATCCCAGTTTTGGTTCGCCAGCTAAATTGGTCAAATAAAAGCTGGTAGCTGCTAATGACTTTTACTCTGCGGCATTACTCGCATTGCCGTTGCTGTTGCTGTTGCTGTTGCTGCTGTTGTTGTTGTTGTTGTTGTTGTTAGCCCGAAAACATTGTATGTTGTCAAGTTGATGGTGGTCTTAATTGACGTCAGCATGCATTGTCATTATTTTATGCACTAATTGACGACTGGGCAACATTTTATGCATTTTACAGGCTTAATTTAAAGAGCAATTAAAATATGCAATGCTCTGCAGCCGCACTATAAAATCGTTAAATTGCTGGATAAAACTCGCTCATATATTTCTTTTTTATGTATTTTCAATAATTCCCCGCAATTATTGTACAGCTTTTAAATGGAATCGGTTTAAAATGTCACTTTGCCCCTTCCTGAGTGGTATAGCATTTGCACAAGTCAACCCGCTGAAACGGCTGTTTAAATAGAAATTGCGCATTTGTATTGAAATCGCTCAGAGACCCACGTCCCCATTACCTTCGGTCCACTAAAAGCAACGAACTGCACCCATTCACGCCCACTTTTCCGCCATTAGCAGCTGAACTCATTTGTAATGCCAAAGTAAACATAAATTTGTTGTTTTTGGAGGCGTTTTGAAAATGTCAACGAAATAAATTCCGTGTGGCATAATAAAATATTTACATATTGGCACATTGCTGTCACGCTTAAACAATTACCAAAGCTTTGTTGTGGCTGCCCCACTGCGATAAACAATAACAACAAAACAGAATGTTTCTCAAATTCACCCACTTCTCATTTGCCTCAAATGGAATTAAGGCACATATTTTATCTCCGACTATTTATAATGTTATCAAAAAGAAATGTTCACAATGAACTTCTTTTGAAAAGCAGTTCGTAAACACATATTATTATTTTTATTATGCGGAAAGCACTTATCGGAATTGAGCTGATTCACGTCAAACTCGAATAATCCAAAAATACACTCATGATTGTAGCGCAAGTGAAACTCAATTTGTCATAGTCCATTTTGGTCAAGCGCAACAACTCTGTCAGTGAATGGAACTGGAGGGGAGGTCAATGTCATTCAATGATTCATGTGTCCACTCGGATGCATGGCTGAGTGCGAGTTCGAATGCTCCCAAATTGCAGTCATTCGATTGCAATTGCTTCAAAAGCATTCACTTCAAACACTTCAAACTCAAATGGCGTGAGATTGGCCCTAAAATAGTTTCGAAAACTGAATTACTTTATTAGTTTTGAATTGCTGAATCGCTGCTTTGAACGCCCTAGTCGAGATTTAGTGGCTGCAAACAAGCTATGCCACTTAAAGCTAATGCGCTCCCTCTCACTCCAATTTTCAAGAGCTACGAACTAGCAATGCTTAAATACCGATTTGCGGCCTATTGAAAAAAAAAAGAATGCATTGCACTCACAAATAAATAATGCACCAATTGCGGCCTGACCCAGTTGTATAAGCCATAAGCATAATCTAGACCATAACTCAAATTCACATCTGTATTTCACTCATATCTCATAAATCATATCGCAGACACGTTTTTGCTCATGGCAAACATTAACTGCCACAAGCTGAAATTAATAAAAGCCGCACAATCGACAAAAAATAAAAAATAAAAATAAATAAAAACTATGTACATTTGTCGAAATGTAGTTTATAAATATAGATACGTAGATAAATATTTATTATGAATACGCAAAGAAGAAGCACCCTTCTGGCTACTAAAAGATTTAAGTGTTTTGCTGAAATTCGCATGCGTGTCGCCGGATATGTAAAATGATTAGAAATAATATATAATGCATATATGTATGCACATACATACGAGTATACACCAATGTATATACACACATATACATATATTTGAGCAGACCAAATATCCAAAATGGCAGCAAAGGAAATTTTGTTGGAAAATAATTGGTAAAGCTTTTTGCGTTCCGTGCGCAAAAGCCTGACGCAAAAAAGCAAATAGCTACAAATTTATTTTTAAAAAATACCCTGTACCCAGTCATAACACACATTCATAGTTAACTTTTCATAAAATCGTTGAGCATTAAAATAATAATTAAAGTTTATATCAAGTTGCACCTAAAAATACATGATTTAAAATTGAAGTAAGTTTAGGTAGTTAATATCCAGTTTTAATCTGTACAAAACCTTAATTAGCAAATTTTGTATCTGAAGCTCTAATTACAACAACTTCATAATACCTTATTTTTATTCACTTTTAATGGGTACTGTCTGCGAAAGGAACTCAGTATTTAAATTCACGAATTAATTAACTTTTCAGCCAACAATTTTGTTTTGCTTTTCGCTATCTTTTTTCAAGCGTTTTTCCATCCAATTTTTACACATAAATTCCATTTGGCAACTGTTTGTGGGCAGCAGTTGAAATTAAAGTAAATCTGAGCATAATTGAATCTGTGTAACACACTTCGCCCACTTGTAGTGTGGGCGTGGCACTCACCTTTTGCACTAACAGAGGCTGGGCAAAGTCCACACCGCCCTGCAGGCGAAATCCCCAGGGCTGGGCATCGAAACGTGACAATTTGATTTGCAGCAATTGTGGTTGGGCCATTTTCCTATTGCACTAAGCCGGAATTTGTTGTTGTAGTTGCTGGTGCTGTAAATAGAACAAGAATAAAGCGACACGTAGGTGAGAATACAATGCGACAACCGCAACATGGGAGACAGTCATAGTGGGACTATACTTGATATCACGTAGACGACTAATTAATGAATATAAAATCAACGAAGCAACTGCCAAAAACAACAACAACTGAAATATGTTGGAAAAATACCAACACGACTCGAGCTCCTCTGGGCATCACTAATAAAGGCATTATTCAGGCATGCATGCATTCGCATACAACATGGTAATCCTAGCAACAATCCCGCCCAATTCCTAATCCTTGGCCTCGTCGTATCTGGGTTGCCTTGTTCTCTGTGCCATCTGCAGCTGCCTGCGCATTCTCGCATGCAAAAAAGTCTTCTCTGGTGCCAAACTGCCAACATACTTTTGCCTACGATACAACTACTTTTAAGAGCAAACAAAATTCAGATGATGACACCACAAAAATACCCTTACTCACATAGAGGCAAAGGCAGAGCTGGTCAAAGCAAGATTGGCAGTCAAATGCGTTGACTTCGAGTAGAGCAATGGAATCAATATACCCTTCAGCATTCAGCTGAAGATGGGCATAAACATAAAACGAGTTAAACTTTGTTAGATATCGCGCATACAGACTGTGCCACTCTGTGCACCCCTCCATCGCCAATGGTACTCATCTAGCAGCATGTCTACAGTGTGTGCAAAAAATGCACGCATTGAGTGCACATGCAACCGGGGGCCAGTTGTCTATGTAAGTGTGGCTTACATGGCTTTTTCCTGGTTATAGTCGTCATGGTTGCTGTGTAATTTGTACAGCAAATGTGTGTGTGAGTGTTCGTGTATGTAATGTGTGTGTTTGTGTGCGCTTGTGTGTGTCTGTTGATTTAGTTTGCTGCATAACAATTTTGCTGAGTGTTGTGTTTTTTATTAGCAAAGACGCACACCAAAAACCTATGCTCAACACAAAAAAAAAGAGGAAGAAACACACACCTCCCTCTCCCCCTCCCACTGTTGGTCTGGGCTGTTGGTTGTAGAGTAGAGCAGTGGATGCAGCATGGCAGGAAGACACTCAAAGTGGAAGTAACTACATTAAGCTATTAAAACGACAGCAGCTGCCAGCTACAAAGGACAAGGACACGGCAACGAGTCTACGGCCACTTGCAGAATATGCCAGGCAGTTGCGTCACACACACACACACACACACACACGCAGAAAGAGAGACATTTTGTGGAGGCAGAGACAGAGACACATTTTAGCACACACAGCAGTTTAATTAACGTTAAGTGCGGGTGGTAATGGCACCAGCTCGATCTGAGAAGTCCACACAACATGCACAACATGTGTGTGTGTGTGTGTGTGTGGGAGATGTGTGTACTGGCGCCTTAAGTTGGCCCATAACACGGCAGCATTTGCATGTAAATGCTTTGCCGCCATGTGAAGTTGGCCCATTAGACTGGGCCGGTGGTGCTGGGCCAGCAACGTATGCACATGCACTGAAATAATTTAATTAAAATATTAAATAAATGTGAAAAGCCAAAAAGAGCTGCGCCAAGTGCCCGACACACAGCATTAACGCGCCACAAACCGAAAGTGTGCAAACATAAACGCCAGCTGAGTGGATCCTGTGATTCAAGTCAGTTACGAGTGCAAGTCCCCATCAGGATGTGTGTGCGGGTGTGTGTGTTACTGGCTAATTACTGGCATTAGAAATGGGTCTTAATGGGCTAACCAAAAACATATGGATAGGTCGGTGAGTATCCAACTGAATACTAATTCTAATAGTTGACTCAACAACTCTTTAGTTCATTAGCAACACACTGGCACACTGGATAGGCAATCATGCAGCTCAGTTGTGCATTCCTCTCTGTAGAAGTTGTCTTGGCAAAGAAGATTAGAAATTGGTTCAGCACTTCTTCTCTCACTGTCCTGGGGTCTGCCTACCTTGCTAGCAATCAGCATAACCTAATCAAACCAACAATATTAGTCATATGTTTAAGGAATATGCAGAAGTGCATTGGAGTAGAAGAACGGAAACGTCAATGGTGCTGCATGTCAGACTTAATTTGTCGGCCAACGGCTTACAGATATCATTAATAAGCTTATGCCCAATTCATTGCAGCTTTATGACTAATATCCAAATGCCAGCTGACTTGCAATGGATACACGTATTTTATTTCCTCATACGAAACACGGCCAGATATTTTGCACAAAAATATGCAAACAAAGCTCTTGTCCTCATGTATGTGTGTGGCATGTAGATGCAAATGTGCACGAATGTGTACGTGTGACAGGCTGTGGCTACAGCAGCGACAAAACTTATCGCTAATAAGTTTTACACACAATTGGCAAATTAAAATTTATTTATATCCAGTGGAGAGCAGCCGACACATTGCCATTCGTCATGCTGTGCCTGCTGATTTTGCATGGCGATTATTGTTGTTGTGTTGGTGTTGTAGTTGGTGTTATTATTGCTGTTGACGCTGGCATTGGTACTCGTATTTGTATTGCTATTGCTATTGTTATTGGTATTGGTATTGGTATTAATGTTGGTCAGGAGCGGATTGCCAAGTTCAAAGGAAACATCCATCAGTGCCTCCAATGACAAACTGCACTCGTCAAATGACCGGAAACTCACTTTGAGCTACGAGTTTCAAGTCAGGAGCGGATTGCTGACTTTAAAGGAACCATCCATGGCAAACTCTCAGTCTCCTTCTCTCTCTCTCTCTCTCGCTCTCTCCCTCTCTCCCTCTCATTCTCTCGCACGGGAGGAAAGGTAGCTCTTTTTGAGTTAAGAGCTTAACTTGTGGAGTAGCTTTCCGTTGTAGTCATACCAATAAAATATGCATACAGTCCGCTCCTGGATTTGGTTTTTTTTGCGCAACTGCATGCCTCAGTTATACACTGCCCCTGCCCCACATGATCTGCGTCACAACAGCCGTTGCATTTCATTTTATTTGATTCAGGGACAGCAACAAATCAATTTGCATTGGGTAGTTTTGGAGATTTATGGCGTTGGCATGTGTGCGTATAATTTTTGGGCGAGGCTTTTTGCATGAAATATTATTTGAATAATTTCTTAAACAAAGCATATCATAGCGCATGTAGCAGAAAACCAGAACATTTAAGCCGATTGCCTTACGAAATTGAATGGAACTATGCAGAGCGCACATGAAATTCCATCAACATAAAAACAAAACAAGCATCAAATTGATTTTGAGGCACACATATTTATTGCCATTATCCATTATTCGTTTAGCTTTGACCGGCTCTCTTTCCAACTGGCCAATAGTTCGGTTTGACCATTATTTTGTTGACCCGCATAAAGCGAATGACCGACCGACCGGCCCCTAATCGAGCAACATCAAGAACAACAACAACAACAGCAACAGCAACAACAACGGCAACCACAATGAGAATAGTCAAGCAAAGATTAGAAGCCAAACGTAATCAAACCGAAACCTCAGAAAGCAAACCAAACCAAAACGAAACGAAACGAAACGAAAACCGAAACCGAAACCGACTGAGGCATCCACTCAGTTGTCCACCGCGGATCGTTGCCTCTTTTAACGCCGATGATGTCATGCGGGTGACGGCGGGTGGCAAACGAGGGGGGCACGGCAACTGGAACGCCAATTCGGTTTGGTGATTTCGCACGGTGCTCAAAATCTTTTTTCATAATGCTGCACAATGCTTGAGTACTTCATGCTCTCCATCGACTTATTAGACTGGGTATATTCAACCAAAGAAAAGGGCAAATCACAATCAAGAGTTGAAATGATTGTGCCAGCAGTGCTTAGCTGAAATTTGCAAAAGTACAGGGTATCTCAGTGGCTTGCGGGTGGCTCACAATTCACGTTTTGGCCCATTGCTTTTCTTTTTTGCAGATGAATTTTTATATTCACGATAATTGGTTTTTTGTACGATTTCGATAAGCCGGCAGAGATAACTAAGAAACTTAATCACCACAACTAAGAGTTTATTTTCAACAATGCACTATTATTTACATAATAAAAAACTATAAATAATAACCATTTGCATAAAGTAGCTTTTAAAAAATGTTTAAACAAGTGTGATTGCATTCTTTTAATACTAAAATAATCGAGCAGAAGAAAATCAACACAATGCTGAAAAATCTTTAGCTCTAATGAGACTCCCTAATTGCAAGTGGTGCAACTGTAAGAGGTTTTGAATAATTTATGGCTCTAAACGAATTCAAAGTTAGACAAACTTTGGTCTGGCATGCCACAAAAAACAACAAGAACAAGAAGAAGACGAAGAACAGCAACAACAACAAACCGTAAAAGCACATTCGGACCGTGGGCATTTTGTTTTTGTTTTTGTTGGCCTCATTGTTGTTGTTGTTGTTGCTGTTGGGGGATTTTCAACACATTAATAAACTGCATATGCAACAGCTCATTAAAAGCCACTCGACCCTGTGCCAGCACGCAAGGCAGACCCATAGCCACAGCGAGAGCCAGAGCCAGAGCCATTGCCAGAGGTTTTAGAGTGCCAAACCAAATGAGATCTCCCATCTTCCAGGGAGTAACCAGAGATGCTGCTCTGCGTGGCATTGCAAGTGCATGGGGACAAGGCAAATGCAACGAGTGTGCACCTCAAGTGGTCGAGTTGCATTCAGCAAATCATACGAAGCAGCAAAACTACTTGCCAGTTTATTTAATTTATATTCTGCTGGTGGCTGTTGTTGCTTCTGCTGTTGATGTTGACTTTTTGGGCCAAAGAAAAGTGAAGTTTCTTATGTGTGGTTCTCTCTCTCTCTCTCTCTCCCTCTCTCTCTGTCTCTCTCTGTCTCTCTCTCCCTCTCTCTCCCTCTCTCTCCCTCTCTCTCTCTCTCTCACTCTCTGTCTCTCTCGATCTCCCACGCTCTGTGTATAACTCGCTCTGGGCTGTCGTGTGACGTGTCATCGCTGCGACATTTACCCACTAACTGTCAAGGGGAAATTAGGGAAAAACGCAGCAGCCGCTATTGAGGCTGACATGAAATAACAACCCATGCAAAATACCACACACGCACACATACACACACTGCCATGCATGTGTAGTTGTGTGTGTGTGTGTGTTGCTTGGATCTCTTTAGTCCCGGGGGCCAGTCAGTCGCCAAGTAGCGAACGCGTTGATTTCGCATTTATGCAAATTTCACGTACACTTCAAACTGTGCGGCTGCGTTTTTTTTTTTTTTTTTGTTGCGCGCCAGCTTTTTTTCTCTTTTTTTTGCGACGCGTTTCTGTTGGCATTGCCCGAACTAAACTTTGGCTAAAGTGAATCTGAAGTTGTGTCGGGAGTCGAGAGATTTTTAGTTTTGCTTCCTTCTTTTTTTTTTTTTGTGTCGCTTTAGTGTTTTCGCTTTTGTCCATTGCTAAGGCATCCGCTGATGCGACGTGACGTGACATGCACGTGACGTCATGTGTGTGCGTGATGCAACTCCGACCAGGACATGGACCACTCTGCTGCTACTGGCTGGCTGTTGGCTGTTGGTTGTTGCTCTTCAGTCTGTCTAATGCAATGCGCGTGCTAAATGGGCGTAACTCAACGGCTCGACGACTTTTTGCTGTGTGTGCGGCGCTTATCAAGCGCTGCAAAAACGCTAAAGTTTTTCACTCAGCAGCAACAACGGCAAACAACAACAACATATGGAAGTATTCTGCATGTGGCAGTCCATCAAAACACTTGAGTATTCGAAACGTTTTCTTTTTTTTGCATTCTCTGTTAACTTTCAGTTTTTAGCTGTGCGTTGTATATGGCGTATACGTAATATTTGGCTTGACATTTTGCGTTTACATTTTTTGCATCATATTTTGCATGGCACACACACTCTCAGATGAGAGCTGACAAAAGTAACACCTTGCTTTCGCCTGTGTGTGTTGTTTTTGGTGATTTCTGTGTGATTATTTTGCTTCTTGGCGCTTTCGAGTGCTCTGTCAACTGGCGAGCCACAAAGAGCACGTCTAAAAGCGACGCCAACGCGGAATGCAAGTGACATTGAGAATGCGCCAATTTGACTTGCTATGGAACAGCCAGTCAGTCAGTCAGTCAGTAAGTCAGTCAGTAAGTCAGTCTGTCCACCAGTCAGTCAGTCAGTCGCAGATGTCTTTGTAAATCATTTAAAGTTTTGCTTAGCACATCTCTTGTGCTCTACGTTCTATATCTGTTCGGGCAATGGCCACGCACTGTTCACCTTGACTTGTCACAATCCTCACTAGCAACAGCTGCTGCACAGGTGGGTGGGCAACTCTCTCTTGCCCCCTCCCACTCTCTCTCTCTATCTGTCTGTGTCTTGCCTTTAGTCTTGCCTGACTGGCTGGCATTAATAGTCCGGAGCCCACTCGGAGTCAGACAGGCGTGTGATAAGTTCATTACCACAATGTAATCCATGTCTGTCCTTTGAAAGTGCACAAGTTTGCAATGATTACAATTTACTCTATATAATTTTTAATACACTTGCACTGGATGCCAACAGCAATGTAAACTGTAAAGTTTGTCAGTTTATCAGATAATACCTTTGATAGAACTTTAAGTTTAGAACTTTGCCAAAAGCCAAACGTATTTCATGCGGGCTTTTTTGGCAGAACAAAATAATATTATTCATTTATCTCTTCAATAATAGGAGTTATTCTAACGAAAAAAAAAGTGAATGGGCATTTTGCTGTTATTGGCAACAAATTACCATTACCTACTCTAGCACTATGTAAATTGATACACAGACGAGCTTAGTATGTGCATATTTTGATTGCATATAATTAATGCGGTCATGGGGTAGATTTATAATTATTCCATCAAATGGAAATATCGTTTTTATCGGAAAAGATAGAAAAAATTATTAATTTTTGTGCGTGGCGCTTATATTATAAATTTCAATTTGATTTCGTTACAAATTTCATACTTAAACGAAATTTTAACTGAAAATCTATTTTAATTTTATATGACACTTTTTGCAATTGTATTAAAAATGAATAAGGCAAAAATGTAAACGCTATTTTTCATTCAGGCCTAAACTATTTTAATAATTCTGCATAAATATATGGATTAATTGAAGCAATCGAAAAATATATTAAATACAATAAAATGACTACAAATTGTTGTTGTTCAAAACACTCCGTTTGTTCTTTCGTCTCCCTGTTTTCGACATCTGTTTAATTAAATTGTATATTTTTTTCTTATTGTTTATCTTTTGCTGTATGTTTGCAAAACGGTCATTGTCAGCACTGACAATAAGTTAATGCATTATGCATAAAACTGAATCATTTTTCTATTTATGGAAATTGTAATAATTTTTGGGAGTCTCATCCATTCAACAATTTGACCACTTTATTTGCCCACTAGCCTCGTCTTATGCCCTAAAAGGATATATCAGCTCAGCACAGATCAATCAGTCAATCAGTCGACGCTCATTTTATATTTAAATTGACTTTAACTTGTTGTGTGTCGAGACTGGTTTTTATGTGCCATGAATTTCGCTTAAATGTATCACAATCTCGTTATTTACAAATCCATGAAAAACGCTGCACTGCACATACATAAAATAATTAAAAATTATAATAAAAAAATAAAAAGGAAAACAATCAAAAAACAAATCCCATAAATTAAATTTCATGTCATTGTTTCAACCACAGCATTAAACAATGTTAAACAAAAAAACAGAATTGAAAATAATGCAAATATATAATCTGCCACGGAAATAGTTAATGCCATATTAGTTCTTTCAACTATTAAAGCGTAATTACCAATGAGCTTATTTAATTAGCCGCACAAAACTATTCAATTATCCGTTTTTTTCGAATGCCTATTTCTTTATGCAGAACATTTGCTGAGTTTTTACGCATGTAAAATGAACATTTGACGTATTTATCAAATTGATGTTGATAGTGCAAAACACATTGTCAGAAGTGCTTAATATCTTGTTGGATTATTATGATTGCAACTGACTGATTGCTACATATTAAATAAATATGGCTTAACAGATTAACTCCAATCACTGAGGAATCACAACAAGAAAAATGCAAATTTCAGAGAGTGGGACAGACAGAGAGAGAGGGAGAGAGAGAGAGAGAGAGAGAGAGAAATGCCTTCCTCATTATGCAGTCAGTGAAATGCATTTTGCCATTTGATTTAACATATACAAATGCAATTAATTTAAAACTAGTTTTAATTACCGTTTGTGCATAATTTGTGGCTTTAATGCAAACAAAATGCAATTAACCGAAATGCAATTGTATATATGCAAATGTGCTGCACGGACGCAGATGCATCACCTGGTCAGCTTACAGACAAAAGGCAGGCGACAACTGACAACTGGCTAAATTTGATCCTGATCTAACTGGCATTGGCACTGGCCTTAACTAGTTGCTGTCGCTGTGACAGGCGCCAAATTGGGGCATGCTGATAAACCGCTCTTGTGGCAGCCAAAGGGATAATGCAAAAGGCTTATGTGGCAGCCACATCATGGCTTGCTTACACATACAAACTTGCATACTTATCTATGCAACTCGCTATATAAGTCCGTCCATAATTCTCAATCAAATTTGGAAAACATTTATGGGGGCCTATATTTGAGTTATGGCAACCAGCTGCAGGCGCTCAACACTTGTTGCATGCCACCCACCCAACCACCAAAAATTGCCCAAGGCAATTGGCTGCCAAACGAGGCAGTTGCCGACAGACAGAGGCACAGACACAGGCAGTGGCAGTGGCAGTGGCAGTGGCTGAGGCAGAGGCACAGATACAGGCAATGGCATTGCCTTCGAGTGGGTGTCCTATCCAAGTCGTCCTGTCCTGGCTGTGCTTTGGCTCGTTGTCGATGCTGTGACAGTTTACAAAGTGCAGCAATTAAGTTGACAAATTGCTGGCTTTTACACACGGCAAAAAGGCGGCTCTGGCAAATTTGTAATGGCAACAGTGAAAACACTTAAATGAATTTGTTAACCATGCCACATCAAGACACAACGCACACTGCACAGATGCGTGCCAAGTATCTTGTGGATGGTTGCATATTAATCAAAATGAAATGTATCTGTAAAATGTATCATATAACATTGTATACAGGGTATACTTATAGTTGAGTACACCTGTTTCATTGCCCCCTATTTGTTGCGACAAACATTTTATGTTAGAGCTGGCAGCACTTCCAATTTGTCAGTTTGTTTAATGGACGTCGACAAGTGTCAAAAGACAAACAGCTCCCCCCACCCAAAAGGCCACGCCGTATTTGTTGCTGCGTATGTTGCTCGGTTGTTCGGTTGTTCGGTCTACTTAAAATATATTTTTCAGCCAACAACTATTTCAAGTGTCAAAGCCGGCTGTTCTTTGTGTCAATTTGAGCACTTTTCTCATTTGTGATTCTCTGGTAATCCGAGCTGTTCTGCTGTAATAACCGGAATGCACTTCAAACGAGTCAATTCCCATAGAATTTTTTTGGGATCTGTCTGCATCTGTCAAATGGCATTATTTAATCGTAATTATTCATATGGAATTTGCAGCTGCCATTTGGGGAAAAAAAAAAGAAAAGAAGAAAAATACGACTGTCAAACGCCTACACGATTTAAACATTTCTTTGGATGATTTTGCTTTTTCGGCAAGTCGTGTGCAAATTATAATTTATTTTCGTGCCGTTTAGGCCCAGTAAAGTATAAAACATACAAATTATATATGCAGTATTTTCATTTTCATTGAAAGATATTTTCGCTGGCACAATTTATAGAAATTATGTGCGATATATATGTGTGTATATATTGGAATAAGATTCATACGTAGATCTATGCTAAGCACCATTTCGCTGCCTGTCTGCAATCGTTGCGCCCAATTTCCGCACTGGCCTTCCTCAGCAAGAAGCGAACCGACAAGGGTAAGGACAAATTGGTGAGGTCTGTTCGGTAAATGGAAGCGACGCCAGTAATTTTCATTGAGATGGTTCTCTTTCACTTTCGTTGGCTGTCAAACAAAACAACAAAAATGAAAAGAAAAAAATGCGTACAAAAAATGTGACAATCAAATTTGATATGTGACTTTGGCATTGACGTCTGTGCGAATTGTCGATCGAAATAGTTGTTGATGGTGGTAAAAATAAATTGAAATCTTGTACAATTAAATAGATTTATGTTTTGCACCAACTCAACTTGTCGAAGGCCACCGAAAGCCCCACAATACAAATATCAAAGGTTGCACTCATTTTGAATACATTAACAAAGCACATTATTTTTGGCTCATTTTCTTAACCAACAAACACATTTATATATACATATTTTTTTTTGGGAGTCCATTCAAGAACGTCTACGAAGTTAATGAAATATCTGATTAACAAATGTATTTTTGTATGTTTGAAAATAGATTTTCTATCATTTGAAAATGAGGAAATTGCAAAGAGCACGTTTTTATACAGCAAACAACATAATCACATTTTATTATAATTTTTATAGCTCTTGTTAACTGTTCGACAGCAATCAGTGCTGCAGTGCTCTGCTGTTGTTTATACGGGTTTTTACAAGCAAACCTGCCAACCAGCCAACCAGCCAGTCTGTCAATCAGTCAGTCAGTCAGTCAGTCGGCCAGACGCAGAGAAAGAGACTGACACTTAAACCAATCTCAATGAGACTTTTGCGGTTGAGACAAAAATTGTTTATTTGCCCGTCACGTTTGTCTGCTGCAAAAACCAGCTGGGCAGCACCACTGAGCGGGGTGTGGTGGGGTGGTGCGGTGGTGCGGTGTAGTAGACAACTTTATCTGATCGTCTTCAACGTTGCGATTATTGTGGGCGTTTATTTTGAACGCATTGTGATTGTTATGTAATTGCGAAGGGGCGACGTGTTTATTTTGCAGTCAAATTTCGCTGACCGAGTTGTGTAAGCCCACTTGCCCCTGCCCCTGCCACTGCCTCCGCGCTGCCCCTCTCTATATTTATGACCAGTTTTTGGCAAGTGTGTCGCTGGTTTATCCAATTGGATTTGGAGTACGACAAAGTAAATAACTCAATTGTGTTCATCCAAATATAAACCTTAAAATATATTTCTTAGAAAATCTCTTTTTCTAAAGTGCTTTTTATGAAGGATCCATTTGCCAGAGTATTAAGCAGTCGTTTGATTTAGACCGCAAAGCTATTACGTGTTTAATTATGAACTTTTGATGTTGTTTGCAATGTTCGCGTTGTTTGCCAATGTTCTGAGTGACACACGAGCTCTGAAAACCGAAACGGCAAACTAAAATATGCACACATGAGCACATTAGTTGAGAAATGAGAGAGCCAAACAGGTGAAGGGAGAGGGGAAGCGGGAGAGAGAGAGACAGAGAGAGAGATAGAGAGAGAGAGAGAGAGAGAGAGAGAGAGACAGAGCGAGCTTAAATGGAAGGCAATCTAGCATGACAGTTCATGAAGGTTAAATTCTTGCAAAATTGTTTTGGTTGTTTTCTTTCTTTTTCTTTTTCTTTTCCTTTTATTTATTTATTTTTATTTGCCACTGCAAAGCAGTATTTTTCGCATTCAACGTTAACAATAATTAAAACATATGCAAAGCTCCTCTGAAATTGGTAGAGCATGTTATATTTGTACACACTGCTGCCAAAGGTAGTCGAGCATATTGGTTTTGTAGAAGATGTAAAGTTGTGCAAATAAGATGCATATATGTTGCACATGTCAAAGATGGAGTCGACAAGTGCGAAGTGAATAATACAGGTGGCAAACTGTATCAAAGATGAAGCCGCGCCCATGCCACACCTTCCAGCGTCCCCTTTCAAGCACAACCAGGCACACTTTTCAATCTGCCTTAAGCAGTTCAGCATTTAGTACAACTGGTTCTCAGGGCGTTAGAGAGGCGTTTACGTTGTCTGCGAAATTAAAATCTACTCGTTCTACTTCTGCATGCTTGTAAGCCATGAAATATTGTCACGCACAGCAGAGATGCACAGCCCCAGGAAGGGGGAGGGGAAAGGGGTGGCTATGGAGGGAGGGCGGAGAAATCAGACGGTCATTCGTCGCCTGTATAAATACGTTTCTAATGAGCGCTGCGTGGCGCTTTTTTTCTGCACTCATTACGCAGACCCCAGTTCCTCGATTGCAGAGACAACCCACAACCCACAACCACCTCTCCCCCTCTGTCCCCTATTCCGCCCTTCCCCCCTACTGTTCGCTGCCAGACTTTGGTCTCGGCGACAGTCGCCTGCTGTTTGGCTCGTAATTTATGACTTGATTTGCATTAGTTTTATTGCAGTTTCGAGTGATGTCCCCCTCCCCATCCCGCCAGTCGTAACTGACGTCATCGTCTTCGGTTCTGAGTTGTGAGTTCCTAATTAATTACACACAACTGATAAAAATACACATACGCTGAAGTGGGCAACATACAAAGCAATTCATTCACATTCCCAGTGCCAGTTGCAAATGGGAGGAAATACAATCCGATTGCGGCAATACTAATTGCCACTGCTTTTATAGAGCTCGTCGCTTGTTCATGAGTATTCATAGAATGACTGAAGTGGCAAAATGAATGACGCCTTGAATTGATATTGGAAGCTTATCAGCAACAACATTTCGAGTTCCCTTTGATTCATCGCAGCGCTCAAAGTTAGAACGAATTCCGATTAGCCTTATCATTTTCTGAATCAGATATACACAAAGAATATCAAATTTTCAATATCAAACAGAAAACTACAAAATAGTAAATAAATAGCGCATGTCAGAGCTGATTAATGATCGTCACAACGAGATATCTCAGAGTTCATTAAACTTCAAATGTGAAGCGAGAATATGAACTAGTGTGAAATGCCAGGGCAAAGAAGATATTGACGTGGCTAATAGCAAATTTCCAATGCTGCAATTATAAACATTTAAACATTGTATAAGCCACAGATGTGGGCGGAGGTGTTACATCACTTGTCTGCTTGCTGGTCTTTGGCAGAATTGGAAAATGGAAAATGAAAATGAAAATTGGAATTACGTATGAGTATTGTGGCAGAAACAGCGACAAGGCGCAATGCGTATACGCGATGTGAGTCCATTGGCAAAAGCAATAGCAATACGAAGGGAGGTGGTATTGGCTGACTGACTGCTGGCTGAAAATAGATCAAGCAGAAAAGAACTCGAAAGCAAAGTGAAGAGAAACGCAATTGCCAACGCAAAGGCAAGCAAATCGAGAAACTGTACAGTCAAATAATGTGAATATATATATGCAAACAGCCAGACAGACTCACTGCCAAACAGTCAAACTGTCAAACAGTGTCCGATTGGGCAATGAATCAGGCACGTTTACAACACCAGTCCAAAGATACATTTCACGCTGACCTAGAGATACATTATAATCTTTTTGGCGCCTATTTATCTAATATACGAGCGAGCAAGCGCGAAAGAATCTCGACTATTTTAATATTACAAATTAAATTATGGCCCCAACAGCAAAAATAATGAATGCATTTTGCCAGTGACGAGTGAGAGAGAGAGACATAGAGAGAGAGAGAGAGACACAGAGAGCGAGAGGGACGTAACTATTAGCGATATATGTATCTGGCAGATACTGTATCTAGCTGACGGCGCGGAGCGCAAAAATTAACAGACAGAGAGAGAAATATTTTTTTTTTTGTGGGGAGATGAGAAAGAAAATTTCGGATAGAAATCCGCGCAGCCATTTCGAAGTTGCTAAAAATAAACTCACCTTGAAAAGTTTCTAAAAATTTTTGAATATATTTTATCTGTATTCGGCCGCTGTTGCTGTCTGTCCGCTGTATCTGTGTCCGTGATCTGGCCAAAACTGATACGACGTACTAAATTTTCTAGCTTCTTGAATCCAGAAAATGTTTGCTGCTGCCACTCTTTTTATTGTGGCTGTTGTTGTTGTTATTGTTGTTGCTGGTACGGCTGTTGTTGTTGTTGTTGTTTATAGCCACCGTTTAGCGAGTGCCAAAAGAAAATTTTATAATATTTTTTGTTATTGTTTTGTAGAAGAATTCGAAACGGTTGGTTAATTTTTGAACGCGAGTTTTTTGTTTCGTAAGGGTTTTAGCTATACATATATATATCTATATCTATATATACATATATATATATCTATATCTATAAGTATATTTAATGAGTGTATATATAATTTTGTTGTTGGGTTTTCGGTTCAACCTTCAGAAACCATGCACAGAAACTTACACAAATTTATTTACAATAACACAAGCACTAGTTAAGCCCTAAAAAAATAGAAAGAGAGAGAGAGAGAGAGAGAGAGAGAGAAAGAGAAATTTGATTTATTACGTTATTTAGATGATTGATAACACAAGTATTATATTATTGTTATCGATACTATTATTATTGCTGATGATGTCAGCTCTCAGTTACGCATTTGATTAACTCTTTTTTAACTTTTTCGCTTGTTTTCTGTTTGTTTTATGTTGGAATTCACTTGTGAATTTTATAAAAAGTACAAAATAAACATGCACACATGTATATAAATATACATATACATATATATATATATATAAATATAGATATTCATGTGATCTATATACACACTTTTGCTGATGATGGTTTCGTTAATTGATTGACTTTTGTTTTGCGGTCTGTTCGAGGTGGTTTTTGGGGCGACGTTAACTAAGCGACGATTTTCTCTCAACTAAAGCAAAAACCGAAACCGAAAATTCTTATGTGAAATGTTTTTTCGAACTAAAAATCTTTTCAAGCAAGTGGCAGCTACGCCTCCGTCGGCGTCTCAGTTGACGGCGCTGTCAACAACGCTGCCTGCATTTTGGGGCCATGCCACAGTATTCATATACCCTGGACCCATTAAAATTGGCGGCAAAGGGGTATCATGCAGTTGTGCAAATGTCAACAGGTAGACAAAAAAACTCAACATGACATAAGGTATATATATATATATATATATATATATACTCTGTATATATATATATTCTGTATATATATAAGGTATATATATATATATATATATATATATATACAGAATGGATACTCTTGCGTTTCAATATTTCAAAATTGTTGTAGTCAATTAATTTTGTTCAGTTTGGTTTTTGAAGAGAAGTGGAAAAAGAATAACTCTTTCCTTTGTCAAAACACTCTGCTGACATTATATATATACTCTGGATCAATATCAACAGATATCGCATTTTGATGTGGTAGTAATTGGTATAATATTGATAAACTGTGCAAATTTAATGAAGAATAGCAGCAATTGTCCATAAATTGCATACTTGGCATTTTCTGTTCACACACACACATTGTGTGTGTGACACACATGCATACAATGCATGCTCAATTGCAAATTCTGATTTTATTTGCTATTATTATAAATTTATTATTATTTTAAGTTTTATATTGTTGAGCAACGCAATATTTCGAGCTAGTCACGATGTTTTCTGTGAATACAAACTTAAAAACTTGGCTACAGGGTATCTGGATGGGCGTGCTTTCTTTGCTTTGCTTGGGCAATCTTGTATTTTTCTTTGTGTTTTTGCTCAACTATATGGCCGCTATATGTTGTACCCGTCTACACCCAGACGTTGAGACCGACGCAGAAACCGAAAGCAGAAGAGCCCCATAAAATCAAACTAAAAACAAAAATAAAAAAAATAAAATAAAACAGCAGCCGCAGCGGCAGAGACGGAGGCAGCGGCAGAGGCAGCGACAGAGACAGAGGCAGAGGCAGCGGCAGAGGCAGCGGCAGAGGCAGCGCCAGAAGCAGCGGCTGGCAAAATCAGTTTGAGTTGTGTTCTTCTTGTTGTTTTGGCTTGTGCATATCGCAATGTGTCTGCATATGTATGTAGTATATATGTATATATAAACATATATGTATACATGCATACATGTGTGTATGTAAAAGCGTATTTTGTTATTTGGCTAATTGTTTGTATTTGGTTCACATTGCTTTCTAGCGTCTGCAGGCATTTAAACATCAAACGAACATTTGTTTTCAATTGTTGCAGGTGCTTTCGTTTCCGAATTTCAATCCTCATTTCCCGTAATATATGTTCCTTAATCTGGAACTGCTGGTTCGCACCAAAAGGGCAAATGATAAGCTCCACAGAGAGCATACACACATTAATCTCACGACACATATACACTTGTCTTTTGTTTGTATTTTGGAAACGCTCCAAAGTAGGAAATGGAGCAAGTATGTGTGCTCGTCTAGGAGATTACCTGTAATCAGCCTATCTTAAGACTATTGATTGATTATCGATTACAAATAACATTTCTGTACTGATCAAATTACACTACTTAAGCTATTATTGAAAATCATGCAAATGTGTTATGGCAACGAATGTAAATTTATTCTTCAAAAACAACTAAAGAAACTCTAAAATTATAAAATAAATATTTGTGGGATATACTCACTTGTATATTAACTTTAACTTTTGAGGATTATTACAATTCAACGATTATTCATATTTTGACTGAATTTGGATGTGTCCCTTAAATATTAGACTAGTTTTCTATACTTTATAGCAAAGCCATATCGTAACAATAAAAATACAAAATACAAAATACAAAATTCAAAGAATATGTAAAAGTGAAATGATGATATTGTACTTATTTTTTTGACCATTAGTGTACAAATGATTCCCCCTTTGAATGTTTTCGATGGTTGCAGGTGCAAGAAAAAGAAAACAGAATTCTTTTAATCAGTTAAGAGATTAGCAGCGAAACAAATTATCTGGTTGACAGGCGAGCTTGAAAATATATGTTTGGCAAAATAAAGACACTCGTATCTGGAGAACACATCGTACGACACCATATGAAAAGACAGCCAAGTAGCTATCTATTAGTAAATGTAATTAAAAATTGGGTAATACCAGAGCAGTCTATCAGTGAAAAATAAAAAACAAAAACAAAACACATCTTCAAATGGGGTCTCTACAAGGTCGATATGAAATCAAATTAAAGCACTCGAAATCGAAAAATCGTGCAATGTATTTTGTGGGGGAGGGGGAGGTGAATGGGGGGCATTTTAATTAAATTAAACTTCAATTTGAAATAACACTCATAATTCCCTGGTGCAATATTAAATGATGCCCAGCCAACTTAAAAATGTTTCATTGATATTCACGAAAACCTATATTACAAAAAAAAAGGAAATGTTTTTTTATGTGCGTGTATTACAGAATATATAAAACAAATTTGAGTTTTGGCATTGTGTTGCATTAAAAGCTCAAGCGACTTAAGCAAAAAAACCAACAACATGAACAAAAACCCACAAAAGTAATAATCAATAAATAAACAAATATATCGCATTTAATAAACTCTGACAGCCACAAAAACAATTTCAATATTTTAATTAAATCATGTTGCACACAGAGAACCGTAACTAACAACACAAAAAACGAAACTAAATAAATAAATAATAAATCGCTGCGTAACTCAATCAAATAACAAAAACATTTTGTCTCAAATGGGCAAAGAGGGAAGTGAAGAATATTATTTTCGATAGGGCAATAACGACTCGTACTAAAAGAAATTAATACTATGATTTTTCGAATGTTTATTTTCCACAGCTCGACTGACTGATGAACTGATGAACTGATGAGCTTGAACAAGCTGATGGCGGTAATTAAAGTCGCAAATGTTAATGTTGCCGATAAGCAGATAATTAAAGTCGCTCGTTTTAGGGTTTGCGGTTTTTGTGCGATGACAGCAGTTATGCAATATGTATTATTTTTTTTGTTTATTCACTAATTTCTTTAATAGCCTTTTTCACTTTTGCTTTTTACGAATTTCAATGTAGATTTAGCTGTGTTTTCCTTGCGCCACAATCAATTGTTGGCTCACTGCTGGTTGCCAAATCACACAAGCATACATAAATCGCTTTTAATATATCTTTTTTTTTGTTTTGAGAAGCTGTGTGAGTCAACAAAGGGCAGCCGAAAAAAACTGGCCATGGCTCAAACTGAGGCCGAGCGAGATCTTTATGAATCATTTAGCTCCTAATGAAGCCGGTTTCAAACTCAAACTCTAGTCTTTGTATTAGCCATGATATTTGCAATAAGCAATAATCAATACGAAACACGCACTGTGCAACACTCACTTTTCTTGCTGTGGATGTGGTTGTTGTTTAGCACTTTAAAATACGTATGACGCAGAAATGACTAAAGTTCTGTAAATGGAGTGTAGACGAAATCATAAATCCCGATGCCAAGCGACAAGCGAAAATACGACAACAGCGCACGATCGTTGCTTTCAAACGAATGGCACAAGCGAAGCCGAAGGCAAACGATCCCAGCGCTAAAGTCGCTGCCAGACACACATACTCACACACGCACAGCAAACACATGCAGGCTACGCTCACCCACACAAACAGATAGCAAAGAGGGAGAGAGAGACAGAGAGAGCGAAAGAGTTGCTTTGGAGAGCGCAATGCAACTGAAATCAACAGGTAAACGAAAGGTGAAAATACGCACACAAAAAACACACACACACCTATATATAGCGCACTTACGCCAGCGCATGTGTGTGTGTTTGGGTGTGTGTGTTTGGGTGTGTGTGTGACTGATAAGATAAAAACGAAAACGCTAAAGCCGAAATTCTATGAAATCATTTTCGATTGTTTTTGTTTATATTTGTTTTTTTTGCGCACTTTAAAACTTGAGAAATTTATTTATATTTGCAGTTATTTTGGCAACATTCAGTCGCAATTTGTTGGCGTGGAATATGATCAGTTTGTGGCTTGTGGCCGAAGTTGCAAGTTATACGGTTCTATATTTAGGTTGCATGCCACAAGCAAACAGCACGCAAAAAAAAAACACAAAAAAAATAAAAACTGGTTACTCCAGTTTCCCTGATAATCTGGGTGACGGCTACAACAACAACAACAAAAACATCAGCAGCAGCAGAGGCGTCTCTGATTCTTGTAGCAACTTGGGCTGATTTTCCTTTTTAGCGCCCCAAAATAATAAAAAAGCAAAACCACACAGGAAAAAAGCGAAAAAAGCAGCAGGAACAAAATGCAGCCAAAACTGCGCAGTTGCTAAAAACCGGTTGCCACGCCCCTCTCTGCCCCCTGCACCCTGCACAGGCCTATTCCACTGGCTGTCCCTTTATTTTTTTCGATATTGACCAACACTCGAAAACTGCAGTGAGTCCCCTCCACCCACCCCCTTGGCAAGCTTGTGCCAACACACTTCATTCAGAAGTGAGAGCAAGTCAGAGCAAGAGAGTCAGCGTGGACAACGAGAGTTAGAGCGAAAGAGACAGAGTCAAAGTCTGAGTCCATCTTTTTTTGCTAATGGCTGTAAATCATTTTGCAGCTATTCTGTTTCTTTTTCGCTTGTTGGATGGGAAGGGAAAACGGCCGATAAATATCCCAAAAATGTCACGCATGCGTTGCTGTTGTTCTTGTTGTTGTTGCCGTAATTGCAATCGGCCAGCGACAAAAATGTCTTTTTCTTGCTGCTTTTCTTGTCGGACAAGTTGAGTGAATTCAACAAAGCAAACGGGATGCAATTAACAGGATTACTGTCCATAACAAGTTCAGCTACACAAATAAACAAAAAAAAACGGAAAAGGTTCGTAATTATTTGCAATTAAATTTATTTGTTGTTTGTTTTTCAAATTTGGCGCAGTGCTAAGTCGTGACACATAGATGGCGCCAGCCAGTCAAAACACAATTCCCGCACAACTGTTATGTGTGTTGCTACACGTATGTTAGTCAAGTCGCAAACCTATCAAGCAGTGCAACGAGAAGTTGGGCTAATTACACAATGACCGCAAACTGATAGGACTGTGCTAAGAGGAAATGGAAATATAACACAGTTTGAGGAATATTGGAGATGTGTGGGCAATTTTTGGGAAATTTCGTAATTGAAATTTGAATTAGGAATTGAAGAAAGGAATATAAATTAGAAATAAAACCAAATTTATTTATATTTCACTTTGCGAATACTTTATAATGCATATTTTCTTAAATAATTAGAAAATAAAGTTTTATTATTTGGTGTGCTGTTACTGTTAGTTTCTCTATTTAAATTTGGATGCGAACAGTTGCAATGAATTCTACTGGGATTTGTAAACTTCTTTTTTGATTTCTGAGCTACTATTTTTATTTTTTATTTGAGCGTAAATTAATCATTAATGTAGATCATGATCAGTTTGACTGCACGTCCACAAATGGCCAGCAAACTGAGCAAGTTTGCCACTTGCCACTTGCCACTTACCACTTGCCACTTGAGCGGTGTTGATTTCAAAGTGAGTGATTACCCCTTATCCATCGGAAGGAGGAATGGAACTAGATGTAGGAGGGCAGGGAGGAAGGGGTGGCGTTGAAGGTGTTGACGAAGGCGTCTCTCCTTGCGAGTTGTTTACAGTGTATTTTGTCAGTTTCAGTTGTGTCTCAATTGCAGTTTGATTGTCAAATATTTTACCTTGCCTGATCACATTTATTGGTTGTTTTTATTGCATTTCAATTGATTTCCAAAGGGGTCGACATTTAAGTTGGCCACTAATTAAAAATACACAGCGTCGAATTTGTTCGAATACCATTTAAGTGTTTTTGGCCCAGTGACACTTTTGGCCAAAGCAGCAGCTTACAGAAACACGTGCATTAATTACTTTGTCAAGTTTGACTTTAAGCCATCCAATTTGAGGCCACGACGGACGATTTCAGGACGATTTTCCTTCTCAGTGTCTGACGAACAGTTTTAAAAAGTCATCTCGAAAAACACAAGTGGATTATATGCAAAACATACGCATGAGGCTCTTACTGCAAGGTCATGTATAAATGGAAACAAGTTAAGAAATCCAGTCCTAAACGCTGACAACCCTTGGCTAAACTCCCCACGGTGTTATTTGTGGCCATGGCAACTGAGTGCTAGTTGCAGCAACAAACAGAAACCACAACAATTATTCCAACTTCGCAAAGAGCTTTTTTTCACTCAGCCACACAGCAGCCAGCTGCCACAGGACTAGAGTTGATGTACGAAGCTGGCAGCGAGCAGATTAACTGCAACGGAGCAGTCATTCAGCTACCCTCGCTGGAGGTGGTCAAAACAGGTGGGTGGATTGGGTGGGTTGGGAGGATTGCTTCAAGTGACCTATAACTATAACTATAACCTTTTTAACTGCTTAAATTAGCACCTAAAATGCCGACAGATGCAAACATTGACTGGCTGCTTCACATTTATTTTACGCGTCGCCAATTCGAACGCTGTCGCCGTCTCATCGAACGTGAACTGAATCGTCATTTGAATGCCGAGTATCTGTATTTTGTCCAGGTGAGTGACGAGGTGTGGCCAGGTGTGGCCAGGTCTGGCAAGTGCGTCGACATCAAATTATTGTGTCCCTCGCTCTTCCTTCTGCATAGGGTTTAATTGAGCGCGAAGACGGCAATAATATTGAGGCGCTGCGAAATCTCCAAAAAGCTGCCGAGCTCAACTCGCGTAACATCGAAACCTTCAAGGAAATCGGACGCACTCTGTATGTCAATGAATGAATGCTATCTCCATCGATTTGTGAGCCGATGTATAAAAGCCAATCTTCTTGCAGCTACAACATGGGTCGCTTTGACCAGGCACTGGAAGTGTTCCGCGATGCCGAGCAGCAGAGTCCGCGCAAGGACCACGAGATCTATCACTATTTGGGTGAGCTGCTCTATCGCGCTGCAGCCAGCCAGCCAAAGCTTGAGTTGGCCACCGCTCAGCAGACGGAGGCCAGGGGCTACTTCGAGCTGGCCGTGCAGACGGGCAAGAAACTGGAGAGCTATGTGCGGCTGGCCGAGCTGTATCGCAAGGAGAAGGAATATCAGAAGGCCATCGATGTCCTGGAGGCATGTTTACAGTGAGTGCACATTTTTATTATGGATAAAAAACGGGTAAGCAGGGGTATGATGTAGCTGCACAGCAGTATGTAACAGACAGAAGGAAGCATCTTCAACCTCATAAACAATATATATATATTTGAGGTCGATCTAGCCATATCCATCAGGATTAACAAACGCATCTCAGAAACTATTCAAATTTGGAAGATCTCGTTTGTCAGGCGTAAATCGAGTTCAATTTGCTTTATCGATATCTCATCCAGACTCGCAAATATAGATACACATCGATAGCAATAAGATCCATAATTTGACGCGTATATATAATAAATTTATACAAAATATACGTTGACATGCTATAAATCAGCTGTTCAAATTTGATCTAGATCGGATAAGCACTAAAAGAGTTTCTGTATCGAACCCAGCTTTAATTTTAGGATCAATCTTTTAATGTATACAACATCTGTGGCAGGGTATCTGCTAGTCGAGCTCTCTCGACTAGAACGTTTTCATTTCTTTTACGTTTCTCGCGCCCAACTTTCGCCTGCAGCCTGACGCCCGAGAATGCTGAGGTGCTCACTGAAATCAGTGTTTTGTATCTGAAAATTAATGAGACTCAAAAGGCCTACGATCGCCTGGCGGAAGTTGTCAACATCGAACGCAGCTGTGCCCCCAAAGGCCTGCTGGCTCTGGGCGCCATTCTGCAGGTGAGTTAAAGATTAAACATACATCCACAACTGTGTATCTGCATTCATTTATCTTCAATCCAAAAAGAAATCATTTATTACCAATCTCGCAAATCATGCGATGACATTTAATTTAATTGACATGGTCAGCACAGCAAACCAATAGCCTAAAATCTTCATTGCATTTTTCATTTACATATCCATACATCCAAATCAACTTTCCGTATACTGACGGATGAATCATGAAATCACATTTAATTTAATTCATACGCTCAACATGGAAAGACATAGCCTGAAATATTCATTATTAATATTTAGTTAGATCTTTTTTCAATTGAACTTTAAGTGGAATTTAAGCTAATTTTTTGTAAGTTTGGTACACATATTTTAGTTGCAATTTTCAATTCAATTTGAAGCATATATTCAGCAGACTTATTTTAAGTTTATCCGCTCTGCTGTTGACACACAATTTACAATTTAAATTGCCAGTCGCGCAACGATGTCGATGGCGCCCTGAGCAAGTACAGCCAAATCGCAGATGCCGAGCCGGAAATTGCGGAGCTCTGGAATAATATTGGCCTCTGCTTTTTCAAGAAGCAAAAGTTCATTGTGGTAAGCAGCTGAAGGGGCCCAACTTCAATATAATTCAGATACAAAAACTTAAAATCTTGAAATCCAATCGATTGCAGGCGGTTTCATCACTGCGCAAATCCGTTTGGCTATCGCCGCTCAACTATAATGCTCTCTACAATTTAAGTCTGATATATATTGCCGGTGAGTAGAAAAAAAAGCCACTCAATCCAACATGGATTACAACATGAAATATAAACAGAGAACAATAACAAGCAGCCGCAACAGCTGCAGCAATTATTGCAATGGTTGGCAATTTATTGGGCAATTTATTGCATGCCGATTAGTCAGCGGGTAGTTTAAACTAGTTAAATCAGTTGAATACTCTTCCAAATGAAAGTTCTAAGCGAATAAATAGAAGAGACAAATATTTGCAGATTAAATAATAGGATGCCAAATTAAATCCAAATTAGTAAATCATAAACCATTAAAATGAAAATAGCAATTTCCCAACTTTGAATTTTTGAAATCAATCAATCAGTGGCTAATCCAAGCTAATAGAATACCCTTTTATGTGAAAGTTTTATTCAAGCGGTTCTTTCACAGTGTATAATATATTTGAAGGTTAAATCTGAAGAAATAATCCTTTTTTTTTTTATATAACAGTTATATTTTAAACATTAATCAACCTATTCAAATGCTATAAAACATTGATTTGGAACAGAATGAATAATAGCAGTGAATTACAATCTATAACATGAACATAGAACAGGTTTTAGCAGTTAATAAATAACATCAAATATTACATTTGTGGCACATTAATACAGTCCAGAGGTCGCTGGTGTGGAGGCGCTTCAACCTCCTGCGAGTTGTATTTGACCCAAGTGTGCAGGCCAAAGGGTTGACGTGGTTGTGCAAACGGTCATTGACGACGCAGTGCTCTCTTGTGTCTTACCAGATCCAAAATCTCTGGTTTTAAAAGAGGCTGGGCTGGACTGGGAGGCGAACAAGGTAGTTGGCCAAGCATGGAGTATTCCGCTGCCACGTTAATATTACGCAGGAATAATTCAGCTGATTATAGATTTGTATCTTTTTATCTATTTTTTAACTTTTGTTTACAAGTATTATTATTGTTTATGTTTACTTTTGTTATTTACATTTTTTTTATATTTGTTGATATTTTGTCATTCTATTATTGTTGGTAAATAAAGCTTCTCAGTTATGATGTCGCTCCTCGGCATTTCCGGGGTCAGCCGATTATAGATTTTTATCTTTTTATCTATCTTTTTTAACTTTTGCTTACAAGTATTATTATTGTTTTTTTTCGGAAATCGATTTCCATTCGCAGAACGTGCAAAGTTATCGATAAAATAAAATAAAATAAAATTACATTTGAAATTTGCATTGCCAGACGGAATGACAATTTATAGAAAAAAGTGTTGCATATTTTGCGGTGCTTTATTCAACGTACTCATTGAAGTAATTCCCAAATGGTTCTGGCTTCGAGCAGGTAATACGGGTTCATCTTTTTGTCTTTTTATGTCTTTTTTAACTTTTGTTTACAAGAGTTGTCATTGTTTTTTCGGAAATCGATTTCCATTCGCAGAACGTGCAAAGTTATCGATAAAATAAAATAAAATAAAATTACATTTGAAATTTGCATTGCCAGACGGAATGACAAATTATAGAAAAAAGTGTTGCATATTTTGTGGTGCTTTATTCAACGTACTCATTGGCCAGACGGAATGACAATTTATAGAAAAAAGTGTTGCATATTTTGTCGTGCTTTGTTCAACGTACTCATTGAAGTAATTCCCAAATGGTTCTGGCTTCGAGCAGGTAATACGGGTCTATCTTTTTGTCTGTCTTTTTTAACTTCGTAATATTAAGAAATAATCCTGTTGTAAAACTTAAAATTTAAATGTCGATTTCCCATCCTTAAAGCACAGACTTTTTGGGTCACTAAAATGACTTGTCCTCAACCTCAGCCATAAAAGTAAAAGGTAAATAATAAAAAAGTGGGCAGGCTGGGGGCTTTGTCTATTCATAAATTTCATAAGAACAGCAAAAAGCGGGAAAAACAAACATTTAATCAATTCAAGGACTGTTTTCATTATAACTAGGCAAAACGGCTTTTAACATTCATTGTTGTGTATGCTCTTTTTATTTTGTACTTCCTTTTTATTGTTCGTCCGATGCTGGCCTGGTCGCAACAAGCAGCGGAACAATATGCGAGCGCCTTTCACACGCTGGCCGCAGCCATAAACCTGCGCAAGGACAATGCCGAGTGCTACATGCTGCTGGGCTGTAAGTGTTGCCACCCACAAAATGCCAATAGCATTGTGGTGGCACTTTGTGGACTGAAAACACAACTGTGCGTCGCCTAATTTGAATTGTGTCGTCGTAGTGTGTTTGCGCAAGTTGGACGATTTGGAGAATGCTTTTGTGGCCCTTGAGCGAGCCTGCCGGCTGGCCAATGGGCAGCAAGGTGGCATGCGACATCCCCTCGTATTCCTCAACTTTGCCCTTTTCTGCTATGAGACAGGACGACTGGCGCTGGCAACGGAGCACTACAATCGATTCATGAGCCATGCCCAGGACCTGCTGCTGCCCACCGAAGTAAGTCGTGAGTTCTATCAGCGCGCCCAATGGCTGCTGGTCGTGCCAACTGATTAGCAGTTCCGACCAGTTTCCACACACACACAAAATGCCTTTTGCAAATAATATGATTAAAAATCTGAAAACGACGCATTTCTGTAGCCTCCTCAAATGTTACATACAACAAAAGTCTTATTTGCAAAATTAAAGCCCTAAAATTAAATCAACGTAAATGCAAAACTTTTAATTGGCTGTTCAACATTAACACGAAACCACTTTCATGTGCTTTATGGTCTAAATACAAACAAAAAAGGGTTGGCAAAATTGTACAAAAATAGTGTTAAGTAAGAATAACCTAGTAGAGAGACATCGACTAGAAGATACCCTTTAAAGGGTTTAAAGCAATTAAAACACAGATTATAAAAACTAATTGGAAAGTGATACCTTTGAAATTTTGGCTTTTAGTGGTGTCGATAATCGATAGAGAATCGCTTGTTCACGACTAGATCGAATCGCCTATTGATGCTGATCAAGAACATATATATATATATTTATATATATATATATATATGGTGTGAGAGAGGCTTCCTTCTGTCTGCCACTTACTTTTGCAGCCTTTTTACCATTTTTATCAATTTATAATGAGACCAGGCCATGTAAATGCCATTAAGCAGATTGCATGCCACACACTGAGCTTTTATTGGCTGGCTACTTGCCACACACACATTTTTGTATGGGTATATGTAAACGAGCCGGTCACTAAGAATCCTGCCAAATTTCACAAAGCTTACCCAAAAGCAAACTCCCAAATTTTAATCTAGATTATTGTTTACTAATGTGGATTTGTGAATCGTTGTTTGCTCGAGCGGCTTACACACTTTGTGCTTATGCGTTGTTCTCTGCCAGTTTAAATTCCAGGCAACCAAATTGAAATCGCTACTACGCATGTCAACACACAGCCATGGCATCCTGGGAGATGGGGCGGATGCTGCTCGAGATGGCGCTGTGACTGGAGTGGAGCCGGAGCAGCAGCTGGAGCTGGAGCAGGCAGCCTTGCAGGAGGAGATGCCGCTGGAGGTGAATGCCGTTGTCAGCGAGAACTGAGTGTTTCACGGGAAGGCAGGGAGGGGAACAACAAAAACAACAAACATCTGCTTAACTCACATCGAACATTTATTTAAACTTGCTCAGAGGCAATTAAAAATCAGTTTACTCCAATAGCATTAAACAATAGTTGAAGCCAATGAAAATCCATTAGCGGCACTCTCTTAACTTACTTCTAATATAGATATTTGCCATAGATGAATGTTTTGTGTGCGTATTTCATGAATTATTATCTGTTGAAAATTATCAAAGGTCAAGTTTGAAATGGACAAGAGAACAAAGAAGCTTTGGGGCTCGTCGGCTCTTTATTCTCTTGTCGCATTTCCCTTTTCAGTTGAAATCTCGATTTCAAAGCAACTTCAATTTCAATTTAGTTGTTGGTTTTTCACATACCTAATTCGATTTGAGTGTGTGCAAATTGAATGCGTACAAATTGTATTCAACTCTTATAGAATAATTAAAGTTAATAAACGCTGGTGTTCCTTCCCTATCTCAGATGGCATATTAATCATAAATAGATCAATGTACAGTTTAAATACTCGTATATATAAATATTTGCCAAATCAGCCTAAGGAACAGTTTTAAAAGTTAATACTAATTATGCTCATTACGACCGCAGTAAATCTCGAATTATGTGTCTGCTAAATAGAAATGGCACTTAATACTCTACTTCATAATTGTTGGCTCTCGACCGATTCACCGAGTCACAGTTCAGCAACCGTTTATTATGCGCTGCTCACAGTTTCAGTTCAACTTTTTGAAAGTTATCGTTTTAGAAATTGAATTCATCTTTGAGATGCCTTCACCCAGATTTCACCCATTCTCCCAAGCACTCAGCATGAAGCTCGTCTCCGCCTCATCCTCCTCTTTCTCGCTTGGGCGTCTAGGACGCCACGGCATTTGATCCTAGACACAAGTGGTGGTGACACGGGTGAGGCGCGTCATCTCGCTGCTGCCAAAGTGGCGCTTGAAGAACAACGATCTGAATGTGGTGCGGAACTGCTTGGACATGAGCCCGTAGAGCACAAAGCCAACGGCTGCATTTATCAGCGCCAACAGATCCATCAGTTCGCCAAACGGTGGATAGCAGTGGGCAAAGAAGCACTTCTCGAGGACGCCCGACAACAGACCCAGCAGCCCCTGTGGAAACTCCGTCACCAGAAACAGCACCAGGACAGCAACCAGCAGGAGCGTTGTCCGATCATTGCGTCGGTCACAGCGAGGCGGCCTATGGGCAAAGGAAAGGCATTTAAATTTCAAATAAATTAAAAAACTCATTGGAAGTTAATTAATTGAAAATGGCAGATGAATCAGCAGAGTGACGATTAATAAAATGCCAAATAAATTAAAGAACTCACAGGAAGTTAATCAAATGAAAATGGCAGATGAATCAGCACAATGTCCATTATTAAAATGAAAATCAATAAGAGTTACACTTGCCGCCTGGATTTGGCCTCGTTCAGATTAAATTCTATGGCATATTTGGTCGGATTGTTGTAGTCCTTGAGCTTGAGACGCCGGCGCGAGGCCTCGCACAGGACATGCATGAGGACGAGACTGATGACGGTCAGAATGCAGCAGGGCAACAGTTTAATAATCACGGAATGTATCCAGAAGTTAAATCTAAAAAAAATAGAAAAAAAGAGGAGAGTGGAGCTGTCAAGCTGCCTGCAAACCGGATGGCAGGATAAGCTCCTCGCTCACCTGAAGAGCATCGAGTCCATGTTAAAGTACACATGGTACATGACCTCGTGCTCTCTGGTGTCCACCTCGAGTGTCTCGCGCACCTTGAACACAAAGTACGTGGGCAGACAGAGGATGGGTGAAATGATGAAGGGGAAGAGGATCGCCTCTCTGGAATGTGCTAGCAGAAAATTGGCACAGCTCCCGTTTGGATGTCTGTGGATAAGAGATGGAAACAGTTTGCTATAAAATAGAAAACAGAAAGAAGAAGAAAAAAAGAGAAGCCACATTGCCGCCGTGTTATTCAGGGTATAAGCGCCAGTTAACAAGAATTTTCCCATTACAGGTGTCGTGCAGAGTGGCACCAACGCTGTGTGGCACTCACCTTATTGCCACATAACGCCAGACAGCCAAGGTCACAGTCAAACCAATCGAGATTGTGTGCAGAATCTGTGTGAAATGCATATGGACCAGCAAATACACAGCCCAAGCATAGCTCAAGTCCTTTTCACCTGCCGCAATGCACAAAAAAAACAAATATTTAAATAAATAACTGCCTAAATAAATATCGGAATATAGACAATGTGCTCACCTGGCTTCATATAGATGTACTGATATGTGGTATACGGTATATATTCCAGCATGACAAACATATCAGCGACGGCCAGCCATTTCAATATGTTGTTAATGGGCGCCTTGGCCATTTCTTTTCTGGTCAACACCATTATATTCAAAATGTTGGCTATTGTGCCAAATATGCAAATCTGTAAGGGTAAAAGCGTAAGCGAAAGTGGCAATAGCACAAACAACAACATCCACACATTGCACAAACATAAACAAAACCCAGCTCAGCTGACCAGGATAGATTGAAAGACCCCCGCTGATGCAAAATTCATTTGAAAGACACCCACACACACACCCACACACACACACACACACATAGACAACCCACTCATTCCACACACAAAACACCTTTTGCGAAATGTTTTATTCATGACTCAGCCACATGATAAATATGAGATTTATATTTTAAATCTTCAGCAAACATCAGTGGCCATCCCTTGTCCATCTGTATTTTGTTGAATTGCCATTAAAACAAAGAATTTATATATTAAATTCTGATAGTTTAACAGTTCAACATTGCGCTTGTCAAGCAGAATGCTTTAAATGTGTGTGTTTTAATCTGTGGTTTTTCTGATTTCAACTGCCAGCAAAAAGAGCATTTAATCTGCTGCTGCTTTTTGTCGTTTGCCATTGTTATTTAACAACTTTTAATTGTTTTTTGTGTTTTTCTGCTACCATTTTGGTTTGATGTCTTTAAAGACAACTAATTGGTAAATCCCCTTTACAACGCATTTAATGCTGTTAAATGTTTGTGCCCTTGTTTTGGGCCAAAGCTTATGAATTATGTATACACACTAATTTATTTAATCGGTTTTCTCCGCCTTGCAAAAGGACACTGCCAAAGTTCAAAAGTGTAGGGGAGCGCACAAATTCATGAGCGGACAATGGAAAGAACCCTTTCGGGTTCACTTGCGCAACATTCCCTGACATTTTGACGGGACTTTCATTAATTTTACTTGGTCCCAGCAGTGGGTAAGTGCTGCAAGGTGAAAAATGTCTTCGCTAGTGACACGACGACATCAGCATAATTAGCACTCTGTCTGCAGCACAGACACAGACACAGACAGCGACACAGTCACAGTCACAGTCACAGTCACACGCAGTATGCCTAATGGGCTACAAGCTGGCACATTTGCTTATCTGTGGGGAACTTACCAACAGGGAGACATAGCCATGAATGCCGTTGTAAGCCCGCAGCCAGGTGTAGATTTCGCCTTGACAGTAGCCCTGACACTCGTCCTGTTGCGAGTGGTTCTTCTTTTGGAAACCCAAGAGTAGCTTCACAAAGTCCTGAATGTCACTGTTCGTGATCTCCAGATCCTTGAGCAGCGTCTCATTCAGACCCACCTGTGCGTCCAACTGCGATTGTGCCATATTTATATCCTGCATAGTTTCGAATTCTATTTTCCTCGTATGACTTTGAGCTTTCCTTTAAATCATGCTGACCAGTCAAATGTTGCTGCAACGTGTGAAAAGATACACATAATTAATCCATTGACAGGTTCTTTAACGCAATTAAGCAAATACCGTGTGCAGAGTTCAACTTATTTGTCATAGATACGTATCTTACACAATTACGTGACAGACAGCAAAATAAATACTCAAAGCGGACACAAGGGACGCAATTAGCGTGTGGAGAACCAGTTAATAATCCGCTAACAAAAACTCAAACCCAAACTCACGCAATAAGTCTATCAATATTGAGCTGAAAAGTATGTGTATTTGAGTGAATGCACAAAACAGTTATTCAACAAGAGTTCCTTTTCATTAGTGACGTAATGGCCATGCCACAAATCATGCCATAACATTGAGAGCTGTGTGCATCATTTGTGGCCGGCTGGCCAATTAAATGGCCAACGGCAGATGCTACATTTGCTGTTGAGTTGTGCAACCTGCTGCCAGAACATAAACGGCTCTCTTTATGTTCAATTGCGGGCCACAGCAATTTCCAAATGCCAAACCGCATTGAGAGCAACATCAACATCAACGATGGCAATAACTCGCCACAGCGCGACCAATCTGGCCAACAACGATAATTGATCGAAAATTTAATGTGGCAAATAAAATAGATGAAAGTCAGCCAAACGCCGAATATGAAATACGCTTGCTATTCAAGCACATATGCGTAAAGCGCATTGAATATCAAAGTTAGACGACTCTGTTGCCAGGGTATAATTAACCAGAACACACCTGTCGCCGTTGCCAGTGAACTGGGCGTAGCCGTTAATTGGCTAACGATATATACTAGATGCAGCTACAACACTTCGGTGTGATAAACATTTGGGCGACATCGTAAATCAGTCAAATTTGGTAAGTTGGCAAATCAAAGTCTCGACCCAAATGTTCAGCATGTCAACGAAGGTGTTGCATTTGGCTAATGGGTCCGGGTGCAGGTCCAGGGGGCCACACATCAAAATCCTGTTCACCGTTTGCGCAATTGCAATTCAAATTTATTTGAGTAACTCTGCCTCCGCTGCCTCCGACTGTCCGTCTGTCCGACGATTGCCACACAACAGTCGCCAACTGCCAACTGCCAGCAGCGAAAACACACATAAACTGGGCCTGCATCAACTTCTCAATTTATATTTATATATATACATATGTATGTTAGGTTGTCAAATCATTTGATTTTGATGGATATGCCAGACGTCAAAAACAAACAACAACAACAAAATTGTTGCTGCAGCAAACGGCGAAAGAACATTTCAAACATTTTGTATTTCGCAGAGCTGCTCAATAACTTTTATTTATTCAACAAGCTATTTCAATAATTTGCTTCAATGGGCGTATATATTATATGTGCATCAAACTCACAATTTTATGCTTATAAAATACGTATAAGAAAAAGGAAGCCATTAAAGTTCACTGCTTCAATTGCTAAGAACAAATAAATTCCTCAATGTTCATCGCAGCAAAGTAATCAAATAATACAACTCGGTAAATCTTCAGATTTGAGTGGAGACATGCTCAGGCTACGAATCGAGCATTATTCCTTTAAGCAAAGGCCAGATCCTCTTTTATATTTGTGAATAGCGTTGCTTTTGCAGGACAACCAACGAGATATATTCAGTTTGAGTCTTGCTTTTTGGCAGGCGAGTGTTAAGTTTTTTGGAAGTTCCGGCGGGAAATAGGAAAACCTGGTAGCGGTTACGCAATTGAAAAAACCCCACATAGTGCGAGGCGCACACACACACACACACACGCACAACAAATGGCGCCAACTGACAACTTTAGATAAACATTTGTTGTTGCAACTGGCAATGGTGCTGTTAATTAATGTTCTGTTACGCACACAACCACAACCACACACACAATACACACTTAGAATTTATTTTTTTTTTTTGCTCACAACCATAACTGAAGTAAGAGCTTCGTTTTGTTATCAGGAAGATGCTCGTATAGCGCAGCAGTCCAGCAGCGTCAATTGCCTTAACGATGCTGGCCATTAAAATGTAATTACACTCAAGTGCTTTTCATGTGAGAACTAAAACTGGACTGAAGTTGGCTTACGCATGTCAAACTTGGGTGTCGCCCAACCCACAAATTTCCCCAAAGGCACAAAAAGCAAACCCATTTGGAATTCAATACGAGTAAGCCAAACTGAGAAGAAAAAGAGCTAACCATTTGTTGCTGCCCGTTTTTCCCAGCCGGGCAAATGTCTATGCAATTTGCACAGATTGAAGTCAGAAATGGAATTGAATACATATTTATTGTGCGAATTTATCAAATGGTTTTATACATATATATATATATATTACAATACTTCTTGAAGGCCTTTACACAGTGAATGGTTTGAAAAATGTGAATAAACAAATGTATTCAATGCTCAAATGACAAATTGCGGCTGCCTGCATGAAATATTCAACTTAAAGCTCTGCATAACGATTTCAGTTTCGATAAATTTCAGATTGAAAATAACAATTCTTGATAAAAGCACTGCCAACAAAGAGCAGATGGAGAAGCATTCAAATTTAGCTACTAAAAGCATTAATTGTGGCTGGTGAATAGAGCATTCAGAGTCAGTTTCTCAATTTATTTATTTCACTGTATAAATTATTCATTGTTAATATTTACTTATGTTTACTACTGTTATGATTGCATTATAAATAACGAGCAATTTACAATCCATATTCATTACAAATAATTTTATGCGTTGCGGACAAAGTAGGCACTCAGCGTGAGTGATTTGTGCTGTATTTAAACAAAAAATATATTCCAATTACAAGCCAAATTCAATTTATGCGTCTGACTGAGTGTCCGTCGATTGTCAGATCAATGCAGCACCACTGCCACACACACACACACACACACACACACTTTGTGGCAAGCCGCAACTTGTTTGGTATAATTTTTCGGCTTGATGTGGGCATACTTACAGCCAATGTGCGTGTTTTTCGATAGAGTTTTTCTTATGTGTTGCAGTTTTGCTGTTGTTGCTGTTGTTGTTTTTCATTATTTGTTGTTGTCACTTTTGGCGTGTAAATAGCTTTTGCCTAATGAGTGCGTTTGACTTAGTTTTGAGTGAGTTTCTAGCAGTTTACGCACCAGAAAAACACTGTATAAATAAACGGATTCTGGCTGCAAATATCGTTAGTTCAAAGCTAGACAACGTGCAGTGTGCAGTAGTGCGTAGAAGCCAAAGGCAAAAAAAGGAAATTCGTTATGAAATTCATCACAGTAAGTTGAACATCAGCTTAATTCTGTAAATACCTCAGGACATCCGTCGAACTTAAAACTTTAACTTAAGTTCAGAAATAATAAAATGTTGACTTTTACCTGGTTTGCGTAAGCAGAAAACTGAGATAATTTCATTAAAATGTTGTTTAGTAATTGAAAAGCGCCAAGTTGGCCTTCAAAATGCATTAACATATTTTCATTACTGCTTAGCAAACTTAAATGGAAGGATTTACAGTCTTAGAACCTTTTTTAATGTCAATTAATTTGTTTTTCTCATTTTCTTTCATGTTCTTGTGTCATTTGCCGCGAATGAAAAATTCCTTGGAAAAAAAAACAAATGCAAATGCGATTTTATAGTTAATTTTGTTGATTGCTGGCATTGCTTGCATCCTGGCCGCACCTGTCGCCGAGGAGCAACAGCAACAGGATATCGAATCCTCTGCCAAGGCCAAGCGTGGCCTCTCCCTTGGCCTGGGCTACCACGCCCCCCTCGTCACCCACTCGCATTACGTGGCTGCACCAGCTGTCGTCCACCATGCCCCATTGATTTCGCACGCTCCACTTATTGCGCACGCACCGCTCATTGCGCATCATCCAGTCTCCTCGGTGTCCTATCACCTGCCCACCTACCACTCCTACCATCATTTCTAAACAGCAGCAGCTGGATCAACTGGCGCAGCTTCAGCAGCTGGATGTGGCAGCTGGACTTTAAAAATAGTCAGCACGTCTCAATGCAAAAGCGACAACAAAAAAAACAATAGAAAAATTGAATAATTCCAGCAAGGAATAAGTTTTCCACTCGTTTTGACTTCAATTCCTTAAAATGTCCATCGTTATTTGTTATTGGCTTTTGTAAATAAATTTGCACAAACAGTTTTCTTCTGCATTTAAGCAAAAACTATCTTTTCAGTCAGAACTTTTGGTTGCCGCAGGGCCCAAAACTTTATGCTTGGTGTGCGGTAAAAGTGGCAACGAACGAACAGCATCAGTTGAGCACAACCTCTGCTGTGCACTTTCTGGTAACCAATTTGGACTGCAATAGCTACTCGGCACTGCTGCAACGGCTGACGCACAAGTGGGTAGCAGCTCGGAGAACATAATCCGGGTAGTTATGCACTTATGGCCCTTTCAAATGTTTCACAAGGCTGCAACAGCAGCAGCAGCAGCAGCAGCAGCAGCCTTAACAGCAAGCATTAAGTTAGCATTGTGATTACGCACATTACACAACTAGCTTATTGTTATTATCATGTTGTATATGGAGTTCATAACAATGCCCTTGCTGCATTTACGTTCAGTTTACAGTTAACAGCATCAAATCAAAGCCTAATTCCAGCTAACAGCCATTTATTGCGCACTTCCCCCCCTTTCCCTCTCTCTTTTTGCCTTTTTTGTTCATTATAAACTGTGTACTTAATGATATTGTATTTTGTATTAACGCATAAATTGTAATTATTTCGATACAGTTCAGGGAGTCGGTCTAAATAATGATACATACGAGAATTGGCCATACAAAATATTTGTTGTTTACATCAGGGATTATAGCATACGGATTAGTGTGCTGCGGTACCCGAGGCTATAATTTTATTATATTATGCAATGAATATCATAATTGGATTTGTATATATGTTTTAAGCTGTCTTAACTTTAGTTATTACCAATTTACGAATACCTACGAAATGAAACAAAGGATTTTTGTCAATTGGTGTACAATTAATACACATTTTTAGTTTGAATTTTTCTTTAGATGCACCGCATTTCTTACTACACAATTAAACTGCAATCTGTTTAAAACTAGGTGTTGACTGAATTCCATGAAATTTAGTCGGAGAAGCTGTCGCTCCAGTAGGTCGTCGTCAGTGGTGCCACCGACTTGAACAGATCCCTGCCCTGGCTTGGATGGCCCTCGATACTCTGGCGTTTCACCTTCTGCTCCGAGTGGCGATTGCAATTCGTGCTCTGATGGCGCTGCAGTCGCGTCTGGGTGAGAAACGTGCGCTGGCATCGCTTGCACTCGTAGATAATGCCGTGCTCATCATGGCTAAGGGCCATGTGCCGCTTGAGCTCGGCACGCAGCCGAAACACCTGGGCGCACAGCTCGCAACGGAACTGGGCACGTTCCGCTGCATGGCGTTCCATGTGCGTCTTGTAGGCGCCACGCACTTTGAACTTCTTGTTGCATATCTGGCAGTGGAACTCTTGACGAGAATCATGCATCTTGCGGTGCATCACGTAGGATTGTTTGCGTTGAAAACTTAAATTGCACTGGTCGCACTCGAAGGGTCCCTGGCTGGCTGCTGTGGCGCTGGATGGTGATGTTACACGATTCTTCTTCCTTGGATGATCCTCATCGTAGCTGTTGTTCGAGCCGGACGCACGTTTCATGCCCTTCTTTCGACCACGTCGACGGCCTGGCTTGCGTTTCTCGCTAATGTCCGAGTCGGCAGAGTCGCTGTCAGCGCTGGTGGAGCCCGCAACATCGGACACCTTAAATTCCACATCGTCATTGAGCTCCTCCTCATCCTCGTCGCTGGCCGAATCGGAGACGGGCGCATCGATGACCACATAGCCACGCGGTCTGCGCACTTTGTTCTTGCTGCGCGACAAACGCTTGCGCAGATCCTGCTCGGTGGTTTCCAGTTGTTTGCGCAACTTTATGGCAACGGTGAGACTAACCAAGCAGCTGTTGCATATGAACTGCGGCATGAAGTCTTTGGGCGCTATCGACACACTGGGGCAAATGAGCACAAGCATGTCAGCCGGTGTGCTGCTTGTCTCGACTGTCTTCGTGAAGAGGCTAACTAGCTGCTCCTTGGTTGTGCACACACGACACTGATTCTCATCCACCTGCTCTTCCTGATTGCGGGCACCAGATCGTGCTCGGGCATTCGCTTCTTCTGACTGATCTCCTGCTGTGCCAAGCTCTGCCTGTGCATCGTCCCCAGTGATGAGTTCTCCCTCATCTTCTTCCTGCTCCTCCTCCTCCTCATCTTCTTCCTCTTCGCCATCAGCTTCACCCTCGTCGTCATCTGCCTCTCCCTCCGCTGCTGCATCCTTCTGAGCTGTGTGTGCTTCGTCTTCCACACTTAGTTCTTTCTCAGCTGTTACTGTTGATGCCACTCCTGCTGCTTCTTCATCCTTTGCTTCTTCTTCATTTGTCTGCTCATTTTGCGCATTGTTCTTGTCAACAGCTGTTTTTGCTGCTGTTTTTGCTTTTTTTTCGTTCTCAACCTCGTTTAGTTCTCCTTCGTCATCGAACTCATTCTCAGGCGTTTCGTCTTCGAGATATTCAGCTTCGCCCATTTCCTCCTCTACCTCCTCTACCGCTGTCTCCACCGCTGCCTCCACCACTGCCACCACCTGCGGTTCGACATGGACGTCAGTGTTACCCTAGAAAATGTTATGCGTGTTAAGTTGTTTCTGTTTCTTAAGCCCCTCCCACTCGCAACGCACCTCCTCCATGTAAACATCAATATCGGCAGCATCTGCTGCTGTTGGTGTTGATGCTGCTTCTTCTTGTTGTTCAACGGCGTTGTTTGCATCCCACACATTTGGGGAGGAAGTTG